>VZRQ01006122.1:32859-102474 GCA_013397975.1 Machaerirhynchus nigripectus | reverse complement strand
CAGGTGCCGGGGCTGCTGCGTGCGGCCAGCCCCCGCCCGGGTGTGGTAAGGCCGATTTGAGACACGGCCTCTACACGAGGCCCCGCAGGGTACCCGCCCTCCCCTCTCCAGGGACCCCGTTCTCTCTGCGTTTTCTTTGTGTGTGTCATTAGGGTATTGCCAAGGGCTCTTGTCACCGATGTACCTGATGGGGTCTCGCTGTCCCCTCCCTGGAGCTGGCGGCCTGCCTTGCCTCCAGCCCCTCAGTTCATTCCTGCGTTTTTTGAAGGAAACGGTTTCGTTCCCTAAGCCACAGCTGTCAAACAGACTTCAGCCCTAAGCCAGAGTGAGATCTCAGCTCTTTATTCTGAAGCAGCAGAGCTCCGCATGGCAGCTCCGCAGGTGCAGTATTCACCAAGGCCTTAAGCACCGTGTAGTGTACGCTCACTCTCTCCCACTCAGCCCTGAATCAATGGGAGGATGCCTTTGCTCCCTTACATGTATTCTTGCCTTGTATCAGGCTTAAACAGATCACAAAATGTTTCGCTGTTGCAGAGGATGAGTGAAACAGGATGTGCTCAAATGCCAAGCCACTACGAGGAAGGAGACGTAATTGTCTTTTCTAGTTTGGTTTTTAAGGAAATGGGACTTCCATGATTATCTGTGGGCGGGCTTTGTACTGTGGCTATTTCTTAGCCCACCTATAACTTAAAAGTGTTAATAACCAAACCTGATAAAAAGGAGGAGTTCTTTACAGTAATTTTATGAGCTTTGCCTGTGATGATGTGAGAAATGCTGTGAATGGCACCACTGAAGGAAAGGTGTAGCAAGAGCTTCATTCAGCAAAGGTTGAAAATAAGGCAGGAACTCAATCTTGAGACATACACCCATAAGAAACCAGGCTTCTCTGGTTACATGAGAAACAGAACCAGTTGTTATGATTTCACTTATTCCTCTCTTCCTCTGGTTTTAACTTTTTGGTTCCACCCTTTGGTATCTGACATGCTTGATGCCTAAGAAGGGAATTTATACAGTGAGGAGTTCCTTTTTTTAATACTGACTCTACGCAGACTGGGATTTAAAGCTGAATCTTGTATCAGATGACTGGCTATGCCAACAGATGTCCATACTGTGCAAATATTTACAAATATGCTTAGCTTATGCATGAGTAGTCAGTTCTGTGCAGTAAGTTAAATTCTTCAGTAAGTGTTTGCAGGATTGGAGCCAGAGCTTGTAACTTTCATGAAGCCAGACAGTTTGTATTACCAATTATGCCAGCACAGCTCTGACAAAATTTATATAGTACTCCAGACCTGTAAGAAAGTTTATTAAGCCTTAGTTGAACTTCAAAGCACATAGTGATTTAAAAAAAAAGTCTGGCTGATAAATTCAGAACTTCACAGCTGATGAGACTTGCCAGCCATATGAATGAGACTGCTGAAATGAAATATTTAGTAATTTTAGTTTGGTTTTAGCATTATATTCAGGAAAGAGTTCTTTTAAGTTAACGTTCTCACTTTTCAGACTTTTGTATTTCTTAACTGCTTTGTTGAATGAGTCTCAGAAATTTTTCATTGGCTATTTAGCAGAATCTGTAGTAGGAAGACCTGATTACTTTCAGGATGAAGATGGCTGCAGTGGGATTTAGAACAAAAATGTCCTTTGACAGTAAAATTCTATTCATATGACAATCTGTATCTTCATACAATACCTGTATGGCATTATGCTACATACATACATAAAAACAGCTGGTGCAAATATGTGCAGGATCTGTTTCTGGATGTGAGTTGAATGCCATTTGTTACTGAGTCTACCAGCACCCTCTGGTTGTAAGCAGCCTGTTTATGTTCTTGTATAGGCTCTTATCCTATGCATAGCAGGAGGAAGAGGCAAGGCGTGCTTTCATTCTAAGCAAGAAGCTCCAAAACTTTTCTTGAAATAAAGGCACTTTCTAAGGTCTTTGTTCCAAGTGCTTAAGTTAGTTAGAACTAGTCACCTGGGTAGCCTGTCTCCTACAGCAGTTTGAAAGGTTCATAACATACACCATCCTGCCCAATCTGATAGCATCTCTGCTTGGATGTATGCCATTTATCTTGCTTTGATTATGGCATCTTAGAAGGTCCTGTATGGATGGAGATGGTGACTAGTTCCACAAGGAGACTACATATCTTAGTCTAAAAAAGAATGAGGTCTGTAAGGAGTATAGAAGTAAAACAGTGGGAACTGAAACTTGCCTTCTTAAGTGTCAGGATTTGTCAGTCATTCAGACTTAGAAGTTCTACTGTAGCTTCCTAGAACAAGGCAAAGATATAGCTGGAAGTCTGAGTGATGGTGCACATGTTGCTCTGATTCCTTAGTTACTGTGTTCTGAGAATCCATCTGACCGTGGTTTTACTGCTGATGTGACATGTAGAAACACTTAGCTGTGAAAAGCACTTGTAAAGCAAAGGTGAGACCCTTTCTTATTTGGCTTTCAGTGACTGACATCATCAGATTAATACCAAACACAGCAGCTAGCAAGCACGCAGATTTCATTTCCTAATTGTCATAGAAAGTGAGCGGAGTATGCTTGTCTGCTTTAGTATTGAAGGTTATGAAATTACTACTAATTTCCTTGTTTCAGTACACATCTATATGCTGTTATATTGCATGGACAATAAACTGCTGCTCTGCCATTCAGAGCATGTGTGATGACTGAGGAGATAAATTTCAGCTTTATTTCTGATGTTGTAGTTTTTATATTGGTTTCAGCGTTCTGGAAACAGCTCAGAAAGAAGGAATCTCTTCTGTCAGGTAGAACTGCCCTTGTTCTCTGCTGAAGTCATGATTCTGGCTCGAGGAGTAATGCAGTCAGAGTGGGGTTTTTTTACCGGTGGTGTGAACTGTAGTTAGAGGGACAGACTGTCACTTTCTGTAGCAAGCTATTAATTCTGTCATATTTCCAGTACTGTAAAAGTTTAATAATTAGTGGCCCTCTCATGCCTACAAATCACAGAGCTACAAACCATATGCTCAGCAGTTACTTTGCATGGCTTGTAGAGGTGGGTGAAGGTGGGGAAGGGAAGCAGAGTTGACTGAGCTGAGAGACAGAGCTGATATTCCATCAGCTGGCCAGTCTTTCTGTGCTCCATTTCAGTCAGTCTTTGCCTGCCTTCAATCTCTCCTATGGCATTCTTTCCTTGTCCACTGTTGTTATCAGCAGGCTGGTGACAGTCCTTGCCTTCACCAACTCTTCTGCCACACCAAGAGGCTCGGGCTGTTTGGCATGGGAGAATCGCACAAAAGAAAGTCCAAGTAGGAGGGGGAAAGGAGAGCCTCAGACAGTCGTATCTCAGCTGACTGCTAAGCAACTTCTAGGTGAGATAGCAAATTTTACCATGAGAAATGGTAGCTTGCCCTTGGCCTGCTGAGAGGTCTTGTGATGGTGTTTCTGCTGATTCTTGCTTTTTTTTCCATGGAGATAGCACAATTTGACATGCAAATACAATCATATTTTTGCTTTGTTTTTATGCAAAGCGTAATGGTTCCCTGGTTAGGGATTGAACCACCAAGGGCAGGACAAAGAAGAAAGCCGGAAGTGGTGGGAGAGGAGTTAGGAAGTGCTGGTCTGGTTGAGAAGGCTGGGTGAGAAGAGGGTGGTAACCAAGTTAATCACTCCAGAAAGGCTGGCAGCTGCTGATGTACATTGTGCAGCCTTATCGGGGATGTGTAGTGACAGGTTGAGTGTGAATGGGCAGGAGAGAAAACAATGAACAAACAGGAAGAGGGTGGATGGAGAGATTGGTCATGTGGAGGGAGGTGACAAGGACAGAAAGTTTGGGCATGTTGGTAGCAGTAGAGCTGTGCATGCTGGGCTTGAAATAGAGTCAACTCTTCAGGCTGTTTCTGCAGTTGCAGATTAACTGTGCAGTGGATATACAGGCACCACATTTAGCCTGGGGCAGGCTCGGCGCAGAACTAGCAGTTTATTAGTTCAAGTGCTGTGCCATGTTAACACATCTCTGCTGTTTCCAGAACCAGCTTTGCTGTGCAGCTGCTTTCAGGCAGTGTCTGAGCTAGTAAGTCCTGATGGACCAAGCTGGCTGTGTGTAGACCCACTTGGGTGTTTCTGTGCTGTGCTCCGTGTTCCAGGAGATTTTATTAGCTTGGCTAGAAATCTGGATCTGAGCTTGCTTTGTGCAGAGTAGCTGACGTCGATGGTTAAGAAGACCTCCCGAATCTGGAGTTCTGGAGGAATCGTGGTACAGAGACACCAAAGTACTAACGAGTCCTGAAGGACCTACACGGGCTTCATCGGTGGATGGCTGAGTTTCCAGATAGTGGTTTTCTGCATTTCTAGTGGTCCTTGGGTAATCAAGGCTGTTACATTACCCATGTATCCAAACTCTCCTTTACCCTTGAGAACGTAGAAATTGCTGTACAGGCTTTCTGTTGTTGGTCTAGCTACTGAACAGGTACAAGAGAAAAGTAGTAGCTCCTGGGGACTAATCCTTGGCTCTCTCACAGCTACAAAGTTAACTAATGATGTGCTTTAGTAGAGCAGATTCTGTCTGTATTTACTGAATATCCATGTACTTTAAAAAAAAACTCTGCTACTTTTTATGTGAATATAGGAAATTTCTACTTGCCTTTTGAGCTGGGCTCATGGAACTACCATTTTTTATGTGTTCTCTGAAAATCATAAGAGCTAGAAGTTACTTTCTAGACTGAGAAATGCTGCTGAGACCCCATCTAATTTTAGGTCTAGCTAAATCTAAAGGCAGGGCTTTGGAAAACTCTCGAATACTGTGGTACAGTCACTGTGTATGACATAGATCTGATCTGGGCTCTGTATAACAAATAAACATCCTTACATAATGGCATCAAACCGGTCTTACCAAAATCACACTAGCTGCTTAACAGGATTGGTGTGAAGGACAGTCTCTTTTTCAGTATTCCTCAGGGATAGGTGTTATGTCAGAACTGGAACTATTTATATCCATCACTGGTTTTAGCAAAGAGGTCAGGAATTGAAGGCAGTTTTCTAAGTGTTACGTTCCACTTTACACCTTAAGTTAAGACTGATGTATTTAATATGTTCTGTCTCTGTATTAGGAAAATAAGTAGGGGTTAGCTGCATGCTGAAAATTATTTTCAACCTTTATTTTTCTGAACTAGACAAGTTTAGCTGAGCACATTTTTTCAGTCTGCTGTTTTCTTAAACAGTAAATTGATTAGCTCTTTTATTGTTTTATGGGAACTGCCATATGAATAGAACTGGAAGGGTTGCAGAGGGGGAGAGAGATTTAACAATCCTATTATTTTTAGGAATTACTTATTCAAAAATAAAAGGAGCAGTTTCACATTAGACTTGGCAAATTGTTTGAACAAATCTCATATATGCCAAAAGTCAAATGGAGGCAGAAATAAATGGACTGTGATGCCAAACCATGGGGCATCAACACACATTAAATTAATCCTCCATCCTTTCAATTGAGACTAAAGAACTTTTGTCTCTATGCAGTAACCGAGGAAGTATTTGACTTGAAAATTTTGAGTTATAGTGAGAGAAAATATCATAGCAAAAGAAACTGTGGAATACTTAATTCATGAAAATAGTTTCCTTTAAAAACAGAAGTAGATAGGTTTTGTGTTAATTTTTTTTTTCCCTCCTTGCACTTTGATACATGCTTTCATTTAGTGTTTAAAAAACAATTCAATTTACCTTCTACAAAATAGATCGCACTGCTGGGCTGTTAGGGTACTTGAATCAAAAGTTATAATGAGTGTCAAAATTGAGCAGAATAGTTGAACATTAATACTTTCCAGAATAATTTAGGTAAAGAACTTGGAAATAATGTTTACATTAATAAACAAATATGTAATTTTTTTAACAGCTGAGTCAAAACATCAGAAAGCCTATATTAAATATGTGTACATGTTTATATACCTTTTTAATAAGGTGAATGTGGGTATGCTTATTTTAGAAGTTAGCATTCTGTGGGCATATTTTACTAAACCTCCCCCTAAACTGGCATTTGCATCTCCTGAACAAAGCCTTTTGCCTGCAGGTAATTTGCACTATTTTTTACATGTCATCTCCTAAAAGGCATACTGAGCTCTGCTGTGAATAAAGCAGATATAACTGGCAAGCTAAGGAGCCAGAAGGAAGCATAGCAAATAAAATAACTGAAAAGAGATGTTTTAATGTGTAACACCATCTCCCACTTCTGCTTTCTGCCATCTGGCTTGGAAGAGACCAATTTATGCCAACTTAGGCCCCTCTGCACATGGGAATAGGGCTGATTCAGCCAGTAATACAGCTGCACCAGTGCTGACCCTATAAATATTGAGAAGGGAAGTGTGTAGTTTTTATCCTTTCAAGTGATAACCAGTTCTTGAACTTCTCAAGACTGACCTCCCCTTTATTCAGCTGAAACTCTGCATGTTCTGCCAAGCATCTAGACTTCTGTAATGGATGAATTAGTACTGTCCATTGCTGCTAGTGAGTCCATGAACTTTTTTTTTTTTTTTTGGCCTAAGAAGTGAACTGTGCCAGCATAAGGGGAAGCCAAAAGATGCTCTCAGGCATAAGTCCTAAAATTTAGCTGTGTTGCATAGCTGTGTCCTGGAACAAAAGATCATTCAAACTGTCTAGTAGCATTTCTTTGTGAAGTTGCAGCCAAGATAGTAAACAGTGCCATTTTTAGATGCTATCTTTTATTGTAGAATGTTCTAAATTATGTCACATTAAACATTATTTCCTTAGGGCACCAAATAATAAATGCCATGATAACCAAACTGACAATCATTCTATCTTTTACAAGAGGCATGGCAAAAGTCCCCTTACTGAAGCGATTGCTATGTACAGCCAAAGAAGGAGTAAGGTGGTGAGGTAACATCAAGTTTACATAACTGATTAACAAGGTATTTCCTAAAATCACGTGTGGGCAGGTACAAACCTATACCCTCTATGCAAGCATCTCCAAAGTACTGGCTGTTTGCAGAGGCGAATCAAGCCGTGTGCTGTTCAGTGCTCCCCTGAGTATTGTGAGCCAAGGAAGCAACAATGTAGTCCTATGGCTCGTCTTCTGCTTTCTCAAGTCTGTAAATTCACATACAATCTGGTTTTCTAGTTAGTGTACACTGGTCAAAGACACCTGTGTCACATATGGAGTAGGATATATTCTATAGCAGTTCCGGCTGTGGGTTCTGTCTCTTGTTCCAGTGAGCTTACTGATAGGATTGAAAATTATTTACTTCTTCATTGTGGCTAGTTATTTCTCAGCTGGATCAGTGAACTGAACTGACTTGCTGTGGGGCCATGAGATTGCTAGTTTTGGTGGAAAAAAGCAGCAGAGATGCAAAACGAGAAGGGAGCAGAGTTGGGGACCCCAGGACTGCACTCTTCTATGGCCTGTGATTTGAAGCCATTTATGAAACTGTATCCTCAGTCTGTGCATACCTGAATTCATTTATTATGCTTACAGTTAATTACCTTGTAACTTAGAAAAATTACCAAAAATGTTGGTGATACGAAGTACTGGATTTTTTAATTAATTTTCACTGGGCTTTTTTCAGGGCATGCTGCGTGACAAAGGACATGGGCATTGAATTAAAGCCGTTTTCTTCAGGGTTGAGATTCTAAAAAGAACACAAATAAAATGTGTATTAGATCTAACCTATCTGTACCCTTGGGCTACATAGTTTAAAGTCTTCCATAAAATGTGTGTTTAATGGGCTCCATCATAATGTCTCCATCTGACACACCTTTCATGCACAGTTAGAAGCTAAGAAGGGAATGGAAAAGACTTGTGTAGGTGACGTATGGTTTAATATCTGTTTTTAAATGAAATCTTAACTTTATATTTCCAGACTTAAATAGTCCTTTTTCTTTGCAGGGTGGTGGTGGTTGGGAAATTTGTGCTCTCAGAGGGTTTTTTCCTCTTACGCAATTGACAGATATTTACAGCCTTTTTGCTTGCTTGGCTGGCAGCTTTTTGCATGGGAATTCCATATAACTTGATATTAGTCTGTTATATATAGTATTCTATAAGGTTTTCTTCTAAAAAAAAAAGTTGAATAGACGTTGCATCATCCCTAACAGTTTCATAGATCTTAGTGGGAGTTTTACATTGTTTTTCAATTTATTTATGTTGCTGTACCACGTAACACCTTTTCTTTTAATGACCAAATTCATTAGTGCTTCATATCTATCCATTGTGGAAGAAATTATTGCCAGAAATCCTTTGACAGCTGCTTCATTTTTCACTTTGTTCTGTTTATGTATCTTATAGAATTTGCCTGGTTGTATGTCTGAGCTCCATGAAATACAATAATCTTTTCTCCTTTTCTGTAATGGAAAGCTTCATTTACGCTTTTGTAGTCTCTTTTGCTCAGCTTCAGGATTCTGAGGATGTGTCTGTAGACTCCAAACTGATGGATACATCACGCGCATTTTTAGGTGGACTTCTGTGATCTGGTTAATAGTGAACAAACAGTAGTCAGTAGCTTGAGCACAGGGGACGTAGTGACTGACCCAGTGTTGGAATTGTCCTGCACTGTGCTTACCTCGGCACTCCCTCCGCTGGCGTAGTTGTGGTGGGTGCTGCATCCGGACCACACTGCAGTGCCAGAGGTGTCTGTAAGCTCAAGGAGACAGAGCCATACACTTGCAGGGGATGCTAACAGGTGGAATTAAGCTTTAGGTGGGTTCAGCTACCTCCTGGAAGCGTCTGCCTTCTGTCTTCCCACGCAGTTTAAAGAGTGGCTTGCTGGCTGGGATGCCTCCTTGAGACAGAATTAATTTAGCTCCTCTGTACCCTTCTATCCGTTCTTTATATCATTGTAGTCTTATGTTGTCCTAGGAGAAAATCATGCTGTAATGGCACATGTTAGTAAGCTGACGTGACTGTGGGTCACTGTTGGCAGAGAGTGTACTCTTCAGAAAGGTCTTACCTGTCTTCCTAAGCATTCTTGTAGATGAACAAGTTTCTCAGGGCTGAGCTATGGGAACTGTTATAATAAGCATAGTGGCAATTATCTGATGTTTTTCTTTAGAATTTAAAAAACCAGCTCTTCCTGTAAAGTTACTTTTTTCTTTTTTGTTTTCTGTAAGGTGATTTCTTATCTGGATGTGAACCTTAAAATTAAAAAAAAAATTCCCAACCTAGTTTAACTCTCAGTTTTGCTAGAAAATGGCTACAGTACTGCTTTTAAAGAAGTCTGTGTTTACTTAGCTGTGAGAGATCTTTGCTGAAATACAAGGACTGATAAATGTAATGGCATTAAAGAAATCCAGTTACCTTTCCTGGCTAAAGTCCAGAACACAAATAAGTTAGGCTTGGACACCTAACATCAAAATTCCCTTGCTCAGCATTTTCCTAGTCATGAAGTATTTAAATTCAGATAAATAGGGCCTTCTTTGCCCTTAAGGCCATGTTAATATTGCATCCAGTTTTCCAAGCAGGCATTCTCCCAATTGCCTCTTTTTTTTGTCTGCCAACTTGACATATAGTAAAGCCAATCTATAACAAAAATATACTTCAGATACCCTTGGAAATGGAGTGGAATGTTGCCTACATTTTGAGGAAATTGAATGTTAAAGAAACTCAAAGAAACCGCTTTTGCCTTTGCCCAGTCCTCCCCTTCTTCTTGTGTGTGTGCATGTCCCTTCAGGCAAACTGTTTTCCGTGGCAGCTGTGTGGAGAGTGTGACATACTCTGGTCCCTTCGGCATGAGATACTGGGACAGAAGCCTGCAACTCAGACTGTTTGTTAGGGTTTGATCCCTGCTGTCCTCATGCAGTGGTGAACCCCTTGGAGCCTGAGGAGCACCAAAGAATTCCATGGGCAGTGCTCTTCATGTGGAAGAGAGCTCCGGGCAGGGCCAGAGGGGCAGAGCAGAGAGTGCTGGGCCTTGGATAGCATGGGGCAGGCCTGGATGATGGAGGTGGTTATTTGGGTTGGGAAGGTAGAGGATTGATGAGGAAGAGAAGGGATAGTGTATCCTTGGGTTTGTTACACTGAGCGCTCCCCACCTATAGGAGTCTCCCAGGCTTAGCAGGGGTGGATGAATTCAGTGTGTTGCTAGCAGGTTAGGAGGAGAACATCTCAATCTAGTAAAGATGTGAACATCATTAAAAACAGCAAATTAGGAAGGATTGTCAACTTAATTGTTCACAAGATGCAACTTCAGGCTCAGCTGGACTCATTCCCAGTGTTCATCAATCTATGCATGAAGAAAGCAGAGCAAGTGAGCGCTAAAAGTTCCTTTGGGGTTTTTTTGTTTTGCTTTTTGTTTTCAATTTTGAAACTCACATTTACTGTGTATATTTTACCATGTTCATGTGAAACACATCAAAGTAAACACATGCAGCGTGTTTCTTTCACTACCATTAATCACTTCAGTGTTTTAAAAAGTAACAAAAAATACACTAATGTTAAACTGTGGTCAAGAATTGAAATATACACAGCTCTAGAAATTGGAAGGTTGCCTTTGCCAGGGCAAATGTAGCTTGACAACGGTATGTTTATGTATCAGCATATGAAGCAAGTCAGGTTAGCAAATACGGACTTTTTCCATTAAAAGCCCTCAACCTGTATTGAAACTTTTTGAAGCACTTTTTCAAGCCACCTGAAGACTCAGTTAAGTGTTGAAGGGAAGAAAATTACTCTAAATTCTCTGAACCACTCTGAGAACTATTACTTTTATCACTAAACACAGTTGGTTTTTGTGTCCTGCATATGTCTTTATCTGGGCAACTTCTGTTGGTGACATGACTGAATAACAAGGAGTGGATGTGAAGGTTAAGAGTTATTTGGGGCTTTTTTTTTTGCCCCTGAGGTGTCAGTGAACAGCCATGTGTGAGAAGTCCACTTGTCCTTTTCAGATATGCTGGGGCTTTCAGCCAGGGTGGAGGACAGCTACTTTTGGTTGTTCCTCCTCCCTGTTTGCCAAAGAACTGTGCCAGCTCCCTCTTCACAAACCTGCTGGATGTTACTGAGAGGGGAAGGACAATGAGGCACTTCTGTTTCTTTGAATAGTCATGCAGTCTGCCTCTATTGCTCCTCTCTGCTTTCCTCAGCAGCACCATAATGCAAACATCAGCCTGATCCCTGTCAGTCCATTCTCTGGGGTCTGGATACTGGTTATATATGTGAAATGTTTTAGTAATTTTCCTTGCTCTGATGAATGCCTGTATGAAAGGAATTGGGACAGAACTGGCAGTGTGCAGGCTAAGAAAGATGATGCTGTCATGGTGCTCTTTACTGAGATGTGGGAAGTTGTTTTCATAAATATAAGTTAGACTTTCCCTACAAAGAGAACTTGGGTAGAATATAATTAACCGGGGATACTTACAGATGTGTTTTTTTGTACTTGAGTCAGCGTCCTTGTGGTGGTTGTTTCCTTCTTTTTTCAGTTTCACAGAAAAAATTATACGTTTGTGGCTCTGCTTTTTGTCTTCTGTTTGCTCAAAGATACAGAAAAGAGAACAACTGTAAGGGGCTTAAGACAGAGGTGCTGTATTCTCTCAGCTTCTTTTTTTTCTGGGGGGAATTAAATGCACTCTTTATTTTTCAAGTTTGTACGTAACAGATAAATAAGTGTGCATGTTTTTCACAGAAGTAACAACTGGAATAAGCTAATTCCTGCGTAATCTGACTTCCTGAAAGCTTTAAAGGATCACAGTTTTTTCCCATGTGTATTTTACCTTTTGCACTTCTTTAATGTCCATATTGTGCTTGGCCTAACTAACCAAAGCATTCTCATTGTCTTTGTGACTAATCAGGGCAGCATATCAGTTCATCTTACTTAACTGGGATGTCAAATTTAGGAGCTCTCTTGCCTGAAGGCTCTCTAGGGGGAAGTGGTTTTCAAAATCTAAATCATCCCCAGGTGCACATCTTTCCTGTGACAGATAGAGAGTGCCAGGAAGTCTGGAATCATAATTTAAGTGCCTTGATCAGGTAGAATGAATTTGGGTTGAGGCATATAACTTTTAGGCAGATGTGTGTGTGTGTTTTCAAAAAGTGTCAATCCAGTTAATTCTGAATGTCTTGGAGAAGCAGATGTGAAATACTTCACAACTTACTAGTTCATAACTTTTTCCTCTCCCCCTACAGAGGCTGCTATTGACCCCCCTAAGACACCTGACAGCGAACCCTTGTTCACAAAACTGCGCAATCCAAGCACAGGCAAGTTCTGGAATTGTGACATGAGCCTGTTAAAATTCTGGTTGATTCTCTCTACTGCCAAAAGATTCATATTTCGCAAAGCTGAAATAATGATGATAGGTACAAGTTTTAAGTGCCAAAGATACTGCTGTTTATGCCAGCTAGTTAATGCTGTGCAAACATTTAGGATTTCTTTTATAATTTTAATTGGTTGAACTGTTTATTCATCAGGAATATTGGCAGCACAAAAAAAGGGGTGTAACTTAAGTTCTGTTTTTAAGTGCATTAGTTTTGGGGAGCTTAACAGTGTTGGGTGTTGAGTCCAGGCTTTTTAATCCAAATTTAGTCTTCTTAGCATTCATCTTATGCTTTAAAATAAATAGAGTTAGAAGAAGTGATTCAGTTGTACTTACCAAGCTTTTTGGGTCTTTTCATTTTTAAATCTAATTTTCTTTTCCTGGCCCAGGTCATGGTGTCTCTTTTCTCCTTAACTGAGGATGAGGCACTTGGAATTCAAAATACATTGGAAAGATCAGCAAACGCAGGCAATAAAATGACACCACCATCCCATGGTTACTTCTAGTCAGATTGTTCTTTTTGTCGAGGAGTTTTATTATTCTATGATTAATTAATAATTGGAGTATGAGATACTGCAACAGAAACTTGCAGTAAGCCTTTATTAGGGTTAGCATTCTGTTTGAAAAATGTTTGTGTTTGAAAGATGTTTCATGCTTTTTTTTGAATTTCTGCTTATGCTCATTTATTTTCTGTAGATATAAGTTTTATGGTTTTGGTCTGAAATTGACTGCTTGTAATTATATGTATTTACATACACGTGTGTAACTAAAGTCTTCAGATACATTTTAGTGTCACAATACAGGAACCATACTTGTTCTTGAAAGAGGAAAATTGTCCAAAATAATAATACAGAATGTAAAATCACTTCCTCATCCTGTTACCTGTTTCTTGATTGCTCAGCTTACAGTGGGAATATAAAGCCACATCTATTTTCCACCTGTGTTATTATTTCCTGCTGTAGCATATTGGCTTTGTCGTTTGTTTTTAAAAGCATAGATGTTAATCTGTTTTTCTCTGTGTGAAAAGAGATCTGTTTACCTTGTGGAATCAGAGATCTTGGGAAAGTTTTCTGGGGAAAACCTAAAGTGCAATGATTGCCTGGATGTGTTCCTTCAGAATTTACAGGACCTTATTTATAGGCCTGCGTAAACTTTAAGTTATGTAGCCTCTTATAAATACAAGTCTGAAAATGGAAGAACTGAGAACACACTATTAATGTATTTTCCTTACCTTTGGGTCTAACAGATAAATTGTTGATGCCAGATATTGTATAAATAGGCACTGAAGGACTCAGCACACTATAGAATTCATGGTGACCACGTTGCTAAATAAAAGCATGCTTCGTCCTTTATATAGACAGGTTAAAAGGACAAAATTTCTAACCCTTACAAAGATTATAAAGTAGGATCAGACTTCAATTCGGAAGTACCACAAGAAACATTGGTGAAGTTGTGAGCAAAGCTGCCCAGGTTCTCTCTCCATCCCCTAGAGTTTCTGTCTTAACAATACTGTGGTGACTTTCCTTTTAGCATAATGGCATAAATTAAGGAGCTGTATTTAGGTAATAAGAAGGGTCCCTTTCCCTAGATTTTGTAGCTCACCACGGGATTTGGCTAGCATGCTCACTGGTAGGAGTCTTAAGTTGTTCAGTCAGCACTTCTGTGAGTAGTTTGATGTGGTGCTGATCAAACTGTGGTGTAGACCCTTGTTGAGGGTGCACATGGTAATGATTGAAACCTCTGCTCCCCCTTATGACTACTCGTTGCTCCTCTCCGCCCCTACCCAAAAGAAAAATTATCAGAGAACTGAAATTATATCTTTAAGTGAGGTTAAACATCTGGCCAGCCTTTTGGATAAAGGGGGAAAAAATGCATTATCAGTCATTTTTGGGAATTCATGTGTCTGCCCATTTTAGCTGACCTCCCTCCGCACCTGGGGCCGTCTGCAGACGGAGAAGAGCAGTGCTGATGTCAGCTTTCAGGGCTTTCACCGAGGCTTCTCTGAGCCAGCCCATGAACTGCAAGTCAGTGCAGCTTTGCAATTTATGTGTTTTGAGGAGGACAGCCATGCTGTAATTGCTCTTGTTTCTTGAAAAGGGATTGATAACCAAGGTAGAAGCAGTCCAGCCAACAGACTCAGCTGACCACATTTCAGTGGCCCTTTCTGTAGGTGTGGCAACTTCCCATTTTAGATATGGAAAATGCCAGTCCTGTTTGCAATGTGTTTGTCACTCTTTCATTGTAACCCAAAACTAATGTGAAGTGGTAGACCTGTGCTATGGGATGACCTAAAATAAAGCTTTCCTTTTCCTTTCCAAACTTTTAAGGTTCTGATGGGCACTTCAAACCAACTTCTTCTAGCTTCCTTGTTTACTTTATACATCTGCCCATACTGAGTCATCACAATCCATTTTGGTGCACAAAGAAAAGAAAAATTTCAAAGTGCCCATGAAAGGTTTGAGACTTTTATTCCCCTAACCCAGAGTCTGGTATCTTCAAGACCAACATGATGGAAGGAGAGTGAATTCTCTTGTTTTCCACCTTCCCCGTTCTCTACAGAAAAAAAGCTGATTTCTTGAGTGATTTTGATTTGGGTTTGGATCAAAGTCTTTGTGTTGTAAGATGAACTATTCACACATCTTATTTATTGATTCAAATTCAGTTTCGTTTATAGAGCTGGTAAATGAACATCTGTATGTAATAGTGTTTTTTGTCTGAGCTCTCTTTGTAGTGAGTTTATGTAGAATGTGTGTATGTTTGTGTGTCTGCATGTATATAAGGCACATTCTTCAAACATATTGGGTATTCTTTTGATTTTTGTGAAAGCTTACAAACACAAACCAGATTTCTTTTCAACAGGCGAAGCAGCCCTTTACTTATTCAATAGTGGTGCACAGCAGCTGTTTGAAGTAAAAGCTTTTCACGAGGAACGTCGTTCCTGGTTTATAGGTCAGACTGTTCAACAAGGTGAGTTGGATAATGCATCTTTCCCCCGTCTTTAATGTTTGTATACAGACCTTCCCTCTTTCTTCTAGTAAATTTACAGGTGTTTTTCCTAGTTGTTTGAGGCATGCTGCATCATATCCCCGCCTTCTGATAGACTCATTTGCCATATGGATTCAACCAGGACTGGGGGCTTTGTCATTTCTCTTTAAAAGGTTGCCTTTGGCAGCCTCAATTAGACAGATGTTCATTTGTCATTTTTTGAAGGGGGAAGGAGGGGTAAGTAATTCAATTGTATTTAAACTGAAGTGCCGTAAAATACTTAGCTTTCCTTGTCAATCACACCAGCAAGTCCTCTCTGTAAGTTAATAAGTATTATCCTATGGGAAGGAAAAAAAAGGCTAGAAGGCCTTAGCTAGCTGAGCAAAGTGGTGTGTTAGAGCTCCAAGCACTGGAATGTATGGTCTTACATTCTTTTAACTACCTCTGTAGTCCCCAGCCTGAGTGCTGGGTTCTCAGGAGAGGCCTGCTGTCTCAAGCTGCCATTTCAGTGTTCTGTCTGAAGTGAGCTGGTCTGTACCATCCTGGACATTCTCTGATCCTGCTTGCTGTTCTGAAAATGAGGAGGAAACTTGTGTAACTGCTTGTGATGGCTTTCACAATCCCTTTTCAGAAAGGATGTTATTGTAGCAGTGTTTCTCTGCCACCATGTCCACAGACCACCATGTCCATAAGTATTATTTCAGGAGATTAAGGTATATTTATTTTATTCCTTTTCATTAGAGAAAAGTCCATTTATAGTAATAAATAAAAGCAACCCTTCCAGACATATGCCTTCTTTAACGGTAATGTCCCAAAGTGTGTGCTAACTTTTAAACATTCTCTGCAGGCACATAAAGCAATGCAAGCAGTATGTCTCTGAGCTTTTCCTTGCTCCGTCTTGGGCGTGAGCCAACAGACCTTGGTCTGCTCCCTGCTCCCAATTATGTCCACGTTGTATCCTCCCTTTCTAACCTTTAGTTTGGCCCTTGGGAAACAGTTGCCTCAAGGAATCATGCCCTCTGTTTTCTTTAAAAAATACAGTGGAAAAATTGTTCCTGAACGTTAGGGCTGCTGCATCTCTGAAACGGTCAGGAGAAGAACAACACAAAATGCTGTGTGTTTGCAGTTAAAACAAATTATCTGGTTATCTGCAGAGAAGGGCAGATAACAACTCTATACACCTCTTTATACACCTCCAGTGAGTCTGAATCTTTGGAACAAACAAAAATAACTTCCTGGAGGTTCAGTGGAAAGCAGTTAAATGGAAGCTTTGAGAAAATGGCTAGTGGGTTTTTTTTCCTTCGGTTTCAATATCAAAACTTCTGTGTTTGTAAGTAGTGCTGATGCTTGCTTTGCCTCGCATGGAGCATCGTGTTAGTAATACACATTAGGTTGGATATCAGCTTTGCCCAAACCACATTCTTCCCACACAATCTGTCGTTAGTTTTAGGGCCATCATAATAGGATTTCCTTTTCTTTAATTATCTTAATCATGTGATTTCAAATAAAAAGATTACATTTATTTGCTTTTGGTTTGCTAATTATTGTCAAATTGTCATCAATTATTTGGTCTCATTAGTGAATTTCCTTGATGTTACTTGTTTCCAATTATCTGCAATTATACAAAAAGCCTGACTAAGCCATTGTCCTACAATGAACTCCAGATGGGCAGAGGTGTCTGTTTCAATGGGAGACCACATTCTTCCTTTGTGTGTAACCTTGAATGCAACACACTGAGCCGTATTTCCTGATTTGGGTTTATTTTGTTCCATTAGGAGACTGCATCAGATTCTGCCTTTACTGGTGAGAGGCAGCTCTAACTTAACTAGCTCTTGAAATTCTTTCTTGTCCTGTCTCTTCTGCCAGCACAGCGTTGCCTTGCCCAGTGCTGGAGGTGGAGTATTGCTGAATCTCTCTGGTATCCCAAACCAAATCTCCGTTGCCCCCAAATCTGCCAATAGAGGGCAGCTTCAATTTTGCTGGTTTTAATACAGTCCAGAAAAAAGGCAAAACTCAGAGTCAATGAAGCCAGAAGTCCTGAAGTGGAGCTTGTGCTTTGGTTTGGCAGGGTAGAGGATTGAGTTATCTCTGTATTTTTAATATAAAATTACAAATACAATTTTCCTGTTCATTTTATTAAAATATGGGATACTTGCTAAAAAAAATGTTCTTTATACTCCTAAAAAACTTCCTAACACCCCAGAAAAGTCAATATATTGTGTAAGCTTACTTTTGTATTTCTGTCACCTAGATGGGCGCCTGCTGTTCGTTACACCAATGGACCCCTTATTTCTGATACTTTACTACCTCATAAAGGCAGATAAGGAGGTAAGCCTGCTTTACTTTTTTCTCTGGAATTCTCAGGAGAGGACATTTATTTCTGACTTCAGTTCTGCAGAAGTTACGGTAATTTCACAAAGAGTGGCTTCCATAGTAGTGGAAATTTAATTTGCATTTAAAGCAGAGTTATCTTAATACCTAGAAGTATTTTTATTTGCATCAAGTTTTTTGGTGGCTAAGTTATGTTACAAGAGTCAGCTTTCAATCTCAACAAGCACTATTCGCCTCCTTTTTTAAGAGAATAAGAAAATCTCTTTTATCTTTTTGTGAGAGCCTGTCCCAGAACTATTGAATTTAAAATGCTGACATGTCATCAGATCAAAACAAACTACTGCCCTTTCTGAGGCATCAGTAGAATGGTTATTTTGGGAAATAGGGAAAAAGAAAGAAAAATTTGCATGCTATGGAGCAGGAAGGAGGAACATTTCTGTGGCAGTTTGAACTTTAAAGGAGACATTGCCTTTTTAGAAGCAGTATTTGTAGAGATGCTGTATCACAGAACAGCAGTGGGATGATCGAATATCCAAAAGCTGGGTAATTAATAAATGGCTTCATTGGTTTATGGTGGATGTAGCAAAACCTCACTTAAATTTCTGAAATATATCAAAAGTCATAGGCAAATTTACTGATTTAGGAAAAAAGGGCACAAAATAAAATGGAAATGTTGATTTTTTGTTTGTTTGTTTGTTTGTTTGTTTGTTTTATTGTGTGGAGACAATAGTTTCACTTTATGCATCCTAAGAGTTCTTGCTCTTAAATTTCTGCAAGGTTGCTTGCTATTCTCTGCTTTGGACTGCAAGTGGAGAATGCAGGAGAACAATTTTTTTTATGGTGAGGATATAAAGTCTTCCTACACCTCTGTAATAGTAACTTATTGTTCTGTAATGATTTTTAAATTATTTAAGGTATAGGATGTGCAGATGTATTCTGTGTTTCTGTGGTCAGGATGGTCCACCAGAAGAGGTCATTCCACAAGGAGTAGTTTAGCTTGTTCCCTGGGTGCTGTTTGAATTTATCATCCCTTTGAAGGCTTTATACCAAACTTAAATGAGGGCAGCAGTAAATCTCCTCTCTTTATGTGGAGGGGTGTTGAGGTAGCCTGAGTAAAGGACAGCTATTGCTGCTGTTCTTGTGCATGGGAAGAGTCCTGTGCTGCCCTTCACTTTTTTGGTACGTAGTTTTCTGGGTTTTCTGGTTTTCTAGGTGAGGCATGATGCCAGATAAATGCACAGAGCTGTTCTGGGTCCTAAAAAAGGCCAAATGCATTCCTGCACCACCTTGCCTAAGTTAGTGTATTCTACAGTAAAGGGAAGTCTAGTTGCAAGATTAGCTTGAATGCAGCACAATCACTTCTAGCTTGAACTAATGGAATCACTGGATATCTTAGGATCATCCTTTGCACTGTCCTTTGATATTGATAGTGTGATGCAGAATTGGTTAGTGTGTCTCTGAGCAGAGCCATCTCCTATCCAGCACCTTTCTTGGCTTAGGCTCTGTGCCCATGCATGATGTAAATGCACCTGCCTTGCTTTGGGACACAAGCAGGTAAGTTATCTATAAGAGCTTATTGCAGTTTTATTTTTGTGTCTCCTAACTTCTTTTTGCCACTGTTATTGTGCCTTTTCCTTTTTAAGGAGAAAAAACGCTCTAAATACTTCCTGGTTTTACTTTTTGTGTGTTTGTTTGGCATTTTTTTCTTGTTTTTATTGTGATCTAACAATAGACAATTACTTTTATTAAGCCTCTGACTGTCTAGCAAGAGACTTAATTAATAATGAAAGCAGTATACCCCAAGTGGGTTTTTTCATGCTGACCAGTATAATGAGTTCAGCCTTGGCTCCAGAGACCACGCACTCTCTAAGCATGAGAAGCTCACAGAGCCTTTGTACTGATGCGCTAAAGGATCTTTCCAGAGGGAAGGTTGCCAGTTGTGCCAAACCATGCTGAATGATTATGCATCGTTTGGCAATGGCAAAATTTGTTTGATGGTTCTGTCATGTGTGGGGCTATTTAAGTTGTGCCAAAATCACTTTATATCCCTACTCTGGCCAAACTGGAATTGACTTTGCAGAGGTGAAAGGTTAATACTGTGTTCCAGAAGCTGCCCTGCTCCTTTGAGATTTATCTTTGTGGAAGGAAAAGCAAAATTTGAATGGAAGTTATGACACTGGGTTTAATCCAACAGGTTTTGGTCTAAAACACTATTGGCACACACTGACTACTGTGTCTTATGTCATCTTCCAAAAAATCCCGCTGTACTTCACATTAGTTTCTCCCCATGTTGTTTTAAATTTGGTCTTTTAAGTGCAGTGTTTGAACAGTTCAGCGTTTTGCAGGTATTTACTGGTCTGAAATAAATATTTATAGCCTGCTTTGTAATCAGTTTTTGAATGTGTCATGTGTTACCATTCAAAATATGATCTTCTTTAAATCCTTTATTTTAAAATTATGGCCATTGCATGCATATATATTTATATATATATGTGTAGTGTGTATATATGTGTCTTAACATTTTAGTAATGCTTTTGTAATCCCTTTGATGTATTTTCAGCAGCAAGGAAAGTTCCAGCCACTTGATCAAGTTGTGCTAGACTCAGAATACCCTAGCTGCCCATTGCTGCTGAAGTGTGCAGATGTTAAACAGTACATACAGCATGTAACAGAAGAAAAAGGTGAAAAAAAGCGGCAGGGGGGAGGGCGGTAAAAAAAAAGACTCAATTTTTTAGTGTCACCTCATTACAAGATAGATTTAAATATTGTTTTTTGCTTTACCAAAGAACTGAAGCGCTGGACACAGCTGTTCTTCAAAAACAGAAGCTTAGGCTTAGAGCTTGTCATTGCAGTCTTGTGAATAGAAATGTGTGGATCTCAAATTATCTGCTGCAGCTCTGCAAAACTGATGCAGTCTTGTTGCTAGGTGTCATCCAAACGCTAAACTGATCAGAGCTGGCTTCTTGACATTATTGTATATGTTGTGAACTCTCTTTGACTTGGATCAGAATTTTACATCTCTCTACATTCTTTATTTAGTGTAGGATGGTCTAGCGTGGAAGAAGCGGTCCATTTGACTTTTTTTCGCCCCTTCTCACAAAGCATTGAAACAATAAGTGAAAAAAAGCTGGAGAAGAGTGAATATGCTTCTGAGAAAGGAGAACACAAGTTTTCTGGCTTTGCATAATTTAGTGTTGTGGGTTTAAGCTTAAAGACTTAATTGTTTTAAAATACAGAAGTTGATTGGGATGCATAAGTATATGAGAGAGGAAACTCAAATGGAAAAAGTTAGCAAGCGATAAATTCTGTACATAGTTTCCTCAACCTTTGCTCAGAATTCCCTTTGGTGTGGGGGATTGCATTTTATTTGAGGACAATATATGCTTTCTAGGGAGCATGACATAATATTCACGGGTTTGCAGATCTGAAAAAGGTGCAAGACCTCAGTTTTTATTTTTGGTCCTTTAAATAGCATTCTTCTTAGGCTTGCTGACTCCCTGGTAGGGAATGGAGATTTCCCTGCTTGCATGTGGAGATCTTCAGAAGAAGGTACAGGAATCTTTTGCACCATCAAATGCAAAACAAGTAAGCTGTCTGATTCTTATGCACTAGAGCTCCTCCAAGGAGTTGAGGTTAAAGTTAAAGGATAGAAAAAGGATTGAAAGCTACAAACATTAAAAATTTGCTTTCATGAAGCAAGCTGAGCCTTGTCATTGATATATATATGTCTATGAGAAGAAATATTTAAATGATCTACAGATAACTGGGAAGTGGCTAAGGAAAGGTGATGGGAGAATAAAAAGTCTGCTAAGTAAAAGCCCAGACCTCCTCCTAGCTGTATAGAACATTAAGGTGTTTGTGTGGGGTGGAAGCTGTAAGTTGATTTAGGTGCACAATTTTAAGTATTTTGGGCTTGATATGGTGCATTTGAACTTCAGAGCAGGACATGTTTCCATTGAAAATGCTCACTAACAAAAGAGAAGAAAATTTAAGTAGCAAGGCTGTTGTCACATTCTATTTGGGACTGGGGTAGTTGGAATTATGTGCTTCCATAAGCACATAATTGTAGAGTAATACTACTATTCCTCCTGGATTTCCGAAAGAACCTACAGAAAACATTTGGTATCATTTGGACCAAACAACCTTTTTCTTTGGGTGAGTTCTGACTTTGGAGAAGGCTTCTTTAAGACAGGTGTATCTGAAATGGAAAACCCCTTTTTCTTTCTCATGAAGTGATAAGTATTTCCATTAAAAGGTATTTTTAAGCTTTCAGGCAATTGCTGTGCCCTACAACTTGTCTAACACGGGATAAGTAGCCAGGGTGAAAGAAGATCTATTCAAGTTCTGTGTCCAGAATCACAGAATCATCAAGGTTGGAAGAAACCTTCAAGATGGTCTAGTCCAAGTGTCAGCCCAGCACTACCATAAACACTCCTGAACCATATTTCCAAGTGCCACATCCAGACTCCTCTTGAACACTTCCAGAGGCTGTGATTTCACCACTGACGTGGGCACTTTATTCCAAGGCCTGACTGCCCTTTCAGTGGAACAAATTTTCCTAATAGCTAATGTGAACAGCCCCTGGTGCAATTTAAGGCCATTTCCTTTTGTCCTTTCACTTGGGACATGGCAGAAGAGACCGACCCCCACGTCACTGCAGCCTCCCTTCTGGTAGGTGTAGAGAGCAGTAAGGTCCCCCCTGAGAGTAAACACACCCAGCTCCTTCAGCTGCTTCTCATCAGACTTGTGCTCCAGACCCTTCCCCAGCTCCGTTGCCCTTCTCTGGACTCGCTCCAGCACCTCAATGTCCTTCCTGATTTGAGGGGCCCAGAACTGGACACAGGATTTGAGGTGTGGCCTCACCAGTGCCGAGCACAGGGGCACAATCCCTGCCCTGGTCCTGCTGGCCACGCTGTTGCTGGTACAGGCCAGGATGCCACTGGCCTTCTCGGCCATCTGGGCACACTCTGGCTCATGTTCAGCCACTATTGACCAGCACCCCCAGATCCTTTTCTGCTGAGCAGCTTTCCAGCCATTCTGCCCCCAGCCTGTAGTTCTGCAGAGGTTTGTTTTTTGTTAACCCAAGTGCAAGACCTGGAATTTGGCCTTGTTGAACCTCATGCCATTGGTCTCGGCCCACCAATCCAACCTGTCCAGATTCCTCTGCAGACCCTTCCTACCCTGCTGCAAATCAGCACTCCTGCCCAACTTGCTGTCATCTTTGAACTGACTGAGGGTGCACTCAACCCCCCTATAGATCATTGATAAAGATGTTAGATAAAGAATTGGCCCTGGGGTCACCATTAGTGACTGGCTGCCAACTGGATGTAACTGCTTTCACCGCCACTCTCTGGGCCCGGCCATTCAGACTGGTTTTTACCCACTGAAGAGTGCATCTGTCCAAGCCATGAGCTGCCAGCTGCTGTAGGACACTGCTGTGAGAGACAGTGTCAAATGCTTT
Organism: Machaerirhynchus nigripectus; assembly: GCA_013397975.1. Classification (NCBI taxonomy): domain Eukaryota; kingdom Metazoa; phylum Chordata; class Aves; order Passeriformes; family Dicruridae; genus Machaerirhynchus; species Machaerirhynchus nigripectus. Next base: position 79,486 of record VZRQ01006122.1, on the reverse strand, counting down.
CCAGAAGTCTAGACAGACAGCATCCACAGCCTTTCCCTCATTCACTAAGTGGATCACATTGTCATAATGGACGTCAGGTTGGTCACCCTTCTTAGAAGGTGAAAAATGGTACCACATCCTTTTGGCTGTCAAGTCTGCACAGGAACTTAGGACAAGGTCTGGATTATTTTTTTGAAGGGGCACTTTCTCCAAACAACAGTACAGCTTTTGGGCAGTATTTACGTTCCTACAACAAGACTTTAAAAAATAGTATTTGCTATAGGCAATATCTTGTGTCTTTGTCTAACTTCTGTATACATTCTGATACTGTATTTGCAGTTGTTACCTGTTGGAGCATCCTCCCATAAACTGTGTTCTGTTAGACAGTGGTGAAGATGCTTCACTGCTTGGTTTTTTTGCATTTTCAGTAATGTATTGTGTACACCTATAAGTTTGTGTCATTTTGCCTACAGATTATATTAGCTGTTAAGAAAGTTGTGTTCACTTCCTGGGTTTTGTTTTGAAATGCGAGGTGTACAATGCTTTTGTCATGAAAGCTGTACATACATGCACACATCAGCTTTATGTGATGTTCTTGGATTTTTGCAGGCATGTACCTGCACGTATATGCTACTTTTTTTCTTGTTCAGGTTTGGATTGGGTTCAAAGTAACAGTGGGGCTTGTTCGTAGGATTTCTTTCTTTTTTTAGAACACCAGGAGTACTGTTATGCAACAAACCCATTGGCACTTGCTTGCCTGTCATGCACACGTTACCTTTCTGTTTAATCCACTTCTATGTGTTTCATATTCTCATGTCTTTTATTGCCTGTAAAAAATACCAGCATTATGACTTAAGGTACTCAGTCTTTTCTCGCTTTTAAGAACTGGTGTCCACTTTGTAGCCTTTCTCGTTTAAGGAGTAGAGCATTAGGGCAAGAAATACCAGTTGTGTTAAGGCTTCTGCAGCTCTGTTCTGCTTGACAGAACCTAACAACATAATTATTTCTCTCTTCATTTAGTCTTAAGATATTTAACATCTGTCCAATGAATTCTTACCCCAGAGCACTCACAGTTTACACTTACTGAATTAGCAGAAAATCCACCTTCTCTGGCCTCATTCTTGAAGAGCACTGAAAATTTCATTTAGCTGAATTAAATTCTGAATTACTTGCTTTAGTAGTTGTGGAAAGGGTGTGTTACAGCTCACTAAGTCTGGGTGAGGCAGGTTGTTTGCTAATAAATTCCAACATTGGATTGAAAGTACAGTAGAGAAGGTTTAAGAAAGGGTTATGAATTCCAGTTCTAGAGTGTTACTCTTCGTTTCATTTTGCAAGGCAAAAGCTGCACTGTGATCTTGTCTGATGTGATTAACATGAAGAGCCAAGAAAACTTACCTGATTAGAATAACTAATATTGCCAAGCTTGTATTCCCAGAAGGTAGGAAAAAAGGGGCCATATAAGTTTCAGAGTTATGGAAAACACTGAGAAAATGGATTTTAAAATGTGCTTTAGGCAGTTTGCTCAACAATACATCAGGGAAACTTCCAAGTCTACATAGCGATTACCCGATCACTGAACATATTATTTAATTGTAGAACCACTTATATTCCATCTGTATTTCTCAAACCCAATCTTTCCAGATGTCTCAGACCAGTTTTATAGGCACCAGACACATTAGGGAACAAAAGGCTTTCCAATATATACTCATATTATCAAACATAAGTCACTAACTCTCACCAATATCAAATGTGCATCACATGTTAAATCCACGTTCCAATATTGAATCCTTTTGTCAGCAGTTTGTGACTTTCATAACTCACTTTAATTCTTCAGAGGTCTCAAATATTGTCAGTTTCTAGAGTTTAATAGTCAAAACTGTCAAGCACACAAAATATTTTCAAACAAAGTGATCTCCAAAGAGTTCAGTGTAATTATTTTTCACGTGTTTTAATGAAAATGGCTTCACAGTTCTACGTTTCCTTTCCCTAACTGAGTCACTCTGAATCATGCTGTTGTGGGGGAGTGTGCCTGGGAATCCAGACTAGAATTACTTTTCAGCATGGGTTGGGGAATGGTGCCCGGAGGATGTCCCTTCCTCGAACTTTCTTAGATAAGAGAGGAATCCATGAATTGTACTCACTGTACTTGAACCCAAATCACGTTAGCCCTGTGAGAAGCAGGTTCAAGTATCCAGAGTGTTTCTCCATTTTCTGCTTCTTTTCTTTCAGAGCCATTTAAAGGCTTCTAAGTCCTAAGGGCTGTAGCCAGCAATGTCACAGCTAATTACTTTACCTGCAACTCATCATAAAGCAAAATGTATATTAGTGTATTTTTAATTTTTGCTCTGAAGAATTTTTGTATTTTGCTATTGTACAACTGTTGAGACAGATTTAAACTTTTATCTTGCAAACAGCTTTCCTCGACCTCTCCATACCCCCTGCCATGCATACAAAAAGAGCACATAATAGTTCACTATTTGTGTGCAATTTGAAAGAGCCAAGATAAACCCCAAAGAAGGAAATGCTGAAGGAATCATAAATAATATGTTGTTGTTTGCCAGGGGAGAAGGAAAATCCATGAAATGAGTGTTGGAATATGACACTGTATCAGTAAATGACATGAAACAGATGTAGGTATTTATGGGAATGGTATACAGGAGATTAAAACTTATTGAAATACCTGTTAAAGAAAAAGACTGAAGCAGCAGGCTCCAAAATCTCCTGTGAAATCTTATTAGGCATCTCATTCCATTTCCCAAATGTAGCTTTCTGTGAGTTAATACTGAATATTTCTACTGAAATTTCCCTGAGCCTTTGTAATTTTCTCTCTCTTTTGCCAGAGTGTTTTGAACTCACATATTTCCAGATAGCTGATCACACGTGAATAACAAGTGTTCATGATACCCTTGTTATCACAGGGAAAACACTCTCCGAAATTCTTATATCATTGAGTTAATTTGTATTGCTCCATAAATCATGAGTGAATCATGTACTTCCTCCCACAAGGAGTGTGTTTTGCTATTTGGAATTCTGTATTTTCTTTTAACATTATAGTGAATTATGTAAAAGGGGGATAGAAGTAAAAATTCTGTTTTAGTCACTGACATGAGAGAAGAGAACTGATAGGGAAAGGGTTTATTGAAGAGGTAGATGGTTTAGTTTCAGTAACCAACTCTCTGTCCTAGCCCCTTACTAGGTGCTGGAATTCAGTGCATAAAGATTTAAGATAATATGTTGTTAAAAAAAAAAAAAAAAGAAAATCGTGGAACCAACATTTTGTGTTGTGAACTACGTAGTTAAAATCACCAGTCTGGTGTGACACAGGACAGTGAAGGTGAAGTGAAACTACAAGGGCTTCAGAAGAGTCTTAGTGAATTCAGGCAGCCCAAGATTACACATAAATAAATAAAATATGTGCTTTGCTGGATTAGGTCCTAATTAAAGAACTGTCAGATTGTTCAGACTTGTTCATATCAGCTCAGTCTGTTTATTTTTTTGTTTCCATTATTTTTGAACCATACTGCCCTGATATCAAACACATGCAAAATGCAAATTAACTTCTATATTGTATCTGCAAGTTAAAATATTTTAAATATATTGAAAATGCAATCCAAGCCAGACATGACTTTTTTCCCCTTGCTTGTTTTTTCTCAGAGATTGGCAGTCAGAAATTCCACAAATACAGCCAAGAGAAGACACTGAAGTGGTTAAAGAAAAAGGTATTGTGTTTCTCTTTCGCTTTAAAAATTGCTATATGTTTAAAATGGAAATGCATGTTAGCTTGTCCATATTTGCATTTGAGCCATGTACAAAGGTACATGTGCTGTACAAGAACGACAGACATCACAGTAAAGTTGCTGCACTTGGGAATGTGATAAGGTGTCAGAGATATTGAAAGCTTGTTGCATTTCTCTTTTTGATGGGACTGGCCATGAAAGGGACTCATGGGGTGTGGGTAGGAAGAAGAAGCTGTCAGCTTATTGCTGTAGGCTTTGCATAAGATGAGGAGCTTGCTTTTTGCTTTGTCCCTTTCACAGATGGGCTAGAGGAGAGTTTTGATTGTTACAGCTTTTCTATTCTGCCATTCTTTGAAGCTGGACAGAACTGCCTTGATTTTGTGCTACAAATGTGTTTCCTGAAGGTTTGGCAGTTTGCTCAGAATGGTCCTGGTTTGGTTGCTATTATCCTGATCCAGTCATGCTGTTGAAGAGGTCTGCACAGTATGCCAGAAATAAACTAGTGTTAAAGCTAAGCTTGATGGGGTTTTTGTTTTGGTACAAAGAAGGTGAATTTCATTTTACTCATGCACATGTGCCCTTAATATGATGCCACTCTGTAGAAAAAAGATGGTATTCATCACATGATGAGGAGTCATTCAAATTAATCAATAGAAGCACAAAATCTGGTCCATCATTTCTTTCTCATCACTTTCCGCAGTGATGGGGCCTGGAAATACCTACTTTGCAATGATTACCTGAATATTTACATGTGAACAGGTACCTGTTTGTGTATTTGAAATTACCTTCTTCTGACAGTTCTCTCTCTGTTGGATCCAGCACAGCAGTGCCCTGTGAAGTCCTTAATCTTTGATTTCCATGAGGATTGTCTTTGCCATCCTGCTGAGCTCAGGCGTTCTCTGAGCAGGTGTATTTCTCACCTGTATAATCATGGCTGTTGGGTCTGAGTAGCTCAGCTCATCTTAGGGTGCTGCAAAAGTGGTGCTGTGTTGCCAAGGCAACGTGTTCAAAGACATGATACTTTCTTTGGGTTTTTTGAGCTCATATGCTAGTCATTACAAATGTATATTAAATTTCACCACAGTCCATAACTTGAGTGTTTTATATGCTTGAAACAAAATTACAAGAGCTTTGTCACTGCATTAACATGTGCATAACAATACTGACACAGACATTTCATTCTTTGGTTTTCTGTAGGTTAATCAAACAGTGAAAGCACTTAAAAGCAACGATATATCGGTAGGTGAAAGGGTGCTTGCAAGTACATTTATCAACACTAAACAGATCACAGACACTCAGGAAGGTAAGAAAACTAAACATGGTAATGAATTCCATTTTTGTGAAGTCACTAAGTAGAGATAAAGCACATGATTAGAAACTAAAATATATTGAAATTGGCCTTTGCAGTAAATTTATTCCTTGTACAGAAAATTCTGTACAAGTTGTGACTGTGTGCTTTGACTTTTCCAAGTTCTTTGGTATCTTCATCAGATGATATTGTAATTAACAGTAGGTCTCAGCTGGGGTTCTCTTAACTTCTCCACAATTCAAGGAGAAAACATTTTTCTCAGTGAAATATACACTGAAGTACTTTGCTGAACTGAGACTGTCTTAAACAATAGGACACATATTTATAAGTTCCTACCCAGTAAGTGTCTCTGCATTAGAACATGCTTCTTTTTATTATTATTTTTATAAGGATGCATGGAATATTAGCACATTAGCATTCATAGAATTCTTCAAAATGGTGAAGGGATCTTAGGAAGTCATAATCACAGAGAAAAAGCTCCTGCTCCAAACATTACTTTATGCAACAAATGCATAGAATACACAAATGTGTAATAATTTTAAGAATATGTGTACTAAATTGTAACAATGCTGTTACCAAAAAGTCTGGTGGGATCCTGTTTGCTTCTATTCACCATTTTTCTGGGGAGGGCAATGTCCTGAATGTTGCTGATACGAAATTTTGTAGATAAACCTGAAAATGGAATCGGAATAAAATCTTCGAATGTTAATAAAAATTAGGAAAAGTTTAGAACAAGATGAACCAAAGCAAATTGTTTCTTATTACAAAGACATTCAGAAGCCTTCGTGCTGTTGAAAATTAAGGAGAAACAAAGCAGCTTGCTGACAAAGTGGAAAACGAGCTACCAAGTGATGATATCAAAGGAAACAACATAAATGATACTTAAGAGGCAAATAGACACTTTTATAGAACAGCAATTGTAATACATGGTTTTTAAAAAAAGACAAAGTTGCAAAACTTGTGACTTTAACTTCACAGCAGCTTTTCATCTTTTTCCCAACCCCTGTTTTTTTTAAAGAAAGGGGAAAGTGTCCTGGCAACAACCATCTTGACTATGCTTAAATACTTTTGCTCTGAAATTTGTAATTAAATATTTCATCTGTAGTGGTTTTTCTCCACCTTTCTCTTTATTTATAGTGACATGGTTATAATAGTCTTTTTAAAAACCTTGGTATTTCATATTTAAAAGACCAACATTGAAATTGGGAATACTGGGGTTTAAAGTAGGTGAGTTTTGAAGGTAGTCCCATTGTATGTGGCAAGGTGAATGACAGGAAGTCAAATGGACATTACTCAACACTTACTTCTAATCAGACTCATTTTCTTGTCAGATCCTTTCATTGCTGTGACAGTGCAATTTACTTCTGTAGACAATTGCTTTCATAGGGGTTATTATGAAATTTCAGTACCTTAAAAATAGGTGGGTATATGTAGTTAGCACCTACAAATGTTGTAGGGCAAAAATAGGGGAGGATCTAATGAGAGCAAATAGGAAAGTTGGGGAGTTTATCGTATGTGGCTTGAATATTTCATTCAGAAGACAAAGAAGGGAAGTGTGCAAGTATTCCTGATGTTTGACAAAAGGTTAGTAAAAAAGCTAGGCTAGGGTGAGAACACAGACTCCCTAGGAGGCACATTGTGGTATTTTCGAATTGGTAAAGGAAGTCACTGAAGATTGCTTCAAGTCAGAAAAGCAAAGGGAATGGATTTTGTATTTAGTATGAAATAACAGCAGTTGACTTGGACTCACCGTTCCGTGTCATAATGCAGAGAGTGAAATGATGAGAATATTTTTCTTAAGCAATAAATTGGACATATTAAGTGCTGAGGTGAAATTGTCTTGGACTGGAATTATTTCTTGTTCTCTCCTGGCCCTAAAGTGGGCTGAGAGAGTGACAAATCCTTGATGAATTTAGGCAGGAAGGAGAAGTGCATATAGGTGATAGCAAGAATTTATTATCAGTATAGTTGAAATGTGTATGCTGCTGTCAGTCTGTTAGTGCTTTCTCCTTCAATGCCAGTTTGCATTGGGCTTTTTAGGTTAAAAAAAAAGAAAATGGGAATAAAAAGAGAAATTTATCTCTGGCACTAAATAAATATTTCTTTGCCACCTTAAGTTTGGTGCACCATGTGCTTCTGAACTCCCTAAGTGTGTAGGCACATGAGCAGATAAATTGGCCTGTTGGAGTTGGAATTCAGAGGTGAGATTTTAACTTAATGTCTGTCTGGCAAATGCTTCCTGTGCATGGGTGCAGTTACTCCCTGGCAGCCTCAACAGCAGCAAGTTTAAAAAGTCCAGCCCACGATCAGTAAGTGCTTGTGCAGAACGTGACCGGAAAAGATCTGGTTTAGGACTTCATGTTGTAAAAGGGTCACTTTTTTTCCCCCAGTCTCTCAGAAAAACATTTATAGCAGGAGTGCCCTGTACTGAAAACAGCTTCTAGTAGTTCATGTTTCCACAGATAATTATCCTGTCTTGCCAGTGATGTTTAGATAGGCCTTGGCATTTTCTATAAAGTACTGAAAATTAAGTACAAGACTTTGAAATAGACTCATTGTCTCATCTAATTGTTTTCAGTTGAAGCCAGAAAATGTTCTTTAGTACTGAATTCCTTGCCAAATAATTGTAAGATCCAGATGCTTTAAAATTAATGATTACATGTTCTGTTGAGTCAGCCTTTTACTTTTGCAGGTTTTTAAAATTTAATTTCTTTGGAAAAATACATGATATCTAGTACTCTCAGAAAGTGAACAGCTTTTGTAAAGTACACGCAGCAGATATTAATAACATGTGTTGACAAAGTGAGTGTAGTAAGTCTTTACTTTTTAAATAAACCTACAAGTGTAATATAACATAAACTACTCAACACAGAGAAGCATCAGAGTGTATCCATTAGAAGTCTATTGATTCAACCTTATGTTTCATGGTAGCACATGCAACATGGCTAAAGCAACATGACTATGTAACATGCATGTTCTTTTTCTTCTCCTTCCCCCTCCCTGGCTTCTTCCTGAAGACTATGTACGGTATGCCCATGGGTTAGTATCAGAGTATATTCCTGAAGATCTGAGTAAGGAGTTATTAAAATACTTGGGGTAAGTATTGTTCCAGCTAGCTTGTAGCTCTCCGTGGCATGCATTAATTAATGTCCGTTCGGTCATTTCTGTTGAATACTGAGATTTGTCCATCAAGGTTGCAGTGAATGATACAATGAGATTATATTTGCCACAGGTTAAATGGGATTTTTCAAATGTAGATTATGTCCTTCAGGCTTTCCTATGGTGTTGAGGACAGTGAGCTGGGGGAGATGTAATACTAAAGTCGGATATGTCTGTTACCACCGTTGCATGATGAAACCCTGAGTGATATATCCTCTTTTAAAGCAAGTGGGAAGAAAATCCAAAAAAGCAGTAGGTCCAGAATTGTCAAGCACAAACAGCAGAGCCAGGAGTAGAGTCCTCATCCCCAGTCCTCTTTCCTTTCCCCTACTCACTCAGCGCTGCTTGGGTTTGACTTCACTTATCTAACCTGTGCTAGTTTATATTCAAGTCTGGAACGTAAGCCACCATGTGTCGCGGTGGGTGTCGGTGGTAAACGTGCCACAACCTTCCCAAAAACGTCTCCTCAAGAAGCCACTTCGGTAGGGCTGCTGTGCACCCAGTTGGCGAGGGCAATGCCCTTTCCCCGAGTGTCTCACGTAGGGCCTGGCACTGCTGGAGTTGCCGATCCCTGACGGGAATGAACGGGGGAGGTCACGGAGGCACTCACACCAGCCCTGCCACCCGAGCAGCAGGCACACACACACACAGACACACAGACACACACAGACACACACACACACAGACACACACAGACACACACAGACACACAGACACACATGCTGGCAACAAAAGAGTCCGGGAAGGGTCTCCGTAGGGGGTTCCACAGGAGGGTTTATTGCAGCCACTCACATGAAGAGTTCCAGTCACGAAGGCGAGGAACAATGGCGGGTCCATGGTTTTATACAGGGGCAGAGAGAGCATCAGGGCCAATGGTCTGAGGGTGCAGGGGCGGTACAAAGGCGGGGTCAGGGTAAGGGAACCATAGGGATACCGCAAGGGAGTGACTAAGGAATGAGGGCCAATGGGAGAGCAGGGGAAGGAGAACATTCTAGGGCACAGACACATAAGGGATAAAGTGGTGGGGAGGACAATGGATCAATCAGGGGAACAGAACTGGGGTACATTAACATAAAGGTACAATGTGTCCTAGGAGAAGCCTTTCCTTGTCACTCAAACCTGGGGAGGATTTCTACCCTTTAGGGACAGTCTCACTAATGGACCCTTTTTGTCCCTTGTCGTACGGGCTCAGCGGCCTCCACTACAACACGCCTGCTGGCCCCCACAAACATGCTCATCCTGGTGTTCCCTGCCAGCAGCAGATTTGGCTTGGAGCATCACTGGGACTCTGCACCTCTACTCATCAGTTCAGTTCTGTTCAAAGGCTTCTGTTATGGTGGCCTTTGGAAAAGTGTGCAATTTGTAGCTTGAAGCCCCATAGCTGAACAGTTTCGTAAGTCAGAAATACAGAGTCCCTGAGCTGCTTTTTTTCGCAAGTGCTTGCCATGTGTGAGCAGCTGATAACCAAAGCAGCCTTCATGAAGAAGGAATTTCAAACTTTAGGTTGTGCAATTCATCTGTCTTAATTTATAATTTAAAGTCTTTTGTTCTGCAGGCTCCCGGAACTTAGAAGCCCAGCACCAGAGCCACCACTGAAGGTAGGAGAACATTAAGATATTGATAGATACATTATGTTTTAAGTTAATTTTTCTGAATTATTATTGAAATTGGACCAGACCAAGTACTGGGTACAATACAGTAAGTAAGGTGACCTTGTGAAAAACCGGTCTAAAACAACACAAGAAATTTACCAGGTAACTCATATTTTTTAATAAGGAATTTTTTGGTTGGTTTTCCTGTTTAAAAAAAGGGGAGGGAAAGAGAGAGGCATATTTTATGGTTTTGGTCAACAGTCTTTTCATACATGTTTTGCTTATTTAGTTTTATTGAGGTTGATGGGACAATATGACCTCATAGGTTTTCTTTCATATATAATTTATGAGGACCCTGAAAGGGACCTCCTGGGTCATGGATTCCCAGACAACCATGTTGGATAATCTCTCATACACTGACCATTCTTCACTGTAAGTCTCATTAGGATTTTTTATTTCCATTACTTCTCCTGGAAGAGTGTTCTATAACCTCATTCCTCTGATGCTCAGAAACCTTTCTGTAAATTCCACCTTGAATTTATTCATGGCCAATTTATTCCCCTGCCCTTTTGTGCTAACTTTATCATTGTTTTTTTAAATTGAAATGGCTCTTTTCCCTCCCTAACATTAGTTCTTTCAGTGTGTAAAGGGAAAACATACATGCTTTGCGTTTTCATTTTCAGAAGCCAACTTGGTTGTGTAAGATGGGTTCTCCATTCCTTCATTGTAGAAACATATCTTTACACCTATTCCAAGATGAATTCAATTGTTTCAAAACAGGTGACCAGAAAAATGTGTAATTATTTCTGATAAAACCTTTACTCATACAATATGATGGCATTCTTCCCTTCTTAAGTAGAAATACTTGTCCCATTACAGACTAGAATCCCATTTGCCTCCCTTGATGTGTGATGTACCAGATAGCTCTCTGTCGTGCTGTGAATAGTTAAGACACACAGTTGGGTTTTTGTTTTCCACTGCAGTTTTTACTTGATCAGTTCTCAGATTTACAAGAAATACATGCAGTTAGTTGCTGTGTACATGACCTTTTACTTCTTCTGTACATTTAATCTGGTTTTAATATTTCCAGTCTTGAAGGTTCCCTGGCTTTTTTTCACAGTGTTAAAAGCTCTTTAGGTGTTCATAATGCTACTCAGTGGTGTACATTCAGCACATGTTAGCATTCTATTATTATCTTCAGTTAGCAATTAACTAGTAATCTCCATCTGATCCAGTGACATCCCTTTCTGCATTATTTGCCTTTGTTTCCCTTTTTTGCAGTTTCTCACCTACCTTAAACTGCTTATGCAGTATTTGTTTTCTGTAATTTCAGCTGCTTAAGTGGCACCATGTCAAGTCCTCTGGCAATCCTTCACATTCTGTCACCAGAAAATGTGTTATATTTGAGATAATAAAGAGAAGTTAGTGGGTATTACCTGTGTTTGGTTTTTAGGCTGAGACAGGCTGAGAGAGTTGGGGTTGTTCATCCTGGAGAAGAGAAGGCTCCAGGGAGACCAGTGTCTAAGGGGGGCTACAGAAGAGCTGGCGAGAAAGTTTTTACAAGGGCATGTAGTGACCAGACAAGGGGCAGTGGCCTTAAGCTGAAAGAGAGGGTAGGTTTAAAGAGATGTGAGGGGGGTGAGGCACTGAACAGGTTGCCCAGAGATGTTGTGAATTCCCCATCCCTGGAAGCATTCAAGGCCCGGTTGGATGGGGCTCTGAGCCATCTGGTCTAGTGGAAGGTATTCCTGCTCATGGCAGGAGGGTTGGAACTAGATGATCTTTAAGGTCCCTTCAAACCCAAACCACGCTGTGATTCTGTGTTTCATTTACTCTTTAGTTATTCTTCCTTCTTTCACTTTTTTTCCCACTCTGTTCTCCTGAGTCCTACTATCACCTTTTCTTCCATCTTACAATAGAGATGGGTCCTTGGCTATTCTGCAATAACATGGTCCCTGCCTGATAGAACATATGCCAGGTTCTGCCTCTCATCTTGTGATTTCTGATGAGGTCTTCCAACTGGGTCAGCATACTGAGTTTTACTTCTATCTTGAATAGTGATTTTTGTTCTCTCTTCTGCCCCTGTGCTTAGCCTCTTCATTTTTATTAAAATTATTTACTGAGGCAAAGTAGTTCATCCATTTTGGGTCCACACATTAATATCTATGCAATCCTTACAGTATAGCAGCCTCACTTTCTCTTTTTTAATTCCCTTTTTGCCTCTGTGGCTAAACAACCTTGTACTGTTTGTTTTAATTTCCTTTCCAAGGTCTAACTCAGCTTGACTTTTTGGCAGTTCTCACTTAATCCCAGTATTACCTGAATCCTAAACCGATCTTTTTTTTGTATATATATTTTTTCCCCCAGTCTTTTTTTATCCCCATCCATTGCAAAATTCTGCTTACACGTAGTATCAATTGGATTTGGGGGGGGATGGGTGGGGGATGGTGGAATATGTGTGCCTCTGTGTGAGCAAGGATCCGCATTTACAGTGTTTAGTCTGAGAAGCTTTTCCTCCAAGATTTTTCACCTTGTTTGAAGTAAAAGATCCAAAATCACTTCGTCTGCCTTTTTCTTTTACCTTCCAAGTGTCTTCCTCACACGTCAAATCCCTTTGCTTGCCTCAGACAAGTAAGGCATGTGGTTTGCAAAGTTTGCCCCCCTAGAACCAATAACACCGCTTTTGATTATCCTGTCCATTTAATTTAAACTGAGGCACCATATGTCTACTGAAAGGAGATTAGGTACCCCACTGGCCTTTCCTGCAACGTCCCTGCTACTTACCGAAACAAAGTCTAAAATAACCTCATTTCTGGCTGGTTCAGTGACTGTTCTGGTTAGCAGCATGTCAGCTAGCACATAGAGGAATAATTGAGCCCTACTATTATTAATAGCATTTGCTCTCCAATGGATATCCACAGATATGTTATTTCCATGTGGCTGGACAGTTGTTCTGGCTGCACAGTTACTTGGCCCTTTGATTCAGTTAAGAATTATCTTTATGCATTGTAAGAAATATTAAGCACACATCAGGAGCCAACTGATAGTCATTAGCTATATAAGCATGTTAAAACAACTGTATTAAACTGCATGTGATGTACATTCCATATTGTGTACGAATAGCTTTTATACCGTTGGGATAGTTCTGAGAATCTATTTTTAAAAACAGTTTTATTTCAGCAGTTTGGTTACAGAGGAAATGAGGCTTAGAACTGTTCAGTTGTTGGGCAGTGAGATCTTGCTGAGGATCTGATTGATTTCCAGAGCACTGACCAGGGTGTGTATGATGTTTCTGTGTTTAAGTCTTTGCAACTTCAGAGATTAAAACATGCCTTTATTTCACAATCTCAGAGGAGCAAGGTAGGCTTATACACGGAAACTTGTAGTCTCCTTCAGACCGTTTTTAATCACTTGTGTTGACATTTCTCTTCATGAGGGCAAGGTGTATTAAGAGACATAATATATGATTATTGCAAAATAAGGTTCTAACATGTATTTCCTATTTTGGAAAAGTAATTGCGTGTTTGGAAATTATGTTAAACTGAAGTGAGGAGAGATGTAGAAACTTCTGTGATTAGCAGAAAAGCAATGACACATTCTTCTCTTGAACAAGAACAAACTGGGTATGGCCTGGACTTTGTGATTTAATGATAAAAATCAAAATTGCATGTTCTTTGTATTAATTGTAAGCCGTTGATCTTGTGTTGTAATCATCGCACTGCCCGGTTTGTCAGCACAGGGAGTCCGGCCATTGGCAGTTGATGAGAGACATTTACAAAGGGTGTGTAGACTTTGCTACAACTAAACAGCAAATGTTTTGCTGAAATGCAAACATTTTTGTTGTAAGTTTTAAAAACTTGTTTATCAGATTCCAAAAAGAGGAGAAAAGTAATTATTCATTAGATTGTCATTTGAAAATGTAATCACAGCACAGTAAACAGCCTCCTAAAGAGGCTGATCCAGATTCCATTGAAATCAAAAGAAAAGGCTGCAGTTGGATCTGGTTCTAAGAGCTGAGAAATCTAAGCTGCAGACCTGGCTTCTGTGCCAAAGAGAGAGAGGGAGGGGGAGAGAGAGAGATATCAAAAGCACCATAAACAAAATGAATAAAACAGGATCTTAAAATGTATGGTACCATCCAAGTTGCTTGCAAAATCACTCTCTTTGGCACAAAAGCTGGGAAGGCCACAGTCTAGATTTCACAGGATATTAAGGACAGGGTAGTAATATCAGATATATAATAATAATAAAAATACAGTGTTGTAAAATACTACATACTTTTTTTTCCCTTTTGGAAACATACCAGAAAGTTTTCACCTTTAAACTAAACATATGCTCACAGTTTATGGAAAGAAATATTCATTTTTATGGCCTGATCATGTGAAGTGCCGAGAACTGTTCACTTGTATTATTTCTGCAGTTAGAAGGCACACAGCACATGCAGAGTCAAACTGCTTAATACACTGTTGGATTCAAGTGATGAAGCAGTCACTGGAGCTGTGGCAGTGTTTCACTGTTGCCAGCCTGTAGAAACTAATTAATTCTAAAGGCTGTGAACAAGCAGACAAGAGTAGAGGATGATCCACTTGTGTTGGCAGATAGCTACAGCACTGGAGTTGCTGCACAGAGATCATGAGCACCACAGTTCCTTGACTGTTAGGCACTAACTTCCATCAGCTGTTCCGGAAAGTTCTCTAAATAGACTGACACCAAGTCACAATTATGACTGATTTCTAGCAGTCATTCTGCAGGCTGGGAAGAAAATGCTTCCCATGACACTGAATGGTCTCTTCCGAATTCTGTAAAGATGGTAAATATTCACATGTAAAGAAGACGATTGCAGACAGAAATCTTCCACTCTTGCTGCAGATTCTTCAGTTGATTGCCAGTCCTGTTTTGGTGCTATGGTTACGTTTTAAAACCAAAGCTTTGAACTTCCATGTGTGTACATCATAAAAGTGGTTGACAGAGCAACTTCCTCACTCTAACATTTCAGAAAAGGAAATGGTCAGATGTCCCTGTGGAACCAGAAGAAGACTATACTAAATTTAACAGTGACAATCTGAAAACCAAAAAGGTAAGCAAGCCTTGCATTCATACACATTTTGCTAAAGCGTAGATTAATAGCAAGTATTAGCGTAGAGTACTTAACTTTCCCCTTCAAAACACATCACAAAACCAAATACAAAATTGTGTAGTACAAAGTCTGTAACAATATCTCTTTGAACTTTTCATTCAGGTTTAATATGACTTTGACAATTTTAATTTCCTATTCTGAACTGTTTTGTACTATTTCTGCTGGGCTGTATTTGATCAGTGAACATTCCAGTGACCCTCGCAGACTCAGACACACATGTTAAGGTGCTCAGCTAATGTTTGTAAAAGCTCCTTGAGATCTTTAAATGAAAAATCCTATGGCTTAGTGATAGCAAGTGTTAAATTTCAGTTACTTGAAAAAGAAATGAAGATGGCAGCATTTACTTAAATTCCAAGGGATGCTAGGACAGGCTTTATTTTTACCTAGAAATATTGCTTGTGCACTTACTTATGTCAACTTTAAGAAGTTAAATCAACACAGAACTTACTGATTGCCAGCTCCAACGCATGTTTGGAGGCCAATCCAAATCTGAGTCCAGCGGTGCCTGCCACTGTACTATTCCTAGGAGAGCAACAGAGATGTGAAAAGAAATAGATCCTCTCTGTGTGTGCCAAAGCTGTGAGGCTTGTACTGGCTTATTTCTCTGAACATTGAAATAAAATGAATCTTCCTCCAATCCGTGGGGAACCGAAAAGGCCCTCTGTGCTGGTCTTGTGACCTTCAGTCTAATGCTGACTACTCGTTATCCCTTTGCAAAGAGAAGCAGCTGGTGACAGATGCATTCCTTCCTCCCCCCAAAACCCCAGATTTTTTTTATACTCTGTGCACATTCTAGTTTTGAAGTAAGAGGATTGCCCCCTAAGTGAAAGTGATAAATAGTTTAAAATATGCATGTTTGCCCCCTCCCCACCTTATTATAGCTTTCGAAGTTAGCATAAGGATACAAATAAACTGAGGAGAGATAATTCATTTTAACATTAAATGTGATTTTCTTCTGAAATAATGAAGCACATTGATGAGAGAAGCTGGGAAAGAAAAGATAGCCCTTGGACTCTGTACAGTATACTACTCTTTTTAAAATACTTTGGCAGTGGTTTTGTTTGTAGAGTAACACAGACAATCATACTGTTGTCTATCTCCATCCTATCCATAACCATATAGCTGATCCCAAGTACTGTTATTGTGAAGTCCTGCAGACTGAGGACTATCATAAAGAAAGGCCAATGCCAAGTTTTCTTAATAGGGAAAGCAGCTAGAGATTTAAAACATAACACTTTAAAATACAAGAAAGAAAAGAGGTCAGCTCTATAAAATGTGGTTCATAAAATGTGCTTTAGGTGTAGAAGTCCGGGAAGTTGTCCCAGTGGCCTCAAAAGTGCTTTGCAAATGTTAGTTACCTTCTTCATTCCTTGTTCTTCCATCTCTTTTCCCTTGATTTCACTGTGCATAGAGTCTTTGATAGTAAATCAGTGTGAATTATTCATCATCTGTAATGCAAGTCTGTAATTCAGCCTGCTGACAGCATAATCATGAGATTCAGTCGGAGGGTACAGAATGCATCTGTTCTATTGCATGCATTATTCCTCTTAATGTACACTCAGGGATTATCCCAAAGTAAACGTTTGATTTGGGATACCTCATTCTGCTGAAAGATGTTTCACCTCCTTGTCCTTGTAGTTGGTTTTCTGTCTTTGTCTGAGGTTAAGTAATTCATGACAAGTATTCTTCAGTTTGAATAATCTCAAATTTGTTTTTTAACGTTTTTCTCCTACAATTCAAAGCCTGCATAACATTATCTTTACGGCTGTGTACTAAAAAAGCAATTCAACTTAGTGCTTGGCTTCTGTATTTAGGAGTTTGTAGCATCTGTTTCCCCCCTATGGAGATGCTGTTTAACTGTTTCTGTTTCACTCACAGGCAAACACCAAGATGTCTGCAGCACAGAAGGCTCTGGCCAAAGTTGATAAGAGTGGAATGAAATCCATTTCTGCATTCTTCAGCTCCAAACCTAAAACATCAAAATAAAAACTTGTTCTTGAAAGAATTTTATACAGTGGTAATTTTTCTGTTAAGCTGTCTCCTGGAGTTTTTTGTTAGTATAGTGTGTGCAGGGCATGTCTGAGTACATGGTGGAGTGTGATGGAGAGGTCTGTGAGCTGGCAGGGCACAGAGCTGTTGGGCCTTAGTTGGACAAGGCAGCACCCTGATATCAGATATTCCAGCCTGGACTGCAAGATGCCCCTGCTGCATTAACATGGTGCCGTGAACTGAGAAGCAAGGCTTAGCAGGGTACCATACTGTGCTGCTGCTCCTTCTAGAGCAAGCCCAGTCAAGCTGACCACAGAGTTTTCTCCATTACACTTCATTCTGGGCTGAAAACATGCCCACCTTTGATGATTTTTTTTCTTTAATGTATAAGGAGCATTATTTTTTAGACTTTCCGAAGTTTTTACCTGGCATTACACCAGATTAGGATGGCATAATTGCATTTTTATTTTGACCCAAATATAAGCACTGATGTAAGCATTGTCATTGGTGGCATTTTATCGAGGCAAAGATACAGTCTATTGGGATTTGTGTTGTTTTCAATATGCTGGAAACAAATGGCAATGAGTGTCCATGTACATGTAATGCAATAAAGTGCTTTGTGTAACAAACTTGTGCTCACTGTATTTGCTGTATGCTTCAAGAGTTAGGTTGGGTTTCAGCACATTTTTAAGCGGTTTTGGTATTTTCCTGTGTATAAATTTTTAATCCTTAAAGAGCTACGGCATCTCCTTGGCTTATGTGATAAATCTCTTAGCACATACCAGTATAGGGGTATTTTTATGTTTTAGTTCCAAGGTAAAAAGGTCCTTGCGAAAATATCAGGGAAAAATTGATTTAAAGGCAAGAATGGGCAGGGGTTTTTTTAAGAAGCCTGCTTGGAGTTGGAGTCAAATGCTTGAGTGTCTTAGATAAGGTTTAGTTTTATAAAGTTTTGCACAAGGTAGGACTGTTACTTAAAATGCGCTACCCACTCTTTTCTGTGTTCTTTCATCATTACAGGGTATTCCTGTATATTTAGAGGGATTGCTGATGTTGCAGCTTCCCTGAATCACAGAATTGAAAAAGAGATGGAGTCACTGGGGTCATTTGTACATACCTAGCCAGTTCTGCACAATACTCAATGTCATCCATCAGTTTTACTGAGTCATTACTGTGGATCAACTACAATGTGTGTTTTTGAAACACACTCTTAAAACACATCATTCTGTGCTACTTCAGCTCAGTAGAGAATCTGCTTGTATCCCTTGATAATGTGAGTTTCAGAGAAATTAGGAAATCCCCCTTTTTGAGTAACTATGCCATAATTTTTGCACTTCAGACTTAACTTGCTGCCATTTACAACCCTTGGATTACAATGGTGTCCATTAGGTTAAAAAGCTCTGTGGCACTCTCTTCCAACCAGAAATGAATGAGAAGCCTTGCTGTGTGTTCTATGCAGTTTTGTAGTTGTTGGGTTTTGCATGCCTTTCAAACTGGTGGTTTTCACAAAGTGTCAGATGTAGTTTGTAAATGCAGAGGGTCAGCATGGTTGGAATTCCAGATAAAGGAAAATACTCAGAAATCTATAGAATTATTATCTCTGATAATAACTAGTGTTTGGTGAGCCCAGAATGAGCAATTCTGGTTATGAACTGGAAGAGTTAAATTTTGGAAAACATTCAACCTCCCAAATTCATGTGAGTAGAAGGGATGCAGAAGGGATGGCAACTTTTGAAAAACACCTGTCAAAAATGCAGGATAATGCTATGGGAAAAAAAGGAAGAAGAAGGGGCACATTCTGTTATGCTAATGGAGAAGTTCTGTGCAGTAAGCAACAAGTTAGGGAGCGTTTTGGTAGAAAAAAGGAGTTATGTCTCTATTAATGAAAAGCCAGCTCTGAGCACTAGAAGATGCTGAGAAAGCAGACAAGCATGGGATGGGTGTTGGAAAACCAAGAGTGGGAGAGAATTATGTTAGAAACAGGAACTATGAGGCAGAACAGATACATGGTAGAAGCTCTTCTGGATATTTAAATATGCTAGTTTTACGGGTTTTGGTTTTAACAGTTCAAAAGTTTTGTGAAATAAGTTTTGCAAATGCACCTTTTCATTGACTGAACTGTTCAAGAACCTTCTACAAAAAAGTCCCAGTTTCTCTGGTCAGAATTTGGGACGGACAGAGAACAAATCTGATAGAGATGAGAGTCCTTTGTGCTGACTTCTGATCTGGGGTACCAGGTTTTATTTTTTCTTGCTCTATACGTGACTTTCACATCTGCTACTGTGCTCAAGGACCAAGTCCTCTGTGCGGGGATGCACTGTGCTTTAGTGCCACATCTCGACTTCAGCTGTCAGCTATGCTGTAACTTACCGCAGTAGTAATTTTATTCGTGACTGTGCTTTTGGTTGGGCAGGAATTTGTGCATGACAAAAAAAATAAGCCATTTCCAAAAACCATTAGAGCTTTCACGTGAAAACAAAAACTCTTTTCCCTTTAGGAAAGCATGAAATACATTTAGTGACTTTGAAACTTCCTCGACATCTAGCAGTAAGAAGTTATGAACAGCATGTGGTGCCAAGTGCATAAAACAATATTTCCTACCACAATAAGGGTTTAAATATAGTTACTCTGCCTGGCCAGCAGTAGCAGTAGGTCATTATGAAGTGCTGCTTTGCTATTTCTTCCTTGGTTAGCATAGTATGGAGCAATATGCCAGCACTATTATAGAAATGTGGTGTTACTTTATTTCTTTCTCTGGGTTAACACGACATCTCTACATGTTTATAGTAAATATCTGATGAGCTGTGATGCTTTTATAGTTGTTTATTTGGGATTAAAGAGCTCTTATATTTTCACTTTTTTAGACTTTGCATAGCAAATGGATTGACATCAGTGGGCATGGAAAACACGGAAATACAAGCACTTACTTAGGCATGTGTAAGGGTCAAACTGGCACATCATTTTCAGTCTTAAGTAATAAAGCTAGTTCTATTTGTGGAAGTGACAATTGGTGATTTGAATATTTTCAGTGGAAAAGGTGGCATAGTTGGCAGAATTTGCATTCAGATCTGAAATCTGGAAGGGTTCAGTGTGCTTGTTTTCAGGTGTTCAGTTGCATCTGACGTGATGTTTATTGGAGCAAAATTAAATGCTTGGATGGTTATTGGAATAAATTAATGTTTTTTGACTAGGGTTTTCTCTTTCCTTTGTAGATGCCTGAGAAAAGACGTGCGAAGAAGAAATGAAAGGAGCATAAGGAGACTCACTAATATTATTTTAACTTGCCATCATCACAGAGCTGCTTTTGAAGGCTTTTTTTACGCACTTTCAGAAAAATAAATGCTTGACGTTGGACATGCCCTGTTCCAAGAAAAAGCAAATCTCAGCAGATTAGCATTGTTAAATATGCGGTGTGTTAAACATACACTGCTTCAAATTTTATAGCTTACACTCGATTGGTCTATCGGGCCCTTCCAGGAAAGCACTTACGAGCATGCCTAATGTTAGGCACATGAGCAGTGATCCCGAAGTCGGCCGTGTTGTTCGTGTGGGTAAGTGCTTTGCTGGATCGGCGCCTGAAGTCCTGTTAGGTGCTGAGCATCCTGATCCATATCCAGCAAAGCACTTACGTCCATGCTTATCTTGAAGTGGAAGAGCCAGTCTAATATTTGTGCATTAGTGTCCACCATAAAATCTCTCTTGGCACAATGACTCATATGCTTAAAATTAAGCACCTGCCTAAGTATTATGCAAGGTCAGACCAACTATATCCTTGAGCAAGTCTTAAATACTTGATTTTCTAGGAATTTTTTTTTTCTACTTGTTTTTTTAATAGAATGCATGCTTTTAGTGACCAGAATAACAAGTTTTAGAAGCTGTATAGCAAAATATGATTGTGTAGAAAATATGTTGTATGCAATTTTCTTCTTTCTTTTTAAAAATCTGTCCAGATTCAGAGAAGTGGCCTTTTTGGACTAGAAGTCCGATGTTCAGACATAAAATCTACCAAAATGAAAAGAACCCCAATGTTAACTCTTTCTAGGACATTTACATTTTTAAAAATAATTTCACTGAGTTTGATTTACATGATTTTGTCCAACGCCGACCTGTTATACAGAAGGTGTCACCTAGCCTGGGTTGTGTGGACAGTCTGACTCCTAAGGACTAAAGCTCTGGGTAGGTTGTGTGTTCAGAAGGGCAGATGGAGAAGCTGTATTTTTTATTTTACTTCTTTTATTCTAAGGGATTGGAACCTTACAAACATGTATAAAATAACATGTACATTTTGTGTTAAGAACGGAACCAAAACCTATGTAATCCTTCAGGTAAAAAAAAACAAACCTAATTATCCTTTTTTTATTAATGTAAGTGACACTTTCTGTGGAGTGAACTTCAACCAAAATGTCAGCCTGAGTCTGCACGAAACCTGTGGAAAGTGGATGTTAATGAGATCCTGAAGTGCTTGGTGTCCAGTGCAGTCTGATGTTCTTAACTTAAATACCTGTATATCTAACTATATAATATTAATATCTAACTCTTTGCTAGAAAACTTTTTTTAATTAATAATTGACAGGGTTTTGAACAGAATGAATGTTTACTTCTGTGAATTCCATCTGTGACCCCTGTTCACAGACGCCTACAGCAAATCACCAAAATGTTCGGTAAAGCTTGAATGTATTTGAAGCATCCTAGGTAAAAAGTAAACAAATATTTTACATCAACTCTGGCAAATTTTGCCTAACTTTGAGTAAAGAAAAGCTCCAAGAAGAGTTTATTATGACCTTGCTGAAAACTAAATTCTAAGACAGGCAATAGCTTATTCAACTTTCTTTTCAACTGATTCTGTTCAACTGTTTCCAGATATGAAAAACCTGAACTGTTAACTATTCAGAAATCATATATAAAAGGAACTGTAATCTGAATGCCTATTTTAGGAATTTGCACTGAATTATTTTTGTTAGTCGGGTTAAACAATGTGCACTTTCCCTTTCCAGGAAAAAATTATTTATTTTAACATCATATTTACGAATACTGCAAGAATATTATATGGGTCCAAAATGAAATTTCTATTTTTCTAGCTTACATTAAAAAATGATTGATGTATGAATTAAGATGATCTATTTCAGTATGTTGTTCCATATTTTTGTAAGATTTTATTTTTAATTCATGTACAAGAAAGAAATAAATGCCTTTGGAACAATTTGTTGATTATTTCTTCACTAGTGTCACAGAGAAATGCAAAGAAAAATGTGGTACAGTCAGGCTACTGATGCTGTTAGCCTCCGCAGGGTAGTCAGTAATTCTTTGAGTTGAAGGAAATAATGAAGCCTGATATAAATAAAAATATAAAAGTTCATTAAGACATATTCAGTGCTGCAATGAGGCTAATTCCTGAGGACCTTACTGTACAGATGTTCTAAAGAGAGCCCATCTCTGTGTACATTCAGTTGCTGGCCTGCATACTCTAGGTATTTTCATTTTCGTGAATGTGGTGGTGAATCCCTGAGCGACAGTGGGATGAGGAGAGTGGAGGTGAAGAGAATGATGTGGTACTTCGTGTAACTTTTTCCATATTTCACATTCTTCGCCATCATGTATATAATACATAGGCACTCCATCACAGAGTTACACAGAACTGATAAACAATTATTTTCCATGGTTTTTATGGCAGACAGTTAATCAAACACAGAGGGAAAGCTGTTCCTCCGCCAAAACATTATCCCGGTATCACCCTGATACTCCTAAGTGCTGACATGAGGCTTCAAGGCTGTTAGGAGAGTTACAGCTGTTTAATTTATAAAATCCAGACAACAAGGGGCAAAGCAAAGGTGTTGGGTATTTTACCTGGCTGTCAAGTTGGTTTATTGGTAATAATGAAAACCAAACAAAAAAAGAAGGTTTGTAGCATTTCATGTACCCATCCCTCACCAGCACTTATCTGAAGAAAGAGAAGTACCAGTGCTAATGACAAAGGAATAGGGCAGCATCTATTTAAATATGAAGTAGCATTTACACATCTTAGTTCAGTGAAGTCATCTCTCATGGCATTGCAAAGACTAAGGAAAACAGCACATTGCTTTGCATTCTTAAAGAACTTCTGCAGCTCAAGTGTCCCAAGCTGAGCTCTCTAGTACCATCTCTGTGCTCAACTGATGTCTTTTAGGGTCTGTCTTTTTAAGCATTGCAAATTGCCCTAATTTTTCCAAAGCTCCCTTTTAAAATGTGTTGCATACCCTGCGAGAGTTGCAAAGCAAGCAATACTGTGTCAGGTAAAACACTGCCCCAGTGAGGCTCATCAGGTTTTAAAAGGGGAAAGTCATAGGAAGGTGAAAAGGTCTGCTTTAAAATTTGGGTTCTGATTTAGGGTTATGGTCATTGTTTTGTTCACCCTTTCTCTCCAATCTGAGGGCCTGCTTCTTTTTCAGAAGGTGCTAATTTGTTAGAGCCCAATTTCCCCTCGACATCAGGCCAACCAAGCAAACTGTTTCAGAAAAGGAATCCACATTCATGAAGACAACCAAAACCAAAGCTCTGCAGCCCTGGTTGTGAATGGAATCATTACCACTTCCTCTTGAATTCCTTGTGCAAACTGGCATTGCTACAGGTTCTTACAAAACAGTTCAGACTTGACGCAGTAGGAGTGAAAGTGAAAAAAAACCCCAACCTGACATACTTTCTAATCTTGTAGTCTTACCCTGGAGAAGCTGAGAAGAATGGTTAGAGACAAAACAATGAGGATGGAAATGAAGAAGGCAGCAATGCTGGCTCACATGGAAAAGTCAATGTTAAAAATGAAGGAAAAGTAGGCAGTGGGGATGGAAATGATAGAAAAGGAACTGATGAAGTGAGTGTGAAAGAAGACCACAATGAGGCTGGCCATGAAGAAGCCTACAGCAATGCTGGTGCAATTGAAAAACACTGTGTTTACTTTCTGCTGAATTTCTCTGTCTTTATTGCATCAGTCGCGCTATGGCCTTGCCAGGGGTCTGGTGCCACCTGAGTGGGCACTCTGGACACAGAGATCGGGCTGCTCTTATCAGCAGTGGGATTTGCTGCTGCTCCTTTCCTCCAGATGCAGATGCAGATGCAGCAGCACTGAGCTCAATCCTGCTGTTTCTTCCATATGAGGTAGATCCCCAAGTGCCGTGCCCTGTGCAGAGCTTACATCATCTTCAGACAGCGGCAGGTGACAGTCAGTGGCCTGCATGGTGTCCACAACTCCTTACATGTGTTTCACCCTTCTCCTGGCTTCAATTCCCTGCCCCAGCATCATGTCCCATCACATCATCTCTTGGTGGTGTGACCACTGGACCATACCCTTTCTCGTATTTCAAAATATCTAGGTGCCACCAGTGCCTATACGGCTCCTAATTAGTGAGTACCATTTGCATCAAGTTATTGGTGCTACGGAGATACATTCCCCAAAGAGAATCGTGGCTTTCTTCCTGAGGAGTCGCCTGGAAAAACAAGTATAATTTGCACTGGGAGTGCTTGTCATAGAAAGAAATTGTTTACTTTAGGAACAATCATTCACTGGAAAAACCTTCCGTGGGTATTGGTAGAGTCCCCATTACTGGAGATTTTCAATGTGCAGCTGGACAGGGTGCTAGATATTCCCATTTCGGCTCTTTTTCCATGAATGGTTTGACCAGACAATGTTTTGAAGTCCCTTCCAACATGGGCTGTTCTATAATTCTGTGAAATACGTAATGGATGTGTCACCACAGAATTGCAGCAAGAGTGCTATGTACCTTTTTCCCAGGGCATTGGTTAGACAGTGCAGCTTTGGCAGAGAGGAGATCTTCAAGGAGGATTATTTGCTATGGTTTTTATTTCCAAAGCAAATTGTCCCTGTATGCATATGCCTGACTTGAACATTTCCAGGGTTGTTGGTTAGTGACAAGCAGCATGGGCCAAATGATCTACAGAGATCATAAGTTTTTGTTGTTGGCTTGTTTGGGGTTTTTTTGCAGGAAGATATCCGTGAATAAGAAGGCTCAAAGTCTGCCCAGGAAGGTCGTGCAATCTCCCTCTCTGGAGATATTCAAAACCCACCTGGATGTATGCCTGTGTAACCTGCTCCAGGTGACCCTGCCTGGGCAGGGAAGTTAGACTAGATGATCTCCAGAGGGCGCTTCCAACCCCAACAACTCTTTCACTCTGATAAGCTTGGAAATAAAGGAGTAGGGGTAGGAAGGGCAGGGAGAAGAGAGAGCTTAGATAGCACAGGGAAGCAAAGAGGACCAGCACTTTTCCATGCTCTCATTTTGTCTGGAAGTCGTGCTTTAAATGTTCTTCTTTACTTGTGCCAGTGGTATGTGCAAACTGCTAGGTAGCAGGCAACTACTAAAAAGCAGTAACTCATTAGAATGGACATGCTACTCCTCGACAAGAAGAAAATGTTACTGCACGTTTTTAAGAGAAAACCACCATAGAAATGAGTTTGCCAGTAGCACTTACAAGGATCAGAAAGATTCTTGATGCAGTTTGCCAGGGCCTTTTTCAGCAGTTCTTCATAGAAGACTGTTAATTTTTACAGCGTACAAAAGACTCCTACTTGGCTTTGAAGCCACTGAGAAATGAGTATCTGTCCCAGTGGACTTACAGAGTAACTACAAACTGTGACATTCTCAGATGTCCTCATACTTGTGTCCACGTGTTCTGTTCTACATGTGTGTGAGTATTTTCAACTCTGCCAAAGTATAACCGCACAAATCCTACTGGGCAGAAAGGGAGCTGTGTATCTGAATTCTCTCCTGGGGTTTGGAAGCATTGAGCTTAAACTAACAGCATGTAAAGCCAGTTTGTTTTTAGGTTGGCAGAACCTAAGCCATTGTGCTAACAATATCTGGTCTCCATGAGTGAAGGGAAGAGCTTGGGAAGGAACAGGGCTTCAATGGGTAAACTCCCAGCTGCACATCTGGTGCCAAAAGGAATCAGGCATTGACAACTATGGAACCCACTCTGAGGACTGAGACCTGATAGGAATAGGTGGGACCCATTTGACAAAGTGGAGAGTTTGCCCAAGTGGAATGTTGTGACAGATCAATACAAGCTCAGGAACAAAGCAGGGAAGATGAAGAGAGGGATTATTTTCTATGTGGAGGAACCTTTTGGATCTATGGAGCTCCTCTGTGGAAGAGATGGGCTTGCTTTCTTCCTCCTTTGTGAGGTGGAGAACATAACCACCCTCTGTATCCCAAGTTGTCACTTTTCAACTTTTTGGGGGGAAAGTTGAAGAGATCGGAGATTTTCATTCAAAATCTGGATCCTACTCAGGATTTTGCAGTTCAATATCGAAGAACACATTCTCCCTGCTGGCCACTGTATTGAGGATGGTGAGGGTGGTCCATCAGTAGTACACTGGGCCCACACCACACCTTTTTCTCACATTCATTGCTTCCTGGGATGGCCTGTGCTCTTTACACCTGGGTTTAGCAGCACTTCATGGATTGCTTGGCCTACTGTCCTGACACTATCACTAACTTGTTTACCTCCTTTAGCACTCTATCAGCTGCAAGTATTCCTAGGAAACATTCTGGACATTTTGCCAAGTTGTTGTAAAATACATATTTGCAGAGGGCCAAAAAAGGTCATATGTCCCTCCACCCCAGCCTTGCTTGACAGAAGCCCAGCTGATGCTGATATTGATTCTCCTTCTGCACCTACACAGAGCTCTATCATTTGTGTCTGTTGGTTCATTTTTCCCACCTGATCTGTGGGACACTGATTTTCCCTCTTGATGAAGCTATGTGGTATTAATCTACTGGTGTTAGAGCAGCACTTGTTTGTCCAGTGATCTTCAGTCTCTTCAAGGAGCACTTCCAGGTTTCATATGGTTTATCTTCTGCAGGCGACAGAGAAAGAAATAAATGAGACAGGAAGAAGGATGAGGAGTGGTGTGTCTTAATGAACATGAGATGCCTTTCCTGGGGAGCAGGACAATAATTTAAACTAGAGCCTGTGACCACGGTTGGTGAGTAGGTAGGAAGAGGCGGAAGACAGGAAAAGAAGGGTTCATATCCTGAAGCAAATGACATCAACACTGCTTCCCAGCTCGAGAGCTATGGGTGGCAGTAGGCACAGTTGCCCACTGAGCCTTCTTGGGCTGAGGAGATGGGGCAGGGTCTCATGTTCAGCAGAAGTGGCCAGGTGCCAACAAGTGTTTCTGCCCTGCATCTCTAGGAGCAGCAGACCCAGGATATCTGCAGCCAGCTGGACCCAAACAAACAGCTGTGGGCTTTATTCCCCTCTTGCATAGGTAAAGGTGACCTGAATTGCCAGAGGAGGAGCTTAAGAGCCCAGACTGGCGTACAAAAACTCTGGGTTCAGTTCTTCTCTTGCCCCAAAACTCCACGAAGACCTGGGATGAAATACATATCTTTTTTGTCTCATGGAGGGGAGGAAGGATAGAAATCTCTGCTTTTACCCCATCTCAGTGGTTTTGTGGTGCCTTGTATTTTAGTATGAGCTCCCTGAGGCAACAGCCATTTTCTCAGCCATCTTCATGCAGCTCTTGGCTTACAGAAGTCTTGATCTTTAGTTACCCCTGTCAATCTCAATTGTAGGAATTTTGTTTTATTCAGGGCTACAGGATTTGCACATCTAAAATATCCATGAAACAAATAAATTCTCCTTGAAGATCTGCAAGTGCTTTTTTGATCTTTTCTAGAAATCCATTTAACTGAAGGTTGGTTTTGGATATACACTTCTGTGCTTCTTAATAGACCTTTTTGTAAAATGTGAGGATTTGATTGAAATATTTTTAAAATACTTTATTTTTTAAGATATTCTCTTCCTTGGGCCCCAGACTTCTATTGCGTTCAACTGGGCACGAGTACAGCCCTTTGCCTGAGCTCACTGGCTTCTGGCTTTGGACTGCTGTTGGTCTATTACACCCAAGGGAGTAGTATGAAGCTAATGACCAAGGGCAGAGGAGAGTTACACAAAAGGCTGCTGAATAAAGCCTGCAACAAACCAAAAATAGCTGGGGGAAGGTGGGAGGAGGAGGAGGGAAGGCGGGTTGTGCTGCACGAGGCTCCAGATGGGCCCCGTGTGCTGCATTACAATGACAGAGCCAAGACAGGGGACAAGCGGAAGGTTCCCATCCCTGGAGGATGTATGGCACCAACCTGCAGCACACGTTCCTCGCCAGGTGAAGGACTCCCCAGCTCCCTGTCCCAAGGACACCACCTTGCCAGCTTGGCTAGGGGGCTGATATTCAATAAGCTGGGAACCAGCATGGCTCTTTGCTCCTACAGCACTTGTCTTGGTAGCTAATTAGACCAATTCCTAAATAAGCAGTACAAATAGTAAACATGCAGTAGCATCCTGGTTTAACCAGGAGTTGAAGGTAGTGTTGAAAGCATTTATTTGTGTTTTAAAATGCTACTGGAAACTTCCTTTTCAAGGATGAGTTAAGTAGCCTCATTGTCATGTCGCTTCTGCATTTTGAAGTTAAACAGCTCCGTGATCTATGAACTCAAATCACACAGTTAATTACCCCACATTCCCCCTTCTTGCTCCCCTCCCTCTCCCACTGTGCTCTTGAAATACATTATATTTCTTTGACAGTCCACTGAGAACAATGTCTGCTTTTCTGACAGCAACATTGCCAGTGGTGTAAAAATCTATGCGTCTGTCAGGTTTCCCCATGTGAAACATAATTGCTTAATTTCCATTTGAAAGTACATCCCTGACATTAGAACAACGTAGACACACCAAGGATAACAAAGATTTCCTGACACCTACAATGGGGCATAATGTGGTAATAAATATGTGTGCAAAATGAATGCTCCGCACACAGAGGGAGCAGGTCTGAATTTACAGCTGCAGATGAAGTGTTCCTCAGGAAAAAAAAAATAATAAAAAGAAAGAAACCAACAGATTAGCATCAGTGTGAGTCTATGTCAACCAGATGGCTTGCTATGGAAAAAGAGCTTCCCTGCTTTATTCCAGTAACCCTGGCTAGCAGGCTGAATGTCTGAGATGAGAAAAATGATCTCATTCAGTTGGGTTTTTTTCTTCCTTGCATACATACAGTTTGAGCTGGAGCAGAGTAAATGCTCTGAAAAGAACACAGAAGTTGTCCACTAATGGTGGTGTGTGATGGACCAGGAAAGCTCCCGGACACAGGTTCAAGCATGCCAAAAAGCACAGTGGAAAGCACTGCCAGCTGAGAGGAGGGGAGCCCTTGGGGGACAGCCACTGGGTCTAGCCAGGTGTCTACTCTACACCTTAAAATGATGATGTGCTTCTTCCTCTGACTTCTCCCTGCTTCAGATGGTCCCTAAAATATTTGGAGCAGAGGTCATCTCCTCAAGGCCCCAGTTCCTAGTGTCCTTAGATGTTAGTGTGATGCCAGTCATGGCCTGTCATGTTGGTCCTAGCCTGCCAAGACTGGACTTGGCACTGGAGCACACTGGCTGTTCATGTGGAGACAGCTACAACAGGCTGCTGCCTGGTTCAGGCCACCTCGTCTCATTTTAGGCATTAAGCTGAACACTTAGTTAGGAGCAGTTTCCTCCAGGGTCACTGGGGACAAAAACACATCTTCATTTGAGTGTTGACAAGGAGTCCAGTGGTGCCTCTCTCTACAGACTGTGGGAAAAGGTCCTAGTGTAATAAGACTCTCGACTTGGCCTGAAGTGAAATGGGATGAGTCCAGGCTCAGATGTCTCCCTTCAGGGTGATGAGTGCTGTCCTTTGCCAGAGCAGGTCAGGACATCCTCACCGTGAGACTATCTGAATCACACAGGGCTTCTCCCCGGAGACACTGCAGTCTGACAGCTAAGGAAGGGACATGTAGCTGACAGTTTGAAGAAGTCCAAGTGTGCTTATCTTTACAGGCATTTGAGACCCAATACAAGATTTACAGGGTTGGCTTGCTGCTAAAGTATCATTTCACAAAAGCTCTGGTAAAATGGTTCCTAGGACAGACATCATCTTTGGACAATGTGCTTTGCACAGCAGGCAATTTTGCTTGGAGTTTCTGGATTCCAGTGAGAACTAAGTGCATTTTAGTGACATTGTGATGAGGGTTGTCCTACAGAGAGGTTGTAAAAATAATCAGGGTGATTTGACCTCTCTTATCTGCAACAAATGATGAGTTGTGACTGTGCACTAAAAAACAGGAGATGAGAATCTTCCTTCTCTTTGGAGAAGTTGTGACACCATTTGTTAAGACCTCCTTCAAGGCTAGGGCACCATTCACAGGGCAACAGTTGAATAGTTATTTTTCATTTTTCTTTGTCTGAATTCTGTTCCCAATGGAAATTTCTCACAGTAAGAAGTGAGGAGGATGTTTAGCTTTGATTTGGTCTATGGTAGAATTAATGTGCATGGAATATCCAGTCCTCGATTCTTTACTTGTCTTTGGCAGTGAATGAATGTCTGTCATTGCGAATGTCTACAAAATTACTGTTTTAATGACCTGTTTGCTTCAATTAGGGCCTGGCTATTATCTTTCCAAGAGGCAGAGGGTTGGGGAGGGGGAGACAGAGCAGGAGAAAAAAGCTGATCACTAGGACGTGTGAGTAGAACATTTAAGGGGCCAGCTGAAACTGAGAGTGGATTTGGAAAGGCTGTGTGATGAATCTGTGACATTGCAATATTTCAATCATCACATTTCAGATTCTGGTTCATGCATCATTTGCTATGAAAGTTTTAAGATTTTAATCAGTGTTTCAAGAGTAAATTGATACAGCCTAATCATTTAGAATCTCTGGCACAAGACCAAAGTGTATTATGTTAAGTGTATGTTATGTATTATAAAAGCTGCTTGCTGAAAATTAATTGAGTATTCCCGTGCTAGATAATGTTTCTCCATTCCCCAGAGCCCATCCCTTTGCGTGCGAGTATTTTCCCAAGTGCAATGCAGATGCCAGAGAAAAGGTGAATATATAACATATGTAAGACTGGCTCAGTTAGACATAGCACAGTATCAAGCCTGCTAACATCCCTGGCTGGATTGTGGGGTTGTTTATTTGTCTGCATGATGTGTAGGAGGAAAACTTCCGGGTAAAAAATGATACAAAAATGTATTTTCCATAGAAGCAAAACATAAGAAAGCCTGTAAAAAATTGGAAATGTGTTTGCATTTCTACTGATGACTTATGTGGACTTGGCAGAACAAGCAGCCCAAGTAAATGACACAGTTAGCAGCCAGTGGGTCTAGGTAACAAATGTGCCATCACACTGTATATTGAAAGGCTTGCTAAATTCCCATGTTGTGCTTATCCTGCATTTTGTACCTGTGGCAATGCTGACAAAAGGAATGAGTTCTGAGACGAGGAGATGGGCACACCTTTGATTCACCAAAAGCCAGCAGTGGGTGGCCACCAGCATTATTTATCCTCCGTGCTGACATTTCTGATACAAACTGTTTCCATCTGCTGAAGGTGGTTTCTCAGGGGGATTTGGGTGCCTGTTGCAAAGAGAGTTTGTTTTTGGAACTTTCCCTGTCTACCTAGTACAGATGAAATAGGTTCAAACACCCCTTGTGTCTCATGCGTGGTTCTACGTAGGGACTCCCAAGATGAATCTTTCCACCATCAGGATGTTCTCTCCAGCATCCGGGTCAAAGCTGTCCTAACTCATTTATGGTTTTTGGTCATTCTCAATGTCAGGCAAAAGAAGATGGGTATTTGCTGTCTGCAGTTGGATCTCACTTCCTTCAGCTCCAGTCTCAAGTCCTCCTCATTACACATTTACCTTTTAGGAAGTGGAAAAACATCAACACCCAGAGCATGTGTCCATCCTCTCATCTTCTCATAAGACGTCAGTGCAAGTTCATTAGCCTGAACTGGGCAGACCAAAGGTTTGAAGCCCGTTTGTACACATCCCTGGGAAGAGCCCCTACTCATCACTGCTCAAGTCCTTCAGCCACAAAGTGAGCACAGTGGCAGCATTTGTCTCGACAGCTTTGGCTAGGACACCTAGCCTCCCCTTTTGGCCGTCTGGCTTTTCTTCTTTGACTTTTTTAAAGCCCCAAGGCAACGGAAGGAAAGTATTTGTTTGGGGCCACTTCAAATTCTTCAGTCAGACAGAATTAATTGTTTCATTTTGCTGAATATTGGGAATTTCTTTTTTTTCTGTTTCAGTTTAATGGATATACTCCTCCCCAAGTAAAAAAAATCAATAATTCTCAGTAGCCTTAATTTAGGCACACTCATTACCAGTGTTTCCAAGATCAGATACAGTCCATAAGACGGAGGAGGGAGATAGCTGGAAGGAGGTCATTCAGCTCTCCTGAGCAAATAACATCTCAAAGGACTCAAGCAACTCCTTTCTGCTCAGGTTTGTAGGCCCTTGCCTCCACCCACGGCCTGGTTTGTACCACAGAAATGCCAAAAGTACATGCACTGGGTGCACACTCAGCATCTCTCATTGACTGAACAGGGAAGTCCCACATCTGGCTTCCCCCTCAGGGCCCCCTGTTGCCATCCAGTCATACATCTGCAATTCCACTCTCCTGTACTCTCTGGCCCCTCTTTCAAATGGACAGCCAGCTGGCCTCCTCTGTCAGCAGCTTGCTCATCACCTGGTGGTCACAAAACAGCAGAGGGGTGCTTTGCCACCAGGCGCCTTCCTCCCAAATGAGTCCTCCTGCAGTTTAGGGCTGCGACTTTTGCCCTGATGCCTGGCCCTCTGACATGCTGTCTTTGATAACTGGAGAAATGTGGTAGCTTTAAACTTGGTTGATGGATAAGTTGCTAACCCAATGAGAGGGCTGGTAACGCCTCTTCAATCGCAGATTTATAGGGAAGCAAGGGCGTTGAGTTCTTTCGTGTTTCTTGCCTCTAGGGCTGAGGGGTGGCCGGAGGCAAAGGGCCGGGGCCAAGCCAAGCCCCCCCACGACCCCTCGCAGGGCCGGCCCTTTCCCGCCCCGGGGTGTGACTGAGACCGCGTGGCATGGCAGCTCAGTGGCGACGGGAAAAGAGGGCTGGCGCGCTTCTGGCGCGGAGCTTAAAAATGCTTCTTGCAAAGCCATAGAAAGAACTTTAATCCATTTGGAAAAACTTGGGGGGATGGGAAATTCTTGTGCAGCCTGTGATTTTGAAGAAAGGCCCACGCCAGGCCACATAGAAGTTGTGAGAAGCTGTTAGAGATTCAAAGCAGAGAACCTTTGCTTTCAGGCTGAGATAACTCATCCTTAAAAGACTAAAACCCCATTTCTTTTTTCTGTGGCCCATGCCTTGGCAGTATGGGAAGACTGCGAAAGATTCATGGGAGAGATACCTTTTTCACTTAAACAGATTGGTTTTTTTTCTGGGCGGACTGTTGATTTGTGAAAATTCTATGGCACAGTAGAAGAACCTCTTTTCCTTAAGCATAAAAAGACTCTTTAAAAAGTGCAACTCTGACCGTAATCCCATGTTTTTGTTTTGTTTTCACTTGTGAAAGGTTTGTAGTAAAGAAGGAGGTACTGGGAAAGAAAGGTATTTAAAAGTTTGCTTTGATTTCTTTTTTTTTTCCCACTTCTCATTCTGTTAGTAATAAACTTTTCTGTATATTGCAACTGTTTAAGTGTGGACCTTGTTTTGCCCTGAAGTTCCTCTACATTTTCCTCAATAAATCCATAATCCCCTTGTGCACATAATTGGATTTTGTGTGTTTGGCGTTAAAACCAGTGTCAAACCACGACAAGAAGGTACTTGGGTGTCCTGTGGGAGAGGCTGCATGCTTATGATCACAGGTGATCTAACATTGCAAGGAAATGCAGCTTAGCCACCAACTCTTATAATTAGCATAAATAATCCAAACACCTATTGATCTATTCTCTGTTTATAGTGGCACCCTCTGGTAGGGCAGTGAACAGGAAATAGAAATGGAGTATCCATGAAGGTAAAATACTCCTAAGGTCCACAAATTATATCCTTCTTCAACTCTTGGAGTGAAAGTTCTTCCCTTCAGGAATAACTGAATGATTTAGCGACTATGACATCCTCATCTTTTCCCCTTGTGTCACTGAGACACAGACAACATTTCTCCAAGAACAGCAGGCCAAGCTCTTTTTTTCATATACAGTGAAAGAGCTTGAAGAACTTCTTTGGAATATCGCTCAGAGACATTGGAGTCTTAACACCAGATGCCAGAAGAGACAAATGTGTTTGCTTCATTTAACACGTATATGGAATGGCACAAGCTTGGGCTGCTAGACGTGAACATCTCCTTCCTGAGAGTCCATTTCTTCCTTCCTGTTGTTGGCTGCTTTTTCAGCTTATGGCTGTGGCCATCCAACCACACCTGGTCTCTTCCTTGCCTGTCCCACTGAGCTGGTCGACGACATGGGAATTTCTCTGATCCGCTGTAATGCTATTCACAGGTCTCTTGTTTCTCCAACCCCATCAGAACCCGTAAGCCATACCACAATTACCCCATTCCTCTCTAAACTCATCTCTGCATCCCCCAGAAGCATGAAGAAATGAGATGGCATCAGGATTTTCCTTCTGTCACCTATCTGGGGCTTCTACAATGAAGGATCTTAATTGCTTCAAGGAGCAACCAAGCTACCGTGAGCTGTTTATAGAGTCTGACCTTGGGAATGCCTGCAGCAGGAAAGGAAGAAGTCATTGGCAAAATATTCACATGGGTCAGTGCAGACATTGAGGAGTGATAGAACCTGTCACCATGAGATGCAGCTCTCAGGGCCAGTAATCATAGCTCTATGCAGTTCTGTAGATTCATGACTTCCAGTGTTTCCCTTATTGCAGATCCCTCAAAGTTTTTCTAAGGGAAAGACGTATTTCTTTATAGTGAATTTAAGTCCACTAACAAGAGGCATTCCTGGTTTCAAAGAATTCAGGTAGAAAATCTGCTATAACACTAAGTAATAACTCCTAGGTGCTTCTTGTTCCAGACTTTACAGGATGACACAATCTCAGTTTCTTAGCCAAGGTATTACAAAGGTCACCTGCTACTGGACCTCTGGCTCATCATGCCTAACTTTGTGCTCTGCTTCAGTTGTGAATGAAGTCAAGGATAGCGAGCCAAAGTCCATGGTCATTGTTACTCTGAACTTTCTGTATCACACAAAGGACTTGAATTATGGCACCAGATCCAGCTTGAAGACACCTGCCCTCTCACTATATGTTTTTTATTAAAATAGTCTCTCAGTGAATGTCATATTAGCAAACTGAAATCTGGGGGCTCTTTCCTCTTTTAAAGGGCAGTCACTGTGTCATGACATTGTAGCTCACCTTGAACTTTATATTAGCAGCGAAAGAGAAAGGCTGTAGACTGTATTTGATTTTTAAAATGTAGGTAATAAAGCTTCATATTTTTTCATTTTGGGACATGAGAACAAAAGCACTGAACACTTCTGTTTACCTTTATTACAGAGTATTGGCATTCCTAAAGTCTGGACTGAAAACTCACCATCTTTTTTCATTAAAGTGCCTAATATCAGGCTTTCTGCAATTTATCGTTCCTTATTTTCCATGTATTATGAAAAAACACTAATCCCAGAATGTCTGTTGCCATTGCTAATTGGAAAGCCACTCTTCATTGTTCCTTTTTTTTTCATTCTCCATTAAGCCAACTGGCTTTAGTTGCTGGCAGATAAAAAGTGAGAACAAAAAGAAGTGTTAAAAAAGTGCCAGGAAAATCTCCAAGCAGTCGTCAGTGTGAACAGATCTAGCTCGTCTGCCACCCCAGGAGAAAGCTCTGGTAAAGCTGACGAGACACTTCCTTGAGTTCTGCGCCCAGCTCTGGGACCCCCAACATAAGAAGGACGTGGACCTTCTGGAGCAAGTCCAGAGAAGGGCCACAAAGATGATCAGAGGGCTGGAGCACCTCTCCTAAGAAGACAGGCGGAGAGAGCTGGGGCGGTTAAGCCTGGAGAAGAGAAGACCTTCTGGCAACCTTCCAGTACCTGAAGAGGCCTTACAAGGAAGCTGGAGGATGATTTTTTACAAGGGTATATAGTGGTAGCAAAAGGGGAAATGGCCTTAAACTGAAAGGAGTTGTATTTTGGTTAAATTTTAGGAAGAAATTCTTTACTGTGAGGATGATGAGGTGCTGTCATGGGTTTCCCAGAGAAGCTGCGGATGCCTCATCCCTGGAAGTGCTAAAGGCCAGGCTGGATGGTGCTCTGGGCAGCCTGGTCTAGTGGAAGGTATCCCTGCCTGTGACAGGGGAGTTGGAACCAAATGATCTTTAAGATTCCTTCCAACCCACACCATTCATTTACTCTGTGATGACTCTATGCACGTGCTGTGCTGTGGGATTTGCTCATTCTCCATGGCAGGGCTGGTGCTTTGCATTCAGCTCTGTCTGACAGAGCTGCTACTTTGCTTTTGATTTCTTTTGTCATCTGCCATATCACCAATACTACAGGTCACGTAGCAAAAGCAGCAAACCCAAAAACCTCAGAGCAAAATTGTGCTGGAAACCTCCTTACGGAAGATGGAGGAAGACAGGTGGAGTGGACCATAACCAGGCACAGCTACCGGCTACACGGGGAATCGAAGGTAGAACAGTCAGACAGGTCAAAGGAAAACAATTCCTCTAAGGATGTGGACACCTTGTGCTTCTACAATATGGCTCCCTCAGCTCTGGTCTGCTGGGTGATGGTCACAAAACAGAAGGGAATCATTCCCAGGGCTTTGCACTCCACTTCTTTGATCTGATATGGCCCTTCAAGCCACCTCACCTGCATTTACTGTGCCTGGTTATGGTCCACTCCACCTGTCTTCCTCCATCTTCCATAAGGAGTTTTCCAGCACAATTTTGGAAAACTCAGTGATGAAGGTGATTTGTGACTTTGACGTGAGGCTGCTGCAAGGCAAATGTCTAATAGAGAGGCAGATGATGCCTTGTTCTGCACAATGTAAATGATCCTCATGGTCAACCATCATCAACCCATAAAGGTGTGAACTCTGCAGCAACCAGACCGGATTAGTACTGTATTTAATGGAATATGGTTTTATGCACAGTGTTCAGCGTGAATAAGGCCTAATCAGATTACAAAGCTGCTTCAACCTGTGAGTCCCACACGGTACAAAATTGGAAATCTGGTGTTTAGCATGGCTTTCTGTGATGGGAACTTAGTAGTGATGCCCTTTAACTATGGTTGGGTTTAGCACTAACATAAATCCATCTGCCAAATCCCGCTGCTTCTGTGCTAGCTTACCAACCTGGAGCAGAGCTTTCCATTGACATTGGCAATCAGGAATCTCTGCCCTAGAAACAGACAGGGCCCAGGTACAAACCCAGGTCAGCAAAAAAGCCACAGCTTCCATCTCTTCTCCAGTCTCTCAAGATGAGGTAACTCGTTAAGGATGTGGGGACTCCAGTAGCAAAGCCAATGGGACAGATTTTAAATGGACTTGGTTCCCTCTCTCCCAGGCTAATCAGGAGAAGTGGAGCACATAAATGCTGTAGAAAAAAATTTGGCCCTCGGGGAGCTATTTGCTATAGCATCCAGATGAGGTATGACCTGGCTTTATTAGGCTCATCTCATCATCCTCAGCCTACCTCCCCTTGTGTGAAATAAAGTATCAGGACCACTTTAAAACAAGCCTCTGACAAACTCCCTGCCAGCAGTGCCGCTTGTGGCGAGCAGCTGCTCATCATCAGAGTGCTCCATAACAGTGACCACTTCTCTGCCCAGACTTCCTGCAACACCTGCCTCCTGAAGGGCTTAGGGGAGGAAGAAAGCAGGGGTGACAATACATTTTGCCCTGAAGAGCCAAGAAAACACAGACTCCAAAGCAGGAGGGAAGAAAGGCTTTTAAGAGCCAAGTTTTCTTACATTTTCTTTTCCTTTAATGAGTACAGGCTTGCTTGGATCCTCACATCCACACAAAGGCATGTGTGTAGTTGCCAAGTTGGGTTTGTGTGTGCAGCTATCACAGAGCTATGGAGTAATGGATCCAAAAAGGGATTAGACAGATTCAGAGAGGGTGAGTCCATGGTGGCTGTTAAACTTGGTGGTCTGGACACAACCCCAGGCCTAGAAAGCCTTTAAGTTGCTGATTGCTGGAAGCCAGGACAGGATGCCAACCAGAGCCTGAGTCTCTGCATTTCCCATTCTTAAAGATCTTCCCTAAGGATTTTCTACTGCCTCCTGCTAGAATGCTGACCTAGACAAACCTTTGATCTGGTTGTGTTCTGCCAACTTCATGTTGTTATTCCTGTGTATAACATGGGCATGAAAAGTGGGGAATGAGCTTAGCTGTCCTTCTCAACCCCAGCAACATCCCCAGCGTGCTCAGTTCTTGTATAGGATATGTGTTCCTCACGTGTGCTGGCTAAAGTCTGGTGGCTGCATGCATTGAGGAGGAATTCATAGTTCTGTTACTGTTTTCACAGTCCTGAGGTTCAAAACACTGTCTTTACCAGAAACAATAGCCTTTTCATCTCTCTAGATGTGAGGTGGGATCCTGCTGACTTGCTTTCTGCCATGAGTGCTCCTGCTCTGTCAGAATTTCACTCTAAGGTGAGGTCCCATCCCTACATGCAGTGATATATGAGCCAACAAACAGGCCAGGTGTTTGCGTCTGGACCAAGGTTCATGGGACACTTCATGGTACATCGCTGACATTTGTTTGTTTTACTGCAGGGTAGGAGTCAATGCCTCTCCCATGGTATTTCAAAGACAAGTCACTAAGCACATGATGCAGTGAAATCCCCTCCTCCAGGGATGTGTTAGTCACAGACAGATTTTGTCTGGCTTCCACGAGCAGAAGGTAGGGTGTACATGGCCCAGTGAGCCACACCTGTCTGTGCAAGCATAGGCTGCTGCATGTGAAGGTGAGGGGCAGTCCATATTCCACATCCTGGGGCTGGAAAAAGGCTCAAAAAACAGCCATTTGAGTCACATTTCTAAATCTAAATTATCCCTTAAACTTCCCTCCCCTGCACCCTGCAGAAAATTTCTATTCATGCTCCAGACTCACTGCCAAGCTCTTTGCCTGCTCCTTTGTCCTTCTGCATGTCTTTCTACTGGTTTATCCAGATTATTTTAAGATATGTTCCCCTATTCTGCCTCTGAGAGCTTGCTGGCTCACTGACACTCTCAAAAAATATTGAAGTAACTGCAACAAAGAAACTTTAGCACTTATGGAATTTGATATCCTATTCACACAGGTTTTGTGTTGTGTCCTCCAGTTCCAGGTGCTTGGTCACTATCTGTTGTGGGCCAGGGCAGTATTTCCCCTTTTTTACATATATGGTTTCCACAGCATGGTGAGGCATCGATCTAATTCTATGTCTGCTGCATCAATTTTCCTCTATACCTACTTTCAAAAGACATCCTGCTCTCTTATTTTTATATCATCCAGTGTGTTCACTGACAGCCAACAGGGAAAGGGGAAAAGAAGGTATAACAGGGCACTGGAATATAAATTGAATTTCTTGAGGGATTTTCTTTGGGCCTTAAATGCAGAATGGGTGAATTACTTGACACTTCAAAATAAATTGAGCTTGCTACCTTTTCCCAGAATTCAAAGCAATATTGTTTTAGCTGCTTTATATTGGGCCAGCAGGCCTCCTGTATGAAACTTTCTGTTCAGCCTGGCTGCAGGGAGGCTTTGATTTCATTCTCAGTTGCATGCAGATACTTCCTTGAAAAGCCCTGTTCCCTTTCACTTCCTCTTTAGTTTCTCTTCTTCTATCTATTTTGAAGTTTATCATTTGGCAGATCTCTGCACAAGAGAAAATGTGGAAGTTAGGATAAGGAAGCCTATACCAGCATGGGGACCAAATATTATTGACAGGAAATTAAAAAACTGAAAATACAGTGCTCCATCATTACTGCTGTGTACAGTTTGATGGCCAGGGCAGTGGTACCCAACGCAATAGTTTATTGTTCTAGGTCAGTTTCTGCTGTAATTGGTTCTGGGTGCAAACAGCTTTCCATGTACTATACTCTTTTATATAGCATGGCATAAAAGCACCTGGTAGTGTCAGCCCCAACACTCAAAGGAGCCAATATACCTCTGTTTGTTACTTCTGATAAGGATCTACCTGCACTGGAAGAGATACCAAAAAACTCATTAACTTGGAGAAAGGACACCAAAAAGCCGGATGGAGGATAGGATTTCAAGGTATTAAAGAGCTGTACAAAAGAATTCAAGCAGAATTCAATAAGTAGAATTCAATAACCCCTCAATAAGTTGTTTCTAATGCGCAGCACATGGGTAGACAGCTAAACCACATGGAGTTCTTCTGCCTCCCTCCCTATACATGTAGCACTCTGTCCAGGCATGTCATGTTGCAGGATTGGGGCTCAGCAAAGCCTTCTGCAATTCATATTTCATTTAAGTATCCAAATTTCACACATAAACCAAGAAAAAATGAGCTGGTAAAAAAGAAAGTGTGAGGGTCTATATTTGTGGATTCTGGTCTGATTTTTTCAGTTTCTATCAGGAAATCTCTTTCATGAATGCCAGCTCTGCAACCATTTGGCCTCTGCTCTTTTCTGGCTCATACATCATCACCAGAAAAAACAAAAAAAAACCCTGCAACTGGAACTTAACAATTCCACTGTGAAGCATGAATCAGAAAGGAATCCAGAGTTCTCTCCTACAGCTCCATTAGCTCTGCAGTGCTAGTAAAAATTATTTGTTGCTGGCAATTTTTTTGAGCAGAAGAGAGCTTTGCAAGACTTCTCAGAAAGGGATCTGCTCTAGACATTTAAAACTTCATCTGCACACTTATTTTCCTGTTTGTTATTGCACTTTACAGTAGTTACTGATGGTGTGAAATGTGTGAAGGTGTTACGTGTCAAGCACAGCAAGCAGCATTTCATGACTTTATTTAATCAGTATTTCTATCTGTTCTTGGGAGAGCATGTGTCAGTAATGCCCAAAGCAAGTCAAAAAGACTCCATGATGCTCAATTCTTAAAGTGCATTACAAGACCATTTTTTTCCTCCTTTCTATGAAAACAATTAAATTACTTTCTCTCACAAACTGGGCACTGTTTCTCATGCAGATAAATCCAGAATTGTTCTGGGTTGCATGATATGAAGTGATGCCCAGTGTGACTAGGATGTAAGAGCCAGATGAGAACCTTGGGTTTTCACAGGGAGCTGAGTGGAGCATCTTCAATCCACTGTGTCACCACTATGACAACTGCAGACCAGACTTCAGGCTCCTGAGGGAAAAAGTCCCACTAAGATCAACAGAAATTTTGCCTGGGTGTGGAATGCAGAGTCAGGCTCTGTATTTGTTCACTAGGGGAGGAAGTAATGCCACAGTAAGAAAGCTGTTCTTGTAAGTTATTTATTGCTGAGTTTAGGGTTGGTTAGGATTTGTGCCAGCTACTAAATCAATGCAGGTCATGGAAATTTTATTTTTAAGCATTGCTCTTTTGGATGCCCCAAAAATTGCTTTAGCTGTGAATTATTCTGAAAGACCATGACCAATAAAAAAATGTGCGAATCATAAATCAGAGACAACACGTTCCTGCTGGAGACCCTGAGAATATAAAATAGGAAACCAGAATCAGGAATACTAGGAAATAGGTTCCTTTTTCTTCTGCAGGTCTGGGTAAGCGTAAATCCAAAGTTGTTGTTTTCAAGGGAGTTGCCTCAATTATTCCACATAATCTTTAGGTACCTCCAAAGAACTCATGTTTATGTGCCCAAACAACCTCTCTGCATCCTGTATACATTTTGCCTCCTTTACCACTCACTTCTGTGCTTTCCCTTTGTTGGACATCCACAGAAAGCCTGGTTCCGACTCATTTGTCCTGCATTTAGCACTGCTGTATTGCACTGATCTTGCAGAACTCCTTCTGAGCAGCTCTAGAGAGGACAAGTCTAAGATACTCAAGGAATCTCTAGATCCTTTGTAGATCAAATTTCTCCAGGTAGAAGCCTGAGCAGAAAGAGAAGAGCCTGCCAGTAAAAAAGTCCAAACACGGAAGCCAGTGGATGTTACACCCTTTCCAAGTTATTACTTCACTCAATACACCCTGTTACTCTGAGAGGCCTTGAGCCCATGGAAACCTGTCCAGGCAGGGAAGCACACTACTGCTGAGAGGTCTGGATCTGTCTGCCAACAACCCGTTCTTGTATGAGTAAAGCAATTGCTAGGATTTTTACAAGGTGAGGGTTAGGAGAATCTTACTCCTCCATTTAAGCACCTGGATTTTAGGTGGTGGGTGGAAATATTAAGTAATGTGAAAATAATTCTCTTCACATGGTATGTGTGTGTGGGTGGCAGTGTTCACACCTCCAGTTACAGCTTCCCTTGATGTCTCTCTTAGACATGCTGGATAATCCCCCTGACTCACCCACCTTTTTCCACTGACTCATGTTGATTTCACTGATCTTAGGGACATCCCCAAAATGAAATCTCCAAAGTAGCCTGCTGTAGATAATTCCAAAATGACCCTTGCTGTATGATTGCTCTAACCAAAAGTGATGGGGAAGAAAATACTCAGGTACGTTTGCTCCATCTGCCCTTCTTTTTCCGTGCCTAAAAGCTGCTGAGCTGAGGTGGGTGCTCCTGGAAGACTGTGACTTTCTCTCCAGTAAGCTCTGTCGACAGTGTCTCCAAACAAGCAGCGCTTTGGCATTTTCTCATCACCAGACCGAGCCAGCACTGGTCCAGAGCAGATCCCAACTCTGACCAGCTGTTAAGAATCAAAAAGGAAGTATCAGCTTCTCATTGTCACTACCTAGAATATTTAGTAGTCCTTCTTCAACAGCCATGCCCCGCAGAAACTTGAACAGGCTGGTCCCCACTTGGCATTCTAGGGCCTAAGTAGCATCTTACTCTTCTGTAGGAATCTGCGCACTTCCTTGGAAACGAAGCTGTAGCCTTGGGCTAATGACAAGGAGGGCAGTGTTTGTAGGGAGAAGACGATTGAGACTGTAGCACCTTAGCTGTGTTCCTATCAACTTGTAACTGTCACACTGGGGACAGCAATTGGCAGAAGAGAAGAAGCGATTACAGCCCCAGTGCACACATGAAAAACACCACTTTGAATATGTCTCCACTGGACTATTCTCTCTTCTTCATAACCCAGCAGTCTAAAGTCAGCCTTCTGTGTTTATATAATTAATGTTATGCTTTTTTAGCTGGCTAATGAAGAGTTGTAAAATTGCATATTTTCAATGAGCAATTGAACGTGTCCTTGTATATGCAGCTCTTGCAAGCAAAAAGCAAGTGCAAAATAAATCATTACATCAATTATTTTGCATCTGTGCATGAGTTACTAAATGACTTTCTGGTTACCCCTGAGCACAAATACCAATAAAGACAGAGTTTGTTTCTGAGTACTTGTTTCTCTAAATTGTCAGTGAACTGACTACTTGGCTATGGTTAAATGCATGTTTTAGTGCATTATTGGATTCTGGACTTCTGCGAAGTTGTTCATGCTGCAAAATTAGAGTACCACAACCTGAATTCAGCGTAGCATTCACATGAATATCAACCTGAAGCACAAGTATGTTGACATTCAATGGAACTTGAAGTCCTGCTTAAGTATCTACTGGTATATAGCATCTGTTTAGGAGCAAGAATCCAGTCATACCTCCCTGACTGGGCTCCTCTGTCACGGGTTCATGATCTCTTGGGCTCAATTCCCATGCCAAATGCAAGATTAGCTGCTCTTTGTGCATGGCTGGGGTTGGGGACTGTGATGCCTCCAACCATCATCCCCTACTGTTTCCTCTGAATGGCAGGAGATTCTACAGTCAAGCAGTGCCCAATCCCTATGACCCATTGAAGTTAATAGTAAAGCTCCCATAGGGGACAGATGGACTCAGACAATGTCCCAGTCTTAGGATGTGCTAAATGCTTCCATTGCCATTGAAGGCATGGGTATCAGCCATTGAAAAGATAAGCAGTTATCCTTAACATGGACAAGCGATTTTTTTTAATATAATTTCAAAATTTTCCCGAGGTTTAAGTTAGCTGGGTTTGCTGGTTTTTTTTACATAGATGAGTGAAAGGGACATTCAAAAAATCTGTAAAGTCATATTTCAAAGAATTGAAAGGAGTGAAAGAGTATTTACAAGAACTGATGTTTGAAATTCAGAAGGAACTCTGTAAATCCTCACATTTTCAGCTGGTTTCACTTCCTGTGATGACATCAGGTTGTGTTGGGTTAGACAGACGAAAGCTTATCATAAACCCAACCCAAACAAACAAAATACACACAAAAGCGTCACCCACCAAAGAAAACAGTAATGGAAACATTTACTTTATAAATTCAATGGACATTGCCAAATCAATCAAACTTGGAATACATTGAATTCATCATATCCGCTGTTTGGAAGGGCTTCCAGACAGAACAGATATTTGTGATTGTCATAACATCACTGAAGAGTACTGTGCAGGAATCAATTCTCATGAGGAAGAAGTCAGCTCTTAGATGCACATTTCTCCATAAAGGCTTCTATTCTTATTTGACTAAGTCAGTGATAGACTCTGACAACAGATTTCTGTAACTTGCCAAAACTCTATTAACTGGTTTGATAGCTGAAGAAAAGCTTTCTGTAAGGATAGGAAAGATTCCCATCTTTCCCTGTTTGGTAGCTGAATTACGTTGATTGAAGTATGGACATCTCCCTTCAAAGTTTCTTTTGACATCCCAGCCTGAGTATTCTAATATCCGCAGCCATGCTGGATGGAATTTGGGTCACTTCTAT
This sequence comes from Machaerirhynchus nigripectus, assembly GCA_013397975.1. NCBI lineage: Eukaryota > Metazoa > Chordata > Aves > Passeriformes > Dicruridae > Machaerirhynchus > Machaerirhynchus nigripectus. Next base: position 34,974 of record VZRQ01006122.1, on the reverse strand, counting down.
TTTGCATCTGTTTATAGATGTTTATGATTTGCCTGAAGAACTGCAAGTGCCCAGAGCCACACAGGGGACCTTATGCTAAAGGCATACATTTGCAGCATTAACTCCAAATTCACCATCAGCATTTTGTGCAGACACACTGAAGCTCGGAATTCTGACACAAATTAAACACATGCACAGTGGGCAGTAAGTTATTGTGTGCTAAGCAAGAAGCAGTCAGACACCTCTAGGTGGAGTGGCTAAGAAGGGCTTGCTTAGCAGGTGTTGTGTGGGCCTTTGCTGAGTTGGTATATTCCAGGTTGAAGATCAAGCAATACAGAAATGCCCTCCCTTCCTGCTATGAACTATCTACTTCGACATCTACTGCACAGCAGAGTTCTCTTTTAAACAGCTTTGTTTCAGTGGTATCAGGCATGAATTTACAATGCAACTCTCCTAGCTGGAGTTCCCAGGCAAGGCCTGTTCTTCATGTGCAGCCATCTGTTCCCCATCATCATAGCTGCAAGTGTCCCTGATGGTGCTTGTATGCTCTGGGTGTTGTAATTCATAGTGTGGAGAAAAAGAATAGCTTGGAACTGCTGTGGTAAATGCACTGTTACAGAGGGAGCTGCAAAGTTCAAGACCAGATATATTAGGAGAACCATAAGGAGAGGACAAGGAAGGAACTTCCAATACCTGCATCCACCTTTTCCCCTTCCTTAAGCTGATTCCTTCAGCTTCCTTAACCTAATGTGTTTTGGCAGCATGGCATACAGCACGTTCTCTGCCTTTTCAGCCTCCAAATTCTTGGACCTCTTCCATTTTTCCTCTCCGGATGGTTTGAAAGCTCTATCTCTGCCAGGTGCCACTGGTTCATCACAAGAAGACTTTTTTGCCGCATCATGAGGTGCAGTGTCAGGAGGTTTCACCTTCAGCTCCTCTAGTTACACCAAGCTGCAAATCTTGAGGGAGCAGAAGTGCATCATACAATGCATGGACTCCACCCAGATCATCCCAGATTATCCTTTAAATAGAAGCATGGGGCAATGGCACTATCAGTACGCATGTTTTTCTCCTTTACACATTTCCAACCCATGGATTAGTGTGTGATAGAAACAACACAATCTGGCTATGCTTAATATTATTTAGGCACATCTATCAGTACTTATCCCAAGACTCCTTGGAAGGAAAGCTGCAGTAACAGGCTAGTATAAACAGCTGAGGAAATCCTCCTGCACAGGCTGAGGCACAGCTGTGTCTTCAGCTCATCACACTCCCCCACGGAGAGAGCTATACCTCATTCACTGGAAACATTATACTCTCTCTTTTTTTCCATGTCCTACAAGTAGACAATCAACTTCCTTATGAATCTGACTGATGCACCTGGCCACAGAAAAAAGAAGACCATATCTACCCATCCAGGAAGAGCTCTGTACACCCAAAAGGCTTTCTAGGAAACAAATCCTATCCTTGCTGCAACACTTTATCTTCAGTCCCTGCCCTATGACACCATAAATGTAGGACTTGTTTCATGGAGGAGAATCAAAGACACTTGGAAGGTTTTTCAGGCATTTTAATCAACAGCTGTCATTTTCATGGAGACATGGACAAGATGTTCCAAAAGAAGAACAAAGGTGGAGCTAACTTCATCTGTAATGATGCATTAATGAAAAGATTTTTTAATGCGCTTGTTGGCAACTTCTCTTTGTTCCCACTGAAGTCAAAACTAAAGTTTTCACTGGGAGCTGCCATGACAATGTAAAGAAACAACAAAAAAACCCATATCATATCAGAAAATTACATTTAGGATCTCAGGTGCTTGGGAATGGAGGGTGCTCACAGGAAAAAAAGGTCTCCAGAAAAACTGATATTCTGTATAACATTTGAGTTTATATAAAACATATATTCACAAATTCTTCAGTTGCCCAATCTTTTTGTTTGTTAGATTTGTGTTGTTTGGTTTTGTTGTGGGATTTTTTTAATCTTCTCCTCTCTCTGATTTCTTCCACAAACACACAAGCAAAAAGATACTTCTGAGCTTCAGCATGGACTGTGATAGATTTTTTTTTTTCCTTTTGCTTTGAGAACAAAGTCGACAATACTTTTTTCCTATTGAAAATGGGGACGGTAACTGGTAGA
>VZRQ01006122.1:0-32838 GCA_013397975.1 Machaerirhynchus nigripectus | reverse complement strand
GAAAAGAAAAGAAAAGAAAAGAAAAGAAAAGAAAAGAAAAGAAAAGAAAAGAAAAGAAAAGAAAAGAAAAGAAAAGAAAAGAAAAGAAAAGAGAACATGGAATGATGTGCAGTCCTGTTTCTCATCCCCACTTTGGAAGAAGGGCCTTCTGCTACTGTTGTCCTGAGGAAAGATCTCAGGAGACCAGTGTTTATATCAGTACTCTTCATTAAGCCACTTAATGTAGGGACTTCATCACACAATATAAGGACAACAGTCCCTCTAAGTTCCCTCTGTAATCAAGGGATAAAGATGGACAATTGAAAAGCTCTGAACTCTGAACTTCTGAGGAGGGTGTTCTGGAAGATCTTCCTCTCCCCATTGACAGTAGAGGGGTCCTTGGCCAGCCAAACCCTTAACTTCCATGCTTCAGTCTCTAATTTATCACTCTGCAGACACCAGACTTCTGTCAGACTCAGCCCCTTCCCTTGGGAAACACTAATGATGAAGATGACAGAGCCCCAGTCTCCCAGCCCTGAAACACATCTCATTTTAGGAATGCTGTCTAAGCTGATTTTCATTTCCCTGGTACATTAATGCAAGCAGCAAGTTGACAGTGTGGTGTTCTTAGATTTCCAACACCAGGTAAGAAAGAGTGCATCAATTTCACAAAAGGCTGGGGCAATTTGTGCAGGTAAGGAGCCAGCCTGTAGACTTATTTCTCTGAAATAAGGGTTTAGTTCCATGTTAACCCGAATATACTGGCCTACTGCTTCATGAAACACAGACTGGGAAGCAAATGCACTGCAGAATCTTCTGTCTTCACCCCCAGGCTTCTCTGAATAACAGGTTTAAAAGTAAGTTACAAGTTCTCTGGAAAAGAACATAGTAAGAGAAAATAGGGATGCGAAGACCATGGAGAGGATTTTGAGAGGCATAAATGGTGCTAAAAAAAAAAAAGCCTCACTTAAGATCTTGAATGTCTTTCTGTTCTTTGTACCTTCAGAAATCTTATTTATCTGTAACAAACTGGTACCAGAGCCTCAGTTGATTAATAGAAAAATATTTTTATTTTCCACAAAATGAAATATCTTAACAAAACTGTTTTGTAAAAACTTGTCAATTTTTTTTCATGGGATGATTTTTTATGGGAAACTAGAAAACAGTGGTTTCTGGAGGTTGTAGTAAGTCCAGAAAACAAGTTTTGTGAAAATGGTGACAGGAAAAGATGCTGCACATAATACCGCAAACATGTTTTTTTATTGCTATACAGAACTTCTTTGTATAACGCTGGAGACTGCCTCCCTCCAGTGACTCATGAGATGAGCCTTTCTTCATTACAAATATTCCCATGAACACAGAAAAGCAATAGTTGCAGTTGACGTGGTTTGGTAGAAAAGGCAGCATTTTGGCTGCCACAGCCTATTGAAATTCTGTGGCTGACCAGTGGAATAGTTCAAAAAGAAGAAAAAGAAGCCGAAGATTGTCCCCCAAAAACATTGAACTGTAGCACATCTGGGAATGTATACAAATACATATTGCACATGAATCCTGGCATGTTCTAGATCAATGGTTCTTGAAACTGGGATCTTTCCTTTAGCCAGTGTATGTCTGTGCGTGTATAAACACTAGTGGTGGTAGTAGACAGCCATCAGCCCTGCGTATCTAAAATTTAAGGAATTACCATTCTGCCAAAGAATAAACAGTTTCTTCCTCTTCATCATCATTCCAGATATCAATGTCCCGTCTGACAACAGCTGTCAAAGATGTGTTGCATTTTTGCACTTCAGACACTTCTCTGGAAAGCTTACGGGACCGTTCTTGTCTCCTCCTCCAGGTGTATGTGCAATCACAGCAGTTATATAACTGCTGAAAAACCAACTTCTTTTCAGGATGAATGTACACAAAATAATTGAAAGAAACAAAGGGGGATCCAGAATACATATTTTTCCTGAGAAGATAACCCAATGCACCACAAACACAAGCTAAGCAAAAAGACTGCGACAACCAGAAGAAAATAAACTCACTGCATATCATGGTCTGGCTGCATTTAGACAAGAAAACTTCTACCAAATACAAACTCTGCAATCCTTGCATAAATCAATGACATCACCTTTGGTGACTCACTGCTTACAATATTTATATTCAGCAGGCTGTCTCCCTCATGGGAAAGTGTCTGTACTGCTGAGACCCATAACTCATTCTGATCCTTGTACAGGAGATAAAGAGGATGTTCTCTCACCTTGCCTTAATTTCACACACTCTGCACGATATCCCAGCAGGATTTCTTTTCTCAATTTCATGACAGTGTTGAACAGAGCTTTGTCTGCTGTGAAGCTTCAGCTTGTGCTGTCTAGGGAACAGCATAGAGAAGAACATGTGTGAGTGTGCACATGTTCCTGTGACATGAATCATCTTAGTAGACTGTTTTAACATGATGCACTTAGATAACACAAAGGCTGAAAGATAAGCACTTACTAAACATGAGATGGCAGTGGTGTATGCAAAAGTCATTTTGCTTCAGTCTGCGGAAGGGTGATGATGCATTCTTTCATTACATGCTCATACTCTTATTCTCCAGTACTCTCTTGCACATTTTTGTTATGTTTTCCCATTATCTGAGCTGGTCACCCCAGGCTCCCTTTATAGTCAATAAGAAGAAACAAGCATTTCTGCAGTGCAATTCGTCTCAACTGAAAATAGACATCCAAAATGTGACAGTGGAATCACACTTGAGAAGCAGCCTTCAGTCATTTACACCTGTATAAAATACAGTCACTTGCCTTGATTTAGCTCACAGACAATTGCCCTGTGTGAATGGCAAGATAAAAGACAATCCAACTCATTCATCCCCATCCCTCTTTAAACTTCAAGGCTATAATGTGTGTTATCGCTGAAATATTTCTGGTAGATGAAAAAAATGCCAAACTGGAAAAGAAAATTGTAAGCAATTTTCCTCATTTCTGTAAATCATTGAATGCACCTTACTACCTTTTTGAAAGCCTCCATTTCCTAAATTTGTGTCTAGTTTTCCTCTTTGGGCTGTTAAACTTCTGCAGCACAAGAAACACTACATGCTTCTCTCCCTCTTTGCACTCTTCTTCTTGATTAAAAATTTCCACTGGCACTCACTGCTGAAGAACTCTGGCAGCAGACTCTAGATAGCCTCATTTAAAAGCAGTCATAGCTTCATATTATGTCCTAATGATTAAAGTAAATCATTCTGTGTCAAATCCCACCCAGGTTTATTGATTAAACGTATTTTCTCTTCTCTCTCTGGTTCAACCTACATTTTAGCTCTTACCTAGCACATCAAGAGGAAAATTAAGTATAAAATATGCCACATAAGGTAACACCTATAGCAAGATTTAATAATGATTTATATTCCTACAGATTTGTGAAGCTTAGAGAATATTAGTGAAGGCGTAATGATTCCAGATTTACACCAGAAGAACCAAATTCAGCATCTGGATCATAATTTCATCCGGAGTAAAAAATTTCAAGTTGTGAAGCCTTTGTGTGCATATGCTGGGACAGGATGGGGTGTGGGGGGTGTGTGTGCAAGATGATGTGTATCTTTCTGAAATGGAAACATCAGGCAATTTTATGATTCTATTAATAAAATCTGGGAAAGCAAATTGTGCCTCACACACCTAACTAAAAATTATAAACAAAAAAATACTATGTTCATCTGACTCTTTAAATGTTACTGCAATTATTTTCTGCCTATGGTATTTATAGAGTATCTGTCACTGCATACACCCGCTGCATAACCACTGCTATTTTAATATAATAAGTGAAAGTCTTAAGCCTAAGAGAAGCAACTATTAAATTCTGGGGAGGAGTAGGAGGGGCCTGGAGCTGAAAAACTGAAGTATTTTGCATTGTGGATCCCTGCATGTTACTACTCTTCCTAAGCAAGTGTCCTCTTCTCCGTTGTCCTCAAAGCAAGACTGTCAGGGCATGCCTGGCCAGGTGCAGTGCAAGTGAGACCAGCACTTGCCTGGCATAACATCACAAAGGCCTCCCCTGGCAAAAGAGCAGTGAAGAAGCATTGCTCTGTCTGTCCTGCTTTCCAAATGAAAAGATAGTGCATTCATTTCAGAGAAGAACTTCCAAAGACCTACAGACACCAAGAATAGCGTGGCTATATCAGCTGCTAGTGGAATCAGCATGCTACCTGTTTGACTTAGGAGATACATCTCAAGCAAAGATCAGGAAAATAAACTAATCTACTGGAACTAGGCATCCCCTTCCTTCTGTTTGCTTCATGGAGATTTCTATTTATATTTTGTGGTATTGTTAATGAAAACCAAGGCTAGTTTGGGGCAAGCCCCGCAGAAGTGCTACTTCTCTCTCACGAGCTTTGGTTGTCTACAGGGAGAAACAGGGAAGGCTGTTGGTCTTGTGCAAGTGTGAATTCAGGGAACAAGGGTTGCCTCTTCACACAGAGGTGCTGTGCTGTCCATGTGCTGCGTGGTCGTGTCCCTTTCTCCATCACTCTGTAGGGACAGCCTCTAGGACAGACTTGAAGGCACCTGAAACTGAGCTCCTCCTGAATGAGCGGACAGGGTCTGTGGAGTTACTCCATTCCTGGAGGAGCTGTATACATCTGGTCAGCTGAATAACCACAGACTCCACTTGATCCATTGACTAGATCTCCATCATCCTGGAGTTTAGACTTCTAATTTAGGTATGGACACTGACATACAGACGTCTGAACTTCCTAACAACACAACATCTCGGTATGACAGTAGGGTCTGCCAGGAGCACTGGGATACATGTGCTCTCCAAGCCATAGAGAAGGAGCAAAATGTCTTTACTTACTCGAATGTGTTACTTGAATCATTAACATCATCATATGGAGCACAAGTCATGAAGATATTTTTGATTCCTTCCTGGGTTCTGAAGAATACAGGGCACAATGATTCATATAAGATACAGACAAAATCATCCAATCTATTTCCCTCTGAAAATGATCCTGCCAGTGATAGGGCTGGATACAGGGGAGACAGAAAGCAGGGCCCAGAATTCTCTAAACTTCTTGATTTTATAAAAGCAATTTCCAAGGAGAAATAAAGAAACTGAATCAATCCCTGTCAAGAGGTCTTTGGAGTGATAGGCTGAGGGGAACACAGTGGGCATGCAAGGGTTCCTCCATCCTTTGTCCGGAAGGTATGATTCTTCAAACAGAAACACAAGTGGAAAAAATAACCATATGAGGAAAGAAAATGTAGTCCTTTAGCCTTATCGCTTTAGAGAGTCTTATCTCTTTTATTCTGTGTATTTTCAACTCAGTGCAGAGCTCTCTTCTCCTCCCCTGTTGATAAAGATCGATCAATGCCATAGATAAAAAACTACACAGGATCATCAATCATTCCTCAGAGCATGTGTGTAGCCCGTGTCCCTCAGCATCTTCTGCATCTGAGCAACATCCCGAGGGCCCAGACAAGACCTTGGTCCTGGTGTGTCAGATGCTACAAAAACCTGAGTAAGAAAGAGTCTCTGGCCCAGTGGGAGCAGGCAAAGGCTGAGAAGGAAAGAGAGATAGCATGATTTTAGAGGAGTGTTTAACACCAAGATGTCAAAAGTAGGGTTTGGCTTCCCAGCTTGAAATAAATAAATAAATAAATAAATGTCACTCCTGTCTTCCTAGCAAAATTCCTGAGAAGGATAGGTCCTGTCATGATTGCTTTCTAGATCTTCAATACCAATGGCATAAAGCAGCCAGGAGTAAATTCGAACACCTTCCCAATGCATCTACTGACACTGATTTAATTTTCAATTCTTTTCTGATGTCCCTGTAAGTATCAACAAAGCAGCATGAGAACTGCAGAGGGAGAGACAGAGGTATATTTAGGCTACCTACAGTGTGCCTAAATATATGACTCCTTTCCACCTCCGATCAAGAGCTCTGTATTTGAGCAGCTCTGGGCAGCAGTCAGGCTGAACTGCTCTGAGATATCACACATGTTGCAGAGAAAAGATTTGTGATTCATTTCACCTACCTTTGGATTGCTAGAAGTCATGCATGTAGTCAGAGCTAATTGCCTAGAGCCCTTTTTGGATTGTGAGAGAAAGGTATTTCGAGAAGGTGATTCATCCTACCCATCCTACCCCCAAGATGAATATCCTGCATGAATGGCTATCAGCCTCCAGTGACTGCACAGGGAGATAAGCCATGGCTGGTACTGGATGCATAAGTCCTTAGCTGGTAAGAGTCCTTCCAGACGGAGTTATACAGATTGAAGAGGAGCCCATGTCCCCTGTCAGGGCGAGTTCGCAAGTCTGCATTTTTTATATCTAATAGAAAATTCTTTTATCAGTCAGTCCACTTTCTCTGCATGCTGTTGTATTTTGGCTACACCTATCATAAAATTTTTCTTCCTGTTCTGATGTTATTGCAATAAGGCACTACCAGAGAAATATAGTTATGGGGGTGTGGTGGGGGGTAGGAGAAATAAAACACACTATGTGCAAAACCATTTCAGAGGCTGAGAGCAAAAATTCAGAGCACAGGCAGAACAGTCTGAGTGTTTCTGGCGAGCTTGCAGGCACAACACAAGTAAACATCTGAAAGACAAAACTACTATCAGCTCAGCATAGAAAGCAAGCTGCCAGATCCAGAAAAAAATGAGTGTGAGGCCCAACTTAAGCATGTGTGTGCATGCTGAAAAGAGCCAGAAAATCTCTACAAATGTCACCATCCACTCTGGTTTGATATACGGGCCCCAGAGGCCAAGAACTTGACTCTCAGATCTTTTTTTGTGCAAACTGTGACATCTCAGACTCACATCAGGAGCTTTCTATATATTTTGGCTCAATATCTGCACCCAGTTATGTTGGTGGAAGGAACTTCAAATTCACACCAACCTAACAGTTTATTTTGCCATCTGTCTGTGTTTAGTCTTCATATTAATAATTAAGTCAAGCAATGCAGATTGGGATGGAAATTTCTTTCTGAAGAACAGAGCTGTGTGCTGTGCAAACCACCTAGCAGGCACTGAAACTCTTGTTTCAAAAATTACTAGTGAGAAGCCTAACTACTCATTTTTACCTAAGTGTCATCATTGTTAAGCTGTCCATTGCCATGGGCCTGTTATTTAGGATTTCTGCTGAATAAAAACATGCCCCAAAAGTAATGAGCTCAGTTAATGACATGCTATTAACTCGTTGAGGATTTTTTTTAGCTAAAAATGTATTTTCTGTGGTCTGTTAATGAAATCATCCTGTCAATGAACCAGGTCTGTGGAGAGGCGAGTCACATGAGTTTCCCAGTGGAGTATTTCCCAACCCATGCCACAGCACAGGGTGAGTTGCACAGAGTCCCCTTCCCTGGCTCAGGAAGTTCTTCCAGTCAAGGCCATCTCCCTCGAGGGATCGTGGGCATTTGGTGTGGCATTGGCTCACAGCTTTCCTCCACCCAGGAGAGGGTGGAGGGTCACCACCGAGCCAAGTGGGCCTCTGTCAGCTGCTTGCTGCCTCCTGACGCAGGCTGTCCAAATGAACCAGTCTGTTTCATGACACTCGCCACACGAAATCCCAGAGAGGAAAGGTGAACCTGGCAACAGGTAAGGGCATTATTAATCTCATGGGCAAATGAATCTGTCACCACTGGTGGGAGATGTCTTTACCTCTTCTGAGTTCTTTCCTGATTTACACTGAGCACAAGTCACTCAACTTCTATGGGGATATGACTCAGCACTGAATTTTGGCACAAGCTGCTCAGAATTAATTATAATTGTGAAATGCAGATCTGTTGGGGCCCCAATTCTATTGATAATTCTTCTCACCACATAATCAGATTTTAACCCCTTTTGACTCCATTACAAAAATCCTCATTTGGACCAGTACTTCTCTTCTGGAGGATAAAACACAGGAGTTTTTTGCAGTTCTCTTTGCCAAAGGTCTCTATAATGAGATTTCAGACATGAATTGATAAATCCATACTAAAGGAAGAGAAAACACTAACGTATTGTACCTCATGGAATAAAAAAGGAAAAGCAGAGCTCATGAAATGCTAGTTAAAGTGTGATGGCAAGCCCCTAAAAAAACAACAGTGCCCTCATTTTTGTGTACATTTGGTTTTTTAATAGTTCTGCTCATTTTGACCCCCAGTCCTAAATCCTTCACATCAGTAATTCGAGTTTCCATAAAAAAAACAGTAAATCTTGAAGCAAGAATGTGACTAAAGACAGTTACAAGAAAATAATCTCTGGGCAATTTGATTCCTTTTAGAACCAATATAGCCAAACTATTGACAGAATAAAAAGAGGAAATGAATGGGTATCATACCAAATTTGAGTGGAAGGCAGCTGGTTTTTTTGGGAAAACCATACAACAATTGTAATTTTTATCTGACTTTCAAAGCTTGCTGTTGGATTTTTATTCTCTCGCTGCATATTTTCATGTTAAACAGTGATTCTGGAAGAAGCTTACCAGGGTTAGACTTTCTGCTTGCAGCTTTTGCTCTCCCCTCTTTGCAGCAACCAAGTTGCTCCTGCTTGTTTCTGTTCTGGCAGAGCAGATGTGAGTTTCTTTTCTACTTCATGTCTTTTTTTTCCAATAGTACATCAGTTATGAATGCCTCTTGTAAGAGCCCTTGGATGTACCCATGTGAATATAAGAGCAGCAGCGTTTCTCAGATTCACACAGCATTCACAGAAATTCTGGTTTTGTGAGTAACTGAACTTTGAGGAACATCGTCAACAAATTCTTGGGGTGCAAATTAAATGGGAATATCAGTAACAACCACAGCCCAGCAGGAAGACAGCAGCAAGGGCTGCAGAAATCTGACAGAGGTGTGGGACAGTCTTTTCTTTCAGAATTACACAACTCGAGGGCTTAAAGTTAGTAGGCTTAGAGGCAGACAGACTGGGCTAATTCTGGACTTCTCGTGAGTCTAATTTAATTCCTAGAAGTGGAGCTGTGTTTGCTCAAGCTTGGCTCCAGACCAGCTTTTCCAGAAGCAGTCAGGCACCAGTGCATTTGTCAGAGTCACTTTACTCCCACTGATGCTAGCTACGTGCCTTTTGAAAATCTCGCTAAGGGTGATGGCAAATCTTGCCCCAAGTGTACTCACTTGGGTTTATTCAACTGTGATTACAGGTCATCTCTGCTTGGACCAGAGTCCTTCCACCAAACTCCTTGCTTTCCTGGCAGAGCAATGATCTGTATCCCTGACGTGAGGGTGGTAAAATTAATTCTGCATACTGGAAACTGAAAAGTGAAGCTATTGAAGGGTAAGAATGCTATGAATCAGGTCTCAAAGTGAAGTAATACTAAAGCTAGCTCTAACTCAGGAACAGCATGTTTATTCTTGATCAAGCCCCTTCTCCCCTTGCTGTTCCACACACAGATGTCTGAAGATGATGGGACCATGTTTGTCAGGTAAAAAGGACACAGTGTCACATCAAGCCACAACCAAGCACAGACTGAGAGCCTGCATGTGAGCAGTGCCAGAGCTGATGGGCCTTTTTAATGCAGGGAAACTTATTAGTCAGAACATTTTGAGACCACAGAGCCATCTAAATCTGCCATTGCTGACTTGTGGTCATAAGCAGTGCAAAGATATCTTCCTTTTTTTTCCCCCTGTAAATTAGTATTTTGGCATAAAACAAAGGAAAAATAATTCTAGGAGTTTAGAGTGCATACCCTAAATATAAACATATACCTGGAAGACACAGCAGCAGCTGATGCAGGAGCAGGTTAGTTTTTGACTAACCAAACTGCTTGGATTAGCAAATTCTGGAAAAACAGCATTACAGACTCCAAGAAGCTGAAAACCTCATATATTGATTCTCCTGGGCTTTGGAAGAAACTCTAGAATCAGGCCAAAATCCTTAGCTCAGACCTATCTCAAGACTGAACTTCTGAATCTTGAAAATCCTCTGCTTATTTTTTTTAATCCATCTTTGTATTTTCTGTACCTTAGAGTGCATTATTCCTGGTGATGACATTACTTCATCCATTTGTTTCCAGTCACAGTCAAAGGCAAGTTGTCACCATCTCAGACATGATTTACTGAGGTCTCAATGTCCCTTATGATGTCATGGCTATTTATATCCTAAGGAAAGCATCTCTCTGGAAAAGTAAACTCATTTAAAGAACTAATGTTGATTGGAAACTGCCAAACAACTGCCTGGGAAATAAGGAGCCCAGAAGTGAATAACAGATACACACACTGACTGTCTCTTGATGAAGCAGGAAAAAACTTCCCTTTTACTTTCACCCTCAGTTCTCTTGTTGTTCACAGAAATAGGAGGGCTGCAGAATAGCTAGGAATGAACTGCCACCGTGTGGCCAAGGCACAGTTTTGGCTACCTTTCTAGAAATCTTCAAGAGCTGATGCTGTAAGTGACAGCCCCCAGCACTTAATGGTGGAAGTTTTTTGCTCAATCACGCATTTTACTTCCGTGTCATGTGCAGTCTCCCTGTAAGTGCCCCTAAACTTCTTGGTAAAGTCTTGCTCTCTTCTCAATCCTGCTTATAAAAAGGGGTGGAATACATCACTTTTAATTCCATAAATTCTTTTTATATTTTTCCCTAATAGGTTACCTCATCTTCTGTGAGGAGTCAGGGTATCGTAATCACTGAGTCATTTGGAAGCTGATGCCTGGTCTTGCCTTATAAAAGATGGACAATGTTTTAACATGACAAGCCTATTAGTGGAAAACTTGTCACCATGCACTAAATTGCTGCTAATCAAATAACAGGCTTTAGCTTCTGCTTCTCAGCCTGGTTTGAAGCAGCTGGGCTCATTTGTCATGATTTGTCCTCAAAATTCTTCCAGAATATGTTTTTCTACCTGTTAAACTCACAATATGTGAAGAGTCATTCCACTGACTTTATGCAGCTTGGTTTCTCTTTACCGTGGACATAATTCAGAGCTACAGGCCAAAAAGGTGGCAAAAGCCTCCTAAACACAGCCTACTGTGACAGGTCATCTTTGTGCTGCTTTCATCTCCTTGTGGACCTGCTCCACCATGAAATCACAGCAGGCACTCTCCCAAATTTACCCAAGCAGAACAACAAACTGACCCTACGGCTGTGAAAATTTCCAAGACACCCACTAGGTGTGAATCTAATATTTTTAATACACCCCCTCAAAGCTGGAGCAGCAGATAACCACGTCTTTTTCTATGCATTACCTTGGAGGACTTCCTGCATTACTCAAGGCGATGCTGACACCTTCTGCCTTCATTGTAACTTTATGGTACTGCAAGATTCAAACCAGAGCACACATCTTGTCCGGCTGCCAACTTTCCATTAGCTGCCTATATTTCTTCTGTTTCTGCCAAAGACCCTTACAATTTCACCTCCCTTACATGCATTGTGATTGCACTGAGTTGCTCAACACAAAAAGACAAAATGATTTTGAATCCCCCGGACACAATTTCTTCAACAGTCTTCACCTCTCTTCAGCTGCTGAATTCTTGTACACAGTGTCTTTAGTTTCTCAAAGACAGCTGGGGTTGTGGTGTCACAGAAATTTGTAGCCAGGGCCCCTTCAGAGCTAGTACTCAGCAATGACATGAGCTAGAGGGACCTGACATACCCTAATACTTCATCTGAGCTGGATTTGAAACAACAAAATAAGAGATGCTTTCCAAAAGATCTTGCCTACTGTTTCAGTGCACTCTGGGAAAGAGCTTTTGGGGATCAGTGCTGCAGGGAACACGCACACACATCGGCCTTGATCGATAGAGCTCCTGGTTGATGCACTTCATTACCATGGCCTGGGGGCTTGGCCGAAAGAGCTCACTAACAGTCTCTGCAAAAGATCTAGGTCATACCCAGCTCTGCCAGTCAGGAACAACTCTTCTGTGTGATTGGCATTGTCAGAACACCTCTAGTAGGTGCTTAATTTCTAGGTTGCAATGCCTGAAAATAACTGCATGTTGCATCAAGGTCGTTTAGAGGATATACCCATGGCAGAGAGAATCCCTTCAGTGTCCATGCAGAGAGCTCTGCCTACAAAGCCATGAGGGAATGATTCAGAGCAGGTGGGGAGCACCTTTGCAGGGCGACCAGCTGCTCCTGGAAACTGTGTGGAAAGATGCCTATGGTGAGCCAGTGTTAGGCAGGAGCAGGGTTCTGTCTTGGGCTAATACAGACGGTGCTGCCATCCACGCTAAATCCTTCTCTGAGGAGGCAGCTGGCACTGGGGATGGACATGCTCCCCTTTCCTCTCTCCTGCTCCCTTTCTGCTCAACTGCCTGCTCTAGCACAGGTAGCACAAGACCCTTGAACCCCCAACTCCCACTTCCCCAGAGTGCCCCAGGATGCAGGGACTGCTCTCCATAGTTCTGTTGGAGCTGAGCCATGTTCAGTGAGGAGCGCACAAGGGCTAATATGTTAGAAGAAGAAGGAAGGTGCCTGCATTTATGGGACAGATGATAGAACATATTATCAGAGAAAAACTGGTTTATTTTACTTGCTTAATTAGAATTTTCTAAGATGATGACTGGCTTGAAGTGACCTTTAAGAAAAGGGGAAAAAATTAATCGCAGAATCCAAATCGAAATTACAAATCTGATTTTCCCCCACTTTGTCTTGTATTCATAAAAGCAAACCCAATTTCACACTGAAGCTTGTATACTGGACAGCAGGGGGACCCTCACCCTCTGTTACAACCAGATGACACTAGATGTCTGTTTTACAAGGAGGTCACAGACAAGAGGTCACAGGGAAGAGGTCACACATGCTGAAGCAGTCTGGTTCTGCACAACAAAGTGCATTCTTAAAACAATAGCAAAGAGATCAGTTACTCCAATGCATAAAACCTTGGCACTATGAACTTGAAACACAGCCCAGGGCAGAAAAACATTGGAATCCTTTTCTTCTTTCTTTTCACCAGTATTTTAATTATGCACATTCCTAATTCTGCTATAGTAACTCAAACAAGATGGTGAGATTTTCTGTCAGCACCCATCCATGTTGCAGGTTCTAGTAGCAAAAAGATGCCCACACACTCAGTAAAAATGTTCCTCGGCAACTTCAGTATGAGATTCTGTTTGGAGAGGAGTTTCAGGGTGACACAGTTGCCAAAAATGTACAGTTTTGAGCACTGTCCCCCTTCTCTCACACATACACAGAACTGCAGCCTTGAGGTGTGCCAGAACCTAGGGGTGTGTTTGGAACATGCTGTGCTCTGGCTATCCCACATGGCTGAGTGGCATTCAACATTCAGAGGCAGAACAGTTTTAAAGGCATTCAGCTCAGGGCAGTCAGTACAGGACTGGGGAGACACAAAGGCAGCAACACAATATAAAGAATACAGACTACTGTGAAAAGCACCAACAGCAGGGAGACAAAACCTAGACCTTAATTTAAACTCCTCTTGAATACGTACCAATTATGTTGTTTAAACTGGTCATTTTCAAGAGGATGCAAACTAGGCCAAGAGCAGCAAAAGCACCTCTAGAATTAAAGTGCTACAGAAACAATTCTTCCCTCCCTGTCACAAACATCACTAGAAAAGAATCAAAATGCTTTGATCAAACAGGAGATGCCAGCTCTAAATGGAGGAACATATGGTTTTTTGGCACTTTCCTATCTTACGACAGAAAGTGGCCTATATCATCAAGTTCAGAGAGATACTTGCAACCCATGGCAGAAATGCTGTTTGAATAACTCAGTTCCAAAGACTGGGAACACAAATCAGCAAGAATTGCCACCTTCCAAATGCTCTGTGTGGGGGCACAAGGTTTATGGAGGTTGTGGCATATCAAGTGGGCTATATTGATGGCCAGTGCCATAGGAAATTCATCGAAGCCTGTGGACGCAAAAACTACTGATCATAGAAACAAGAAAACACTAGAAAATCACCAGCTGGTCATACCAGTGCTGCCATGATCCATCTGTCATAGTGCAGCGCCAACTGAATGATGCCAGATGAAAAAAAATCAGAGTAAGAAAAAGCTGGATCCCAAAGACCTTAGCAAATTCTTAAGACAAAGTATGAGCAGGGTAAAACAGGCAGAGCATGGGTCTTATTAATTCCAAGTATCACATGGAATACACATCACCTCTCACATGAAGAGGAACACTTCCAGACTCCACTTGTCCTAATAAATTGTCTTTAATGATGAAATAGCAGAATTGCAAATATTGGGTATTATCTAAAGGTGATGTGGTGGCTTTGCCTGCAAGTTGTCTTCTACCCCTGAGAACAACCTTTGCTCCAATTTATTCAAAAAATGTTCTCCATGACATTAAGCTTATCTAGTGTACACTGGGATGTCTAGATTCATCAGCTGCGTGTTAAAATAGATGAAAACTAGCACATGGTGTAACCGTATGAAAAAAGTTGCATACATTTTTGCATGCAGTGACTCTTTTGATGGATCCAACGAGAGAAGCATTTCCAAGCAGAGTAAAAAACACACTGGAGCAGACTATTACTTCAAACACAAGTTTCTAATGCTGATTCCTTCACTGCAGCTCTTTTCTGCTTGTACCACACACTGAGTGTATCTCGGTGCTGCTGTGTACTCTCAGAATATAGAGTCAATGATGGCACGTACAAATTTTCACAAGCAACAGAAGGAGAAAATTCTGCTTCACTGCTCTGACATTGGAAACACTGCTACAAAAGCTCCAGCACATTCACTGAATTCCTTGAACTGCTTTGCAGTACGGGAGTCAGAAGAAAAATTACTGCACCAGGCAATCTCTGAATCATTGCTTTCCGTAACAGCACTAGAAAAAAGGCTTGTCAAGCTGGAGTTCCCCCCAAGCTGAATGACAAAGCAGTATTGTTAGGCACAGAAAATTTGATGAGTTAAACCCTCATATGAGTCCAACACTGGAATAGTCATGGCTTAAATTATGTCCCCCATGAAGAACCTTCAGTGACTGCACAGGTCACTTCTAGAGTGTAAGTGATGGATCAGTGGTAAAAAAGAAAATAAAAATGCAGGTCTTACATGCCCTTTTTCATATGTACTGTCTTCAAGTGAGGAGGGAACATTCTTCTTTCAACATTCTTTCTTGCGTGTTTTAGGCTTAAATTTTAAAGTGCTGTATGCCCCTTCCACAGCTTTGGGCAAGTACATGGGATGCCTTTCCAACCTCTTCCTAGAGCCAGTGGTTCTCCGCTGGCTGTTTCTTTGAGATTGGTTCGCAGCCTTAGCTGCTTGGGCAGTATCTTGTGAGTATCTCCGGGGAGCACGAAGGATCCAGTTTGAATGCAAACTGTGTTCACTTGTACTGGTAGCAACTGAAAGACAGAAGATAATCCGGGATTAACAGTTTGCCGTAGACGTTTTTATCTGCACAGTGAGAGAACAGGGTGCTTGCTGGGTCCTTCCTGGAGCTAAGGTCAAGAAACAAACCTTGTTTCTCTGCAGGATATCACCTGGGATGGGATTAATCTTATCTAGAATTTCAACACTTGCAGCATAAATATGTATGTGAGAGCTAGTCCCTTCAAAGCTAGTTCCTTCCGTGGAAACAGCTAAAACAACCTGCTTCAGATATTCACCTTAGCCTGAAGCAAAGGTGAGAAATATCTATATCCCTCCACTGGTTATACAGGAGAGATGATGACCTTAGATGGACACATCTTCACTTCTTTGGGCAATCCCATCCTTCCTGATGGAAACCTCCAGTTATTTAGCCTAATCACTAAAGGATTTCTCTTTTGATAGTTGGAAGGGAATCATCCAGCCATTTCTCAAAAAAAAAAAAAAAAAGAGGAGAAGGAAAAATACATTTTTACTTTCTGTAGTTCTCCAAAGACAGCCTGAGGTAGAGATGCAAGGGTGGAGTTCAGCCCTGAGCAGAAGGCAAGCACTATTTCAACACTAAACATGCTACCTTTGCAGTGTAATGACCACACATAAAATAGTTGCACCCATTCAATAGGGAACAAGTGGTGTATTACTGTAATTTTGCATACTGCATGTAATGGTCCTAGATTTGGGAAGCAAAACTAGAGGACAATTGTGTCCATTAATTAAACAAACATGATCTCACAATGCCGTTCCTCCCTCTACCCTCTGCACAGCAAAAAACATTGTATTTCACTTGTTTATACCGCACCATCAAAATCAACGTCCACATTCGGCAGATCCACGTCAGGAACTCTCCGCCATCTCTCTGAATCCAGGTCTGCAATGACTGAGTCAAAGAAAGCTATTGCTTCTCTTACATCTGAACTGGAATGTGGGCCTTTTCTTTCCATGTATGCCTGTTGATCAGACAAAAGAGAAAAAAGTTAGCCAAGGGTTGGGCACAATGAGTTCTTAATGAGCAAACTCTGTAAGAAAGACATATTTGATGCCATACTCCAGGCTGTCAGAAAAGAAACACAGGTCCAGGCTACTCCACAGTGTAGAACTCAAAGAAAGCAGGACAGCAGTCTAACAAATATCCATCCTGTTACATGTTCAACACCAAGTATCTTCCACTGGGGCACTGCTAGCCAGGTGTTACAAAGTCCCTCAGAATCCATGTACGAAGCCATTTAATTGGGTGACTAAGTGACAGCTGGGTTTTGTGGCCAAATGTATTCTGCCTAGCACTAGGCTCCTAATGAGACACACAAGAGAAATGTAGTCATGCAGGGTTCCTGCTGTAATTAATGCTGGGCTCCAGTACCTTCAGAAGATGAGTCAGGCCTTAAGTAGGCTGAACCCTCCTCTGCAGGCAGCTCTTTCTCTCAGCTGAAAAAGAATTGTGGGGTAACTTTGTTACTAATTTAAGCATCTTATTAAAATGCCTGGGTTAGGTGAAATTAATCCAGATCTAAATTGCTAAAGTCTTTTTGAAATGAAAAAGGATGGTGTGCGCTAAAATATGAGTCATTCAACACTGTGATAATTCCCACGGGAAAGCCACACAGTTTAAAATTAGGAGACTGTCTTGATAAAAAAGCAAATGCCTATCTATAAATGCTGAAGCAGTCATAGACCTTGGTTAGTGATTCTGAAGGTACATACGGGATGAATAATTCTTGCCAGGCTCTTCTTAATGAAGGGACATATATTTTCCTTGCCAGTCCAAGTCAGGTGTTCTGCCAGGCTGCAATACCAAGTCAGAAAATTGCTACCCTGGGTTTCAAACATGAGAGCAAAGGATACATGCCATGTCACACCTCTGAAGGACCAGCCTGTTCCCTGTTCTGTGGAGGCAGAGAGATGAACTAGCTGAATCCCCTCCTGACATTATGGGTTGATTGACATCCTCAGAAGTGCTAAAAGATAGCTGCTACCACACATCTACTGGAAATAGTGACTGCTATTATGACTAAGCCCTTATTGATTAAAAGGCATTTTAAAGAAATGCCGGTGTGCCCCCAGCATCTGACCCACCTCTCTATTCTTTTCTTCCACTAGACACAGGTGGTACATTTTGAATCCATGGTCAGTCTGTAGTCCAGGACCCAGGGATCTTTGGATTAAAACTCCCACGAGGACAGGTTTGTCTGGACAAATTACCTTCCCACAAATCATGCAGCAGGTTAGAGAAAGAAGTGAATTTCCACTGACAGGTAATTTAACAAGAACAGGTAGTTTGGGACAAAACCATTCAAGCCTGGTGATAACACAAACCTTGCAATCTGTGAACATAAAATGTGTAGTCAGTAAGAATAGTCTGAATCTTGTAAAAGTCTTCTTGACCTCTCCCTAATTTTTACAAAGCCAGAGATGTGCAGCTGTGACTGCTGCGTGTTTTGGCAAGAATGATTCATACGGATGACATATCCTGCTGATGTTCCTGTCTGTTTCCAAGGGGATGGCTCACGGAGTGAGCATGCCAGTCAGTGGCAGGACTGTTCATACATAGGAGCTAGCTGGTCACAGTCAGATGACAGCACTCTTAGCCTCAGACTGTGGGAGATCCGATTGTTTGCCAAAAAACAAGTTAAGCTTTTGGTATTTTGCTTAAGCAGTATTTTCAGAGGCAAATCTCAGAAGTTCACAAACCATTCTGATATTCTGCTGTGACAGAACTTCTAAATATGGCACCAGCCTTTTTTGAAGTCAACTTGGCCTAATCAGTAAGTTCAGCCATACATCCCTTCTTCCCACCATCCTATTAGTATCCAGTTTAAAGACTGCACTGGATAACCTGTAAGTCTGGTGTTGAAGTCTTGTTTGTGGTCATGTTACCTAAACAGATCATCCCACTTGCTGCAGTCCTTTGCTTTGTCCTCACCAAAGCAAGTCTAGAGTCAAAGTAACCACTGAACTGTCTAGAGACATACAAACCTAAAAAGCTTTCTTTCTAGGATACATGTAAATAATCTGCACCAAAGATGATATTCCAGTTTTGTTTTTGTAGTATCATTACAGCAAAGGGTGAAGAATTACACTGTCTAGAAATGACCCACCAACTGATTAATGAACAGAGAAAGGAACCCTTAAGATTTCCCCATGCCCCACAGCCTAACAGTTGAGCTTGCACTGATGCTAAATGTAGCACTGACAAGCTAACTGACCACTCAGAAAAAAAAATCCCATTTTTTTCAGTGAATTTATAATTATTTTGTGCAAGTAATTTTGTCAATAAAAAGACTGCCAGGAAATCCAGGGATTACTGCACTTGTCAGTCATTAACAGCTATCAGTAATCATAGTGAAGGACTCCAAGGTACTTAAGTAGTCTGTCAGGGCTTGCTCTTCTGTAACGCTTTCCATACTCTCATAACTTTTTCCTATTCTCTCTCTCTCAACCTTACCCCCACCAAATATAGGCATATACATTTCTTTCCATGATCAGTCATTCATTCTTAATTTTACACTACTTAGAAAGAATCCTAAGGTATTTAGCAACATTTCAGATGATGCAACAGTAAAATGACAACTGGCTGAAACCAATAAAGCAGAAAATCAATACAGGTCATACAGCTTCAATGATTTTGTTGCATAAGACTAAACATATGGCAAAAATTCTTGGATATTACCTTAGAAGAGTCTTTGGAAGGAAGTGGAAGAAATGACTTTTTTCCAGTTTTGGATGATTTTGTGGTCGCTGGAGAATCTGGAGCCATATGCATGGATTTCAAGTTATTGATGTTATCAAGATATTTTTTCCTCAAGGCTAGCAGATCCTGTAGGTACTTTAAGCAGTCTTGAGTCTTAGAATACATCCAGTCTCTGTCTTCCTCTTTTTGCTGAAAGCAAGAGTCGATGCTGCTTGTACTTCTGCATTTTTTTAGTGGTTCACTAACTTTTTCCTGCTCACCTGCAAGGACGTACATGGAAGTGCTGCGGATCAGTCTCACTGCAGAACCTGAGCCATCACAGTAAGGGATGTCATCTGTCACGTTTCTTCGCTGGGAGTTGGGGTGAAATATAGAATGGATCTTTTTGAACATAATGTGTCACTTCCTCCACTTTATGTTTTTCCTCTTTCAGCTCCTTAACACTAGATCTGGTAATAAGCAGCTGTTACCTTTGCCCTCAGCAGACAAAAATTCTGCCACTTACTGTAATGAGGAGAAAAAAGAAGCCTATGGCTGCACTAATTGTTTTCAGTCTAACACACAGTGAGGAGCATGATGGTAACGCAGAAACGTCTTTTCTATTCCATTTGTGTCAGTGAAAGAGCTTTGTCCTTTTCTAGGTTTAAAATATAGTTGAGGAGGTCAAATATCACGCTTTGACCCTTTGTTTGGCATCTGGTCCCCATAAAAAGCATCAGCATGGAGGCAGGAATTCCCTCTCCCACGATCCCTGCGCGCTCTTGGGCTCCCCTGGGCGCCGAGGGCGGGCGGCCGGGGGGTGCGGGGCGCTGGCCGTGGTGCTGATCCTCTCCCGCCCGCCGCCGAGCATCCGCCGGCCGCCGCGGGATGCTGCTCGGGGAGAGCTTGCTGGGATCAGCCTCCACAGGGGCGAAAGTCTGGGTGGGCGAGAATAGTTTCTGTCGAGCGGAGTTCAGCTGCTGAAAGAAGTCGCTCTAGGTTTCACCCGGCAGTAACCAGGAGATGGGTACAGGTACCTGATACCCCAGTGCTGCCAGGAACGAAGTGGATTCAGATGTCAGGCTCTGTTACACTCAATACAAAGAAGCCCTGTGTAAGGGATGCTGTAAAATAAAACACTCTTCCAAAGTACTCCTCTGGCAAAATATTGCAGACAGAAACCTAAGAATTTGTATCTTTCCACATTAGTTCTCCTCCTAGATTGATGCAAGAACATTAAATACAGCGGGTTTGATGCCTGGTTTTTGGCCGAAAGTACAGAGAACCTTTGACTATTATTGGCATATTCAAGCATGGCTAGTGTTTGTGACTATGTGACAACACGATGTATGCTTCAGAGATAAGCAGACAGTGACCTGAGGCAATCAACAACTATCTAAAAGCAAGCAGAGATGCCCAGATTTAGCATGTTCAAAAGAGTTTTCATAAGTGATCCTGCCCAAGTTATTGACTGCTTGAGAAAAATAATTATTTCGAAGTCAAATTGATATCACCCTGCAAACACCACCGAGCAAATTTCTTCCAAAGCCCCTGGAAGTGCTAATTGAAGGCTTAAGCATCCTAAGATCTAAAGGATCTCACCAGGAAAGATAGGTTGTAATATAAATTTGCACCTATTGCTTTAGGAACTCTGATAAACTGGATACTAAGCATACACCACGACCATCTTAAAATGTGCACTTTGTTCCTTTTATTTATAGATAAAGTCCTCATAACAGCTAAGAACACAAGCAAACTAGTTTTTGCCACTTCTTCTGCCTTTTAATATTAGCAATTCCCATTGCAGCTGAAAGCAGCCTAGAGATTGTTCTGAAATATATTCAGCTTCTTGGTATCTAGTACTTGTATGGAGGTATTCCATTATCGATCCTCTCCAAAGGTCTGCTCAATCCCCCAGCTAGGTAATAGATTAAGCTGACTTTATGTTAGCATAGATCATTAGAACTATGAAAAAAATATGAACTTTCTGCCCAGAATTGCCTGTCTGAGATGGATAAGGTTTTGGCTCATCAATACTAAAACAGAATAGTAATAATAATAATCCCACCTACATATTGATTTCATTTTCAGAGCAAAAGGCTGTAAGGGGGTTTTAATGTACTGTGCTGAGTGGGTGAAGTAAATATCTGTCATAGCCATTCCAGGCAACTTGCTTACTAGGTTAAGAAAATGAGATTTTTCCAGAATAACCCTAATAAAAATTTACTTATGTTTGTTATGTGGTATACTGGTCTTTGTTTATAGACATGATCCAATACCAGTGAGCCTCAGAGAGGCACTCTAAGTGATCTCTTAGTCAGTCTTTCTGTAAATCAAGAAAATCAGTGGGAAATCAAGAAAATATTGATAAAGGCTTGAATCAATAAGGTCATTGGGAACTCCACTGAGAAACTGCTTGCAGTATCAGACATTGCCTTTCAATAGCAGATTGATTTTTAAGCTCACCTGGGCTTATAAAGAGCTACAGGGTAAAGAGAAAACCAGAACCAACCAATCAACCAAACCCACCCAACCCCAAGGTTCTGTTGATGAAACCACAGGAAAAGGTACATCTGTGAAGAGTAAATCTGATGATATACACTGGAATTTGAAAAACATTTCATATGGGCCATAGCTTTTCCTACCCTGCTTTAACTAAATACTGAAAACATATTCTAATGTCTCACTAATTTAAAAGAAAAGCTTTCAGGCTCTAAAGAGAGTTCTCAATTTCAAACATGTTCATTCCCAATTTTTTTTAAAGCTTGCTGGGTCACATTCATTCTGTGCCAACATATGTGTCATTCCCATTGTTTATGGTGTTGTTAAAATAAGAAAGTATTAATAAATGCATGAAACAATACAGTAACTGCATTATACAATAGAATTTCATTTGAAGTCATAAAGGGTCATTTACAATTATTTCAGACATGAATATTTTATTCCGTGCTTTGGTTATGGGCAGTGACTTAATCTTTCTCTCCTATTGTAAAATTTAATATTTATTTGTTTTCTTCAGATAATCGACTGTAATTTAAATAGCTCCATGGATTTAGAAATTTAAAGGATGAAATAATGGATATACTCTACTTTGTTTTCTAAGAAGAGAAATGCCCTTAGAAATGTCTTTTTAAGATATTTTCCTATAAGGCATTTGCATTGAAACATGTTTCTGGAGTAGTGCATCATTTATTTATAGTCAAACTCTGTTTCCCACGTTGCTCTAAGTGTCCCTTTTTAAGTAAATAACAGGGCAATCATAATTCAGCCACCACCACAGATCACAGGTCTCCTCCCCAGAGTTACTGCTGTGGACTGAATATGCTACTGTTTTCTAAGACAGCTGGTAATTAAAAGTGAGGGTCTTATTCAAGAATTATTTCCTTCTGCACAGACACTCATCAAATGCCAAATATGGCTGAAGAAGAAAATTCAATTCTCTTAAAGTTCCAAATGAATGGACAGCTATTAAATCATAAATAAAGACCTCCCAAAGAAAGGTCTTGTGAGAAGCAGATCAAATAGACTACACTAATCAAATAGACCACACTAAATATTTAATGGCATCTAAGATTACTGACTTTGACAAGGCAATGCTCACACCTTGCTTGTTCATTTGGCTACTTGAATCTGGCTTCATTTACTCAATGTTTTTTGTTTAAAGTCATTTTTTTCCTATTACTGTGTGGGAGTAGTGACTCCACACAAGTCCGTTATCTCTTTTTTAGCCTCTGTGTAGCTTTACCTTCGAGCCCGAACAGATGAGAAGAGAAGACGCCTGCAGATGTTGCTTTAAGTTGTTTATTTCTTCTTATCTCTAGCTAGCTCTCAGCTCCTGCAGCAAGTCTGATGCCAGCCGTGTCCGAGCGGGAACTGCCCAGTCCTGGGCTGTCCCGTCCCTTTTGTACCCTTTCCATGATCCAACCATTTTTCACAACGTATTTATTATTTACCATTTTATACCAATTAGTTTGCACCTATTCTAGACACGTAATTTCTACCTCTTTTTCATTCTACCAATCATTTTGTGCCACCATCACCAGAGAAGATGGAGGAGAAGAAGAAGAAGAAGAAGAACAGGGTAACGCCCAAAATCCTCCATCTTGAGTGTTTTATCTTTACTCTAAAAGTTCTAAAATCACCCTTTTTACCTTGCAATACACTAAACCATCACCTATATTTAAACTCTCGTGCTCTGCAATGTTTCTCGCAGTGTTGGTAATTTTTCCCATGGACTAAGATCGAAAACTCCTTTATTCTTGGCTTCTGGCCAGGGTCTGGGACCCCCTCGCAGGGGCTTCGGGGCTCCCTGACCTGCCAGGGCTGCCAGGGGCATGCCTTGGACTCCAACATTACTGCTCTCAATGAGTCTGTTTTCTTTGTAGCTACCAGAGTGTGATCGAAGTTGCATTTAACAACACCCAAGCACTCCCAAAACTGATTTTTTCATCTAGCCCTGGTATTCTGTCATCTCCTGATCCATCATGACCGGATAGAAAAATCAAGTCAGAAAATCCAATATATGTGTTTTGTTTAACTAGATTAACTACAAAGTTGAACAAAACCACATAAAATCAAATTTAAGGATAAATATACTTAAATATTATTATCAATAAGTTATTTGTCAAAACGCATTTTTATCTCTCAAATAACGTGACACCATGCACACAAATCTATCTACTTGATAGTTACATTTCATCATGACTGATACAAAGGAATGTCAAATCATCCTTGAAACAAAGTCCTGACTTCAAAGAAGAAAACCTTTGACAAACTGTAGATGACAACATACTCTTTTTCTATCATAAAGTTTTATCAACCTGTTGTATTGTATTAGTTAGGATAATACATTTTGTTATATTTTAAAAATAAAAATGAAAACATTCATTTGCTTTTAAAGAAAAAATAAATCCATGCATAAAATATGTGAGTGGATAGTAAAGTTATTGAGACTTGCATTATTTTAGATAGTTCAGAAATTAGAGCTAAGTTGTCAGTCTCTGCTGAACTCTGCCATGTCTACACAGCTGCATAAAAGGTAGATTGTTTGGACAGAGCTAACAGAGTGTTCAACACAGAGGAAAACAGAGCAAACAATTCATTACAGCAACTAGCAACACTTTGCTACCTAGTCCCTGACTATGTATTATATATTCCCTTGAAATTCTGCAAAGACACACACACACACACATGCACAAAATCTCTTAAATATTTAATAGAAAGAAAATAAACAAAAGAATGCTGAGACCCCAGCTCAGTTCTAAAAATATTAGCATCCCTACCTGCATATGGTAGTTGCTATGACACTTAGTGTTTCAAAGATCACACATACTTGAAAATATGAGCTGGTGGTGCATTCCCAAATCCCAAATTAGGTGCTGATTGTCAGTGCTTTTGGAGGGTGGCAAGAAACATCCACTATTAGACATGCAATACTACAGGTTCCCACCTTTCACTGCCTAAAAGGGAAGATGGAAGAAGAACTGACCTTGATATAAAGCAAAGAAGAATCCTCAAGAATGGTTATTTCTTCTCTTTCAGCCCACAGAGGTAACAGTTTGTTGTGTCTTCCCAAAATTGCAATCAGGAGCTGCTTGAAATTCTTCCTCTTTTGGGAAGTCCCCAAAGAATGGGAAAAGAGATTAATTCTGATACCATGCATTTCAAACATCTATGACTGCTTCTTTGAGGCATTAAATTGGAGAAATCAGTTTCTCAAGAATGAAGATAAAGATTTTCATTTGAGCTGATTCAGATGAAAATGCAGTGAAATCTCTCTGTGTTTCCCATGTGTCAATCTTGATTTTTAAGTGTACATGCTTGAGCCGTGTCAGACAACACTGACCTATCAAACCAGCTGAGTCAGAATATTGACTCTCCTATCAGAAGATTAATAGATTTTTTTGTAAATCTGGAACGTTATCTTTCCATCTAACCTAAATTTTAATCCGCATATTACCATTCGACTTAGAACACGTATACTCTCCTTAAATTTTCACCATATGAAAAATTTCATTCATTGAACAGGTTTTGTTGCAGCATAAGCACAGCCTGTGACAACAAAAGCAGTGACTGCACTCCTACCAGGCATGAGAAAATAAAGAAATGCCAGTTCATGTGCAGGGACATGCATGGGAAATGATTACACAAATGAGAAATCAATACTTTAAAAAAATATTATCATTATCATCATCATCACCATCACCGTTGGGGAAAGTTTTGTGTACATTGTGTGACAAAGCAATAAGATGAATGCTAGCGAAACACACCCTGCTTTAGACCTATGTCTACAGCTGCTGTTTGGCAGCCTTTTCAGAGGGTGAGAGGTTACCACGCTTATCCCCTGCTGTATCTAGCCTCCTCCTTCCTTTTGTTTCCTCAAACAACCCTGCTATCATTAAAAGCTCCATCTCTGTGACAAGCTTGACAAGGGAACTTTGTCTTGTCTTCTGTCACACGGGGTCAAGGGAACAACCAGTTGGCCTTGCTTGTTTCATTCGAAGAACTCATGTCCTTTTAGTGGAAACTCTGTTAGGACCTCTCAGAGCTTTGTTACTCTTTGTTGAATTAGATATTGTCTCGCCTCTTGAGTCCTTTGTTCCCAAGATGGCTGAAGAATTATTGTGATGTCCAGCTTGTTGCCTGTCACATCCATCACCCATTGATAAAGTCTTTGGCAGGAGAATGTAATAAATAGCCAAGATTCCTTCATGATAGCTCAGTGAGGACTGGAGGTTGTAAGCAGCAGTTCTTGGTTTGTGGAAAGCAAACATTTAAATGACCTGTCTGTCTTGATCTTTAACTGGATCATCTGTTTCTCATTTCAGTTAAATTCTAACACACAAATATCCTTCCCACAAAGGATGTCCATAGGAGGATTTATGAGAGGGGACAGTGTGTCTTTTGGTAAGTCACAGGGCTGCCAGACTCCATCGGTCATTCCCAGGCAAAGTCTACTCACAACAACTACAGACTTTTTCATAGGCATTCTTGGATCTCTACTTTCCATTCTTATCTCTTATCTCATTCCTGCTCTGCTAACCCACTGAAACAGGGCAAAGCTAATTTAAGTGGAGAAGCGAAGAAGGAGCAGCTTGGCTGGGATATCTGAGAAAGAAGGGCTCAATACAAGTGAGATATCTTTTGAGCTCTAGGGAGGATGGAAAGACAGAAGAAATACATCTTGAGCACTTACCCACAGCGGGGTTTTTGCATGTTAACTTTTTGCTGCTAACATCACAATGTCTCCGGGGAAATAGCCCAAAGCACAGAGGTGCTGCCCTCTCCCTGCCCCTGCTGCCACAACATAATTAATAAAAGGGGACTATTATCTTTGCCATAAGTTTCTTGAACACGTCTCCTAGTGCATCTCCTTCAGCTCCTGCAAAAGCACTTTCCAAGTGAAGCAACGTTGGTCATGCTAAGGAATACAAGGAGCTAGTTGGGGCCCTTTCAGCAGGTAGCAGCTACACCTGCAGTGACACCTTACAAGAACTGAATCCTACAACACCATCACTACCATGAGTGTACATCACCAGCCATCTGCTCCAACAACTGCTGACATCACTCCATGCACTGTGAGAATGGAAAAGGTTTTACTGATCATAAGTAGCTCCCTGAAGAGAAGCAACCCAAAATAGGCAGGGTAATTATTAACCAGGTTTGGTAGGTGCAGTTTTTTTCCCCTCTCTCTGAGTGGTCAATAAAGAACCAGGAGAAATCAGATTCCATGTTGTTCTTTCCCATTTGCCAGCTTTAACACAAAATGTGGTTGCTGGTAAACATGAATTCTTTCTCCTTGGATAATCTGATCTTCTGCCTCTACCCACATCCCACCTACCCACCCTTCCACTGCCCTTGTAACAGTGCCCTGCCAGTCTGTATTGAGTAAGACACATTCAAAGGATTGGGGAAAGAGAAGAGGTGGCTACACATCCTTGCCTACCACTTTCAAGCTAAACTTCAAAGAGCCTTTCCCCTATACTCACTGTGAACAGTCAGACCATACACCCAGGTGTGGCTATTTGCAGGGGCAAATGGAGTTCATTTAGATCTTCTGAGGATTTTTCAATCAATTAACACCATCCTTCATAGTAGATGACCTGTGATGTGGGATCTAAATATGAGGGGAAAAATATCATACTAAAGCAGTGGCTGCACAGAAGCTGCAGAGAGGCCCACTGCCAGCCAGCTGGGCACAGGGTAGCTGCTTCTTGGGTATCCAGATTCAAAAAGCCTGCATGAAGCCCTTTGGCATCTTGCAAAAGTGGACACTTGAGGTGTCCCTGGTGTGGACATTGTTTGCAGTGGATTCACATTTGAGATGGCTCATCAATAATATGGAAGAAAATAAGACAAAAATAATTAAATTGTTATCTACTCATATTCTTAAAACAAGCTGGAAAGTCTTAGCAAAGGTACTTGGGTGAGATTTCAGACAGGTCAGAAAAAGCACTGAGATATAGGCACAGGTGGGCATGTATGGTGAAATGGGTTTGCAGCTTGGCAAGGTGTTTGCAGTGATCTGCAAAGCCAAATGACACTTTCCAGGCTAAGCTACACATTAAATTCACAAAGCTTGCAAGTCAGCTTAGTCTGTGCTCAAAGGAACATGGAGGTATTTTATGCCTGTGCCCTGAAATGTGGCAGAACACGTGCCTTTGACCCAAGGCGGGCAAAACATGGAGGTGCTAACTACATTTTCCTCTGAGACCTCCAGGTCAGGCAGGAGGGAATGAAACTAGGTTAACTGAAACAGAAGGAAATATTTATGTGAACTCTGGTGAACTGGAACAGCTGAGTCTTACAGGCCTGTAATCTGAGCATCAGCGTGAAATGAAAGGGACTGTCAGAATGGCGAGGACTGAGGCAGCCAGCATTCCTCTTGGGATTTTTTTCTAAAACCATTATTCAGAAAAAGCATCTCCAGGAAACTGTGGTAGTTACAGAAATGCACAGGCCAAAGTTACAAATCAAATAGAGGCCAGAGCTGGCAGCAAGCAAAGGTCACTGCATCTCTGAGTCAAAACACACTCAGCAAAGACTTCATGAAGGATCTTCAACACATCCACTGGGGCTAAGCAGATACAACAGGAACATCCAGAAGGATTTGCTGCAGTGGAAATGAACTGCAATCTATCATCTATAATTCTCCCTGCATAAAAAGAAATCCAATTGTCTGAAAACATGAGGCAGCAGAAACTGAGTTGATATTTCAATTTAATTCACTTCAGTTCACCTTATTGACTTCAACAGTATGCAGAACACTATCTTTTATCACTCAAATGTCACTGTTCTTCATTTTTTGCATAGTGAATATGGTCATGGTTATTGATGTACTTATGAAATATGCACTTAGATTTCTTCACAGTTTGCTTGGATGCATGCCTGTGGATATCAAAAATTTTTCTGTGTTGGCTGGGTGGGGGTTTTTTGGGGAAATTGAGATGGTTTCTGGGGGGAAATAGGTAGGCTAATTTCACAAAACCAACCTTCACAAGGTTACAGACCTCTTTCTTTGCAAAGTTCACTGCTGCTGTGGAGCCTTTAATGTCATTATATTTTCCAAGAAGTGCTCCATTTGTTCCATTTCACTGGCGTAGCCTTGCAGAAGTGATTATGCTGTTCTCCTCGCTCAACATGACAGACACTTTTTTTTCTGAAAAAGGAAATCTGAAAATCCGGGTCACTTTGCAGAGGCCAGGCTTTGTTTTCTGCCATGCCTAAGCCTGTGGGTCGGCTCACAGCTCATCCAGTAGCTCGACTACTGCCAGAACACCTACAGAATATCCTGCCTGGCTTTCAGTAAAAAGACAACACCCACCCCAGAGAACCGCGTTCCCTTCTTGCCTGAATTAACTGCTTGCCCCAAACTTCGGAGATGCTGGGGGTTGCCTGGCTTTTTTTATTGTCTTTCTCTTGTCAGTCAGCCATGGTTTGGAACAAGAAGGAGGATGGTCACAAGCACCTCAATGCTCATTCCCATGATCTGCTCCTTTTGCACCTTTTATTTTTACCACTAGATGGAAGCCTTGACCTCCAGAGTTGCCGCTTTAGACTCCTGACCATACAATTGCACACACAAGCTTCTAAGTGACGTGGTTTTTCACCTGCACTAAGTCAAATATTGAAATAACAATATTCTCTGGGCTAAGACATTTCTGTAGCTCGTACATGGAAGGTATAAAACTTTATAAACTTCCCAGGTGTGGTGGTGTTCTTAGACAAAACTGTAGACATTACTACAGTTGTATCTGTGCAGCTGATATGAAGCCAGCTAGGACTGGCCATGGACTAACACAGGGAAGAGAACAAAATCACTGCTTCCTTCCAGTCTCAGCACAGGAGGTGATCCCTGGTGATTTATAGCTGGGCTTGCACTGAAGTCCCCAGGGCAGCCCTAAGGTCCCAGGACATAACATAAACAGGAGCTATATACTCCAATTTTCCCACAACATTTCTGGCTGCTAGCACCATATAAATGAAGAGTGAGTTTTCAATTGTTGCTATAAGAAATTATTCCCCAAGTGTTTCTTATGAATGATTTTTTTTTATAACTTATATCCAAGCAGCTCAATGTGAATTTTTCTGTTACAGATTCAAGGTGCTTAGAACACATGGCTCCCATGGGAACATTCCCGGACTGAGGAAGTAGCTCTCATTAGTGGGATATGAACTGCTGAATACTCACAATTATGAACTCAGAATTTGCTTTTGCATAAAACTCCCGTTGGCTCTTAGCCAACATCAAAGAGATCAATGGGAGATATTCCTGCTCCCTAATGCCAAGTCAGAAGCTGAGAACTCCACTGCTTCAGGAGACAGCAAATTCATTTCAGTACTTAGACAAAGCAAACAGAAAACACAGTTTACAGAAATTTGCGTAGAGAGTCAGAAGACTGTGAAAAGACTTTCTGATGCTCATGCATCGTTAGTCCTTACTTTTACAAGCCTATAGAAAGCACCTTGTTTCTTGCTCTTCAATTAATTAGTGCAGGTATCTGACGTAATCTTGCTGTATATGTACGACTGTTCCCACGCACAGTGCCACAGCTGTGGTTTCTGCAGCGGTGCTAAACTCAGAACAGTTTAGCTTAGATGGTATGCATGGCCATCAGCAGCATGTGAGGCCACATCTGTGCAGGAACATCAGACAGGCAAAGGTCAGACCCCCGGCTCTGAGGGCAACAGACAGAGCATGGATTACATTTACCTAAATAAATTATCTTTTTTTTCCCCCAGAATATCTGGATTTGCCTTCTATGCCAGCAGGAAAGACTGTGCTCTTGCCCAAACTGTGATGTGCACTGTTTAGTGGAGCTCTAGATGATACAAGCCAAAACTGCCAAGCACATAGCCAGTGTGGACAATCACAAGCTAGTCACGATTGCATGGGGACATAGGGACATGGGGACATGGGGACATGGGGACATGGGGACATGGGCCTGTTCCATCCAACAGTCCAGGTACAGCTCTTAAAGGCTAGGCCCTGAGCTGCTATAGATAAGCTAATTCAAGGGATTTACTCCCATTCACTGGAGTCAAGCATTTGGTACACACTAACAGAGATCAGTACAGGTTAGGAAAATAAACCCTATGGATTTATTTGCATTATAAAATACCTGGGAATTTCATATTGCCATTTGTAAATGAATTGTGTGTAACACAGAGAGCAGAACCAACACTCTCATGGGCTTCACAAGCAGCTCTTTTCTCTTGGGTGTCAGCTCTTTTCTCTAGAGCTCTGCTTGGGATTAGAATTGTGCTGTCATTACTCTAGATTCCATTAATCCTTTCTGTTCATTTAAGTCAATCTTTTTATAGTCCTGCTTGGTTTTATTGGTTGTCTATTTTGTGGACTGGGGCAGAAGGGGGGAGAAGTACCATCTCAGTGAAGCCATTGCATTTTAATAAGCAATACTGTTGCTTATTACAAGAAGAACACCTTATGTGTATGAGCTAGTCCACACCATATAGCTGTTCTCTCAGTGGGATAAACTACTTAAATTTTACAGGTAGTATATCTAAGACACTCCAAAAACATTACTTTTCTTAATTTGTTTGTTTTGTGTAACCACAGATAACACTGGAGATTAGTGGAACTGAAATGTACTAAAAATCTTGGACTTAGGCATGATGTCTTTGCCTGCACATTCCTGTTCATTCCCTGTGGAGCATATAACATGGCTTACAGTATGGTTCTGCCCCAGCTGAAGCTTCTGGTTAAGCTTGCCTCAAATTGAGCACTACAGGACAGCAGCCTGAAATAATAATATCCAGCTTGTATACATATTTTATACGGTAAAAAGGAAAGAAAGATGCTATAGCTGAATGAAAAAAAAAAACCCACAAAGCACCAACTGATAGGAATTACGAGTAGGTGCACTATCAGAAAACACTCTGAAATTATTTCTGAAATTAAATGCCTTTCAGATTGCCACCATCTCTATAAGAAGTACCATTTACTGTGGAAGTCATTTGGAGGAAAAAGCAAAAGTGACATTTCCAACACTATCAGTCCTGATTGACAGATGATGTCACTATTTGATCACTGACTTTTGTGGCAGTGTTTATTGTGTTTATTGAATGGAAAACTGTAAATAATAAATATGTGGTGAGCTTCTATAAAAAGCACCTTTTTGTTGTACTAATCATTTTCAGTTTTCTGTGATTTGCAGATGCCTGAGATTTTGCAAGTGGAAAATCCACACAGACAGAGTGGAAGCTGCTATATGTAAAGAGGTGAGAATGCGAGTCTGATGACTATAACTTTAATTCAGAATTTATTTCAGTTTTATTTTAATCCATAGTTACAACATAGTCATGTGAACATTTATTTAATGGCTGAATTGCTTAATGTTTTTCATCTATTTATAAGCCAACTGCTGCCTAGACATACACTTACTTCAGTAGATTCACAATCTGCTCCTTAATCTAATTACTAATGAAGGTGTCTGCAGAAAACTTTTTTGGATTGCTGAGTTTTACAAAGTTTAATGTCGTTTTACCAGCCAGAGATATAAGTTAAAGGCTTCACTGGTTCCAATGTCTGATACAATTAGGTTAATGGCATGAAGCCACTGGAGTGTGGGGATGCAGGCAGACTGCTCTGTGCCCAGGAGTCAGAGCCATGGTCGTGTTTGCCCTTGCTGTCAAAGAGAGGAGAACAGCAATGACAACAGTAGCTAGAAGGATCTTTCTAGAAATAAAAGCTGGCAGGCTCTCCTTGTATTCTCATGCCTGTAGGCAGCTGTCCTACAAAGTGCTCACACTTCCTAGAAATTTCAGCAGGTTTTTCTGGGCATGGACAGAGAACTTTTCAGAAAAAAAAACCCCAAAGAAGCAATTTGGTCTAATGAAAGACACGAAATACTGTGCTCCTCATGTCTGAGTCTTTCCTTATGTAGGCAATAGCATGAGAACATTAGGAGGGGCCACAATGAGGCCTCTATGTGAGTGAGAACTCATCTCAAATGACTTTAACACCCCTAGAAAAGTCCCTAACTTGTTAAACTTCTAGCAGCAGCTTCCTAAGTATGCGAGTTTTCTCCCCCATTTTCTTCCAGCTCCTCATCTCCATTTTTGTGAAGTTTTTTTCTTAGTTTCTATCCACCTGCTTCCAAGCTGTGTTTAAATTCAGCTGTAACAAAGTCAGTATTGGAATGACTGGCTAATTGTCATGCTCAACCACTCTTCTGGCTATATAACGGCTTATCTCATTCATCATGCAAGTTTGGAACCAAGATCAAAGACGCCAAGTTTAATGTCACAGATATCAGTGCACTCCTACCATAAAGGTTTCTCTTCTACAGAGGTGTAGATACAGGCAGTTTCCACCTTGAACAATACCCTCTATCATGCGGACTTGCCTGTGGATTATATGGAAATAATTACTAAGTGTTACTGAGAAAGAGCCTGAGGGGGGTGTCTATACATATATATATATAT
>VZRQ01006121.1:1065830-1130438 GCA_013397975.1 Machaerirhynchus nigripectus | reverse complement strand
GGCAGAAACATCTGATTGCGACTGGCCCAGAGGCCCCGTGTATTCTGGGCATCGACTTCCTTCAGAACGGCTATTACAAAGACCCAAAAGGACTCAGGTGGGCTTTTGGGATAGCTGCTGTGGAAGCAGAGGGCATTAGGCAATTGAACACCTTGCCTGGACTGTCAGAGAATCATTCTGCAGTTGGGCTCCTGAAGGTGGAAGAGCAACGAGTGCCAATTGCCACCTCAACGGTGAACTGCTGGCAGTATCAGACAAATTGAGATGCTGTGATCCCCATCCACAAGATGATCCGTGAGCTTGAGAGCCAAGGGGTGGTCAGCAAGACCCACTCACCCTTCAACAGCCCCATCTGACCTGTGCACAAGTCTTGGATTTGGATTTAGGATCTCCCTTCTTCTGGCTCTGTCTCTCCAGTGTGACATACCTTCAGAGCCAGGAGGGCTTTTGTTTTTACAAACCTGCACTGGCCTTGGGAAAGCCAAATAGAACATAATCATAGAATCATAGAATAATAGAATCATAGAAGGTTGGAAGGGACCTTGAAGATTACCAGCCTCCCTACCAGGGACAGGGACACCTTCCACTTGACCCCATCCAGCCTGGCCTTGAACACTTCCAGGGATGGAACATTCAGCCTTAGGTTGGCACGTGAGTCTTAGAAAACCAAAGAGAGAATTTCTCTGCAGTTTTTTTCTCGGGGTAAATAAAGCACATTCCCCAAGATTCTCTGTAGATCATGACCATCTCTCACACAGCAGTGCAGGTTAAAAAGGTCAGCTACCTTTAAATAAGCCCTAATTGACACTTACTTCCCAAAATGAGGGTTATCGAAGCTTTAAGTACAGCTCCCAAGACAGCCAGTGACTTAATTCTAAATATCATTAAACTGTTTCACTCTGAAAAATAGCACTAGAATTTCAAAAATCCCCCTACCTTAAGGGTTGTTGCTGCTGCTCTTCTGGAGGTTGCCCATATTGGATTCCTTTGGCAAGAGCTCATGTCACTTTCCACAGCCATTCCTCAGATGATGTTGATGTTCAGCATTTGGCTTGTTCCACCACTCGTTGTTTCTGGCCCACTGTGTGCTGTGGCAGAGCCCACAACTCCTCTCCCTCTCACTTTGCTGCAGGTCAGTTAAACCTTATCCAGCTCGCTTTTGCGTCCCTCCACCTGTTCTCAAATGGTTGGCAATTTCTCACTTAGAGTGTGGGTTTGAGCAGCTCCTGCTCTGCTCTGGCATACGCTGGGAATGTTTTGTCTCAGGTAAGAGTTATGGGCAATGACTCATTTGACCATAGGCTGCACAAAGGACACTCTTGTGGACAAGCCCTTTCTCTGGCACTTATCTCCTCTCTTCTCTCATCCTCTCCATTATCTTGGGATGGTGCAGGATGGCTGCTTTGGGTTCATGCCTGAGTCAGCCTCTGAGTTCATGTCTGAGCAGACCTGGCCAGTGTGCTGCCTGAGCATAAAAGCTGTAGTGATCCTCCTGCCCCAGCTCTGCATGAGTCTCCTCTGCAAGCTGATACAGCAAACACTCAGACCCTAGCACAGTCAATAAGTGATGTTCTAGCTGGTAGCAGACATCCCCTCAGTTCAGTCTCCCCAGGGACTGTCATCCCAGATGTTACTGCACAGCCATCCTTGACTAGATACATTTACCAAAGATCAATAGTCTAAAACACTTCAGTAGTAAAGGAACACAACAAATAAAATAATATTTTCAGATGAGGGAAAGCTGATTAAAATATTTTCTAACTTCTCAGAATAAGTTTGTGTATTATAGCTGGCATCTCTTCTGTGGTCCAACACTGTGGTCTGTTCAGGCTGAAGTCGTGTGGATGGGAGGAGTAAGTGCTGTGTCTTTCTGAGCCAGTGTCTACCTGCTCTGTCACTGCCCTTGGAAACCTGCTTGAGCTGTGCCTGGAGAGAGCAAATCCTTCTGCTGGTCAGGCCACCTCTGCCCTCGGGGTCCGTGCCAGCTTGGGAGGGACAGGAGTGACAAAGTGTTTGTAAATGGCTCAAAAAAACTCAGATTGCTGAGGAAAACTGGTTTTCTTATTCAGTTCATGTGATTTGAGCTAAAAGGGAGGTGTTCTCTACATGGTTGGGTGCTGTTATGGCAGCTCCCAAATTTGCTGCTGACCCAGGCATCACTTCCCCTGGCTCAAGGCAGAAGCTGGAGCAAGGCAGGGTCAGCAACCACCATCTGAGACCCTGGAAAGGCAACAGCATTGCCTCTGCATTCCCTCGCAGGAAATGCCTTTGTGTGAAAAGATCTGCCACAGCCCAACTATGGCATGAACAGGGGGAAAAAAAGATATTAACAGGTGAGGTACTGAGTGGTGTTTTTCTTGTATAAATTGCTTTATTCTGAGTCACTCCAGTAAAATAAGTGGAGAAAGAGCAGATTCTCAGTGTACAGACATGGCTGGAACACGCTTTTTGGGTATATTTTAGAAATGAACTCTGTTAAAGAAAGATGGAGTTGAGTGATGTGGAAATAATAGTGGGGGACTTGGGAAGAGGATCTTTATTATTTTGTTCTCACTTGGATAGCCTTGCTAATTAATATTAATGAAAGAGTTGTAACTTGGCAGTTACTTTGTACGACTAAGAGCAGTGTTTTCTCCAATGCAGTCTGAAACATTAAAACAAATCATTAGCAAAGAGTTTATCCAAGACTCAGGGAGAAAAAAAAAGAAACTAAATAGGGACATGAAATATGTCTTCTAGCAAGTCCTGAAACAGGTCTTTCAGGCCACAGTGCAGATATTTCAAATGTGTCAAGAGTAGGCTGGCATTTCTTTAAGTCAAAAGGAAAGAGAAATGGCTATCGTGGGAATCGAGCGGCACCATTCGCCCCTTCATCACCCTGATGTACAGCAGAAGACTGGGGCTTATTTACGGGAAGCTTGAACTGAAATTGCTAACTTGTGTGTACCTTATTGACACTTTGCTTCTCCCACAGGAGGGAGAACACCAGATTTCCCAACACCCACTGCCATGGGCATTGCTGAGCTGAGAGTTAAGAGAGGCCTGAACCAGACCTCCTCCTACAGCATGCTATTAAGCTGATAAATAGTATTGATAGCAATCCTTGGAAAAAAATCTTTATAGATAGTGCTCTGCCTGTTTTTACCAGACCTAGATTAATACACAGCTCCAGCTATTCATCATTGATGGTGAATATCTTGACACAGAGAATCTCAATTCTGCCGTGCTACATCAGACCTCGTTCATGCAGCCATGCAGAGAACACGTTCACTAATCTTGGGCTATTAGGATCCAACTTAGTGCACAGACCTGCAACCCCAGCTGAAACACTGGATAGAAATAAAATCAGTTACAGATGAATGTAGGCTCAATCGTTTTTCCCCACCTAGAAGGTGTTTTAACAGGGAGGTGGTGTATGCTGCAGTGCTTGCCCCAGGACTCTCTGAGAAAGTCCTGCTGCACAGTCACAAATAGGGCAGCATCTGACATACCTGATGTAAGACTGAAGGTGAGGATTCATAAAGAATACCATTTAAGAAACGAGGATGTGTTAGAGTGGGGCAAAATGCACTCCTTGTGCTGGTGTTTTGGCTGAAAACAGGCCAGCAGTGTGGATTTCTTTATACTACCCTCCAAATCAGAAATGCTCCTGTTTTGTCAGATAGTTTTCCTTGTAACTACTTGAAGAGTTACAATATGTTTAATTTCAGTCTTTCATTTTAACAGCAGAGAAGAAGCTGAAGCCATGTTTTCCCAGGGCCTTGCTGAAGTGATCTGCTTGTGCCAGCAGAGCTCTTCTCAACCGCAGAACTTGGAGTTTCAGAGCCATCCTAGGACACAAGAGCACGTGCCCACCAAAAAGAGACACGCTGGCTCTCTTGTCTTCTGCACCTTCTTAAAAAACTTTCAAGACATTTGTGGAGAGCTTGAATTACTGCGAACACAAATATGCTCCATCCTCATAAGTCTAAACTGGTGTACATTTAAAAGTCCTCTTATCGTGCACCTTCTTTAGGAAGAAAAAGGTGTAAACCATAAAAAGAACTACGATTCTTCAGTTCTTAAGGCAGCATACCAAATGTAACATTGGTTGCACAACACCTGTACATGTAATTACTATTGCAAATTAGCAAGTTCCATTCTAGGAACAGAAGGATTGCAATATTCTCTAGCTTTAATTTTCACCTTGCCTCTGATCATTCCTAAACAGAAGTATTGTGGCTAATTCTCTAGATAGTACATGAAATGACAAGATGAAAAGGAAAAAATGTATATAATAAGATAGGTTCTTAATTGTACAGTATACTTTAATGAAATAATTATTATTCATAAATTTAATCAGCCTCCGAAGTAATTTGCCTGCAAGGCACCCAATTAAAATAATGGCAATGAAAACGACTCCCTGGTGCATGTGCCAAGCACCTCTGACAATCTGGCCACCTCAGCTAAGGACAACAGTACCAAGCTGTGAAATGAGCCCCGAGAGGGCTTTTACTGCAATCATTTGGTTTAGGTATTCAGCACTTGAAGCTGGCTGTGCTGTGGTTTTTTTAAGGAAAATATCCTTCCCGGAGGACCGCGAGTTTCTTCTGTCCTGTTGTTGGATGGACTCGATAACAGCTTTGGAAAGATGGAGACACGGCAGCAGCGAGGTCTGTTCGAAGGGGAACAGGGTTGCAGGGAGGGGAACCAAGAACCATCTGTTCTTTTGAGACAGACATCACTTCTTACTCTCATTCCTCACCTTGTGCTGAGCATGGAAAAGGTTTACACCCCAATGGGAGTTTAGTGGACCTCAGTCATATGCAGGAAGCTTTTTTTGCAGAAGGTTCCTGCGCTCTTGCTCATTTGTATGTCTCCTCAGCCTGGGATACCCCAAGGGTGGTGACTGGTTTACATTAGTGAGCCTTGCTGAAGACAACAGGGATGTCCTGATCTAGGAGAGGCAGCCTTTGCATGCACTGCTGCCATAGAAGGGGCTTGTAGAGGAAACACTATTTGGAGCTAAATTTACTTAGCTCGAGTAAGAAATGTGCCATAAGTGATCCTTTCTCATTACCTGCAACGTCTCTTATCTACTGACCTTCCAGAACATAAACATTGCAGGAGAAGTTCACTCCCTGCCATAATTTTCTTGATTGCTTTTTTCCATTTTCAGACCCAGAATATTTTTTTAGCCTTGTGTAGCCCTAGTCATGTCTTCTACAAGAAGATACCAACAATAACAGATAAGGATGACTATCAATTATTTTTTCTTTTTCTTTCAAATGTGAAGCAGGTGATTCTCCACTGCTGAATCCTGCAAAGCAGGACTAAATACCCAATCTGAGCTTTCTGAAGGAGTGAAAGGAAGATTATGCTGGCTAAAAAGGCAACTTTCTCTTAGTCTTTAGGGAAAAGTTAACCCATACCTCTGTATTTCAAGGCACAAGCAGATGGAAGAGCTCCAGGTGAGTCACTGCTTCTCTAAAAAGGCTCAGGAACAAGGTATGGGATCTCCAGCTGTATGAAGTCACCTCTGAGGGTAAACCTGACCTGGTAAGACCTGGCCATGCTCTGGTGCTGCAGGATTTGGCTCAACACCAAGAAGCAACTCCTCAAAACTCTGGGCTTGATTCTTGCTCCAGCTGAGACACCGCATGCTCTCAAGTTTCCTTGATACAGATATCACCCACTGTTTGATTTACAAATAAACCAGAAATGCCTATAAATTCTTATCCACCTTATTTTCCAAACGAGGGTAAGGTGGGTTTTTTTCCTTTTTAACTTTTTGTATGGTACCATAGAAGGATCACCCAGAGCCTTCAGTCCCTTCCAGACTAAGGAAGAACTATTCTTGAAGTCTGGGGATGCTTTTCTTTTTCTTCTTTGTTTTAGGCACCCGTATAATACAGGGAGATTGCATGACTCACGTGTGCAACCAATTTTTAACACATACCCTGAGACATCCAGGAGAGAGGCTCCTTTGAGAAAGTCTTACAGCAGCTGCTTTAGCTTTGTCAACGGTGTTTTTGTGACCAAAGGCTCCCATCTGAAAAATTAAATGCCCACAAATCAGCAAGATAAACACTGCAGGCTTTCCAGTTCTCATTGGCAGGATACTTACAGAGCCAGCCAACTGCTCTAAGAGCTTTCCCGGTATGATTGTGCTCATGGAACACTCTGCCAGAGCTCAACAGGCAAAAACCAACATTTGATCATCTTAGAAGAGTGGCTGGCTGGGCTGCTGCAAAGTGAAATTAAAAACTTACCGTTTGAACATCACACCATCAGAAAGCCAACACCCTCCAACACTGGTGCTGGTAGAAATCCGAAAAAATGGGTCTGCCCCAGAGCACTTTGCTGGCTGGAGAGCAGCTGGGCCCAGCTGGAAGTGCACATCATACTTCCATGCTGCAGCCATCTTCTGAGCCAAAAGAACTCGAATGCCGACTGTGGTGTGGGAGCACGGGAAAGGTAGTGAAGAAATCCAGTCAGATTACATGACTGCTCTGACATTACATCTATGTTTTGACAGTACTTTCTGTGGTTTGGAAAAGCCTGCTGCAATAGCTGAGGAATTTTTCCTTTCTGAAATTCAACACTCAGAATTCTCGATTTCCCCACTGTGTTTAATAGGGAAGGTACACTGCTGTGACAGATCTCTAAATCAATATTTGCTTTTGTACCAGTGAATTGCCAAAGGCAGTTGAATCAGCCAGAAGGGAGGTTAGGCTGCAGGCTAAAAGCATGTTCCTTTACAATGCCCATGTCCCCCTCTCTTGACTTCCATCTTGATGCATGAAGAAATTGAAAAGATTCATCATGCAGCGTTTCTCCATCTCCCTAGTGTTCATCTGCTGGCCATGGCTTCTCATTTACAGTGACCTGAAGTCAAGATCAGGTTGGTGAAGTTTTGACCACCTGCAGGCAAAAAACAGAAGAAAAATGTGCTTGTTCGTGAAATATTCATCTGAGGTTTGAAACTCAGGATTAAATTCCTGGCTCTCCTACAGAATCCCAACGGATAGCTGGGCAAAACAATTCAGCTCAGGGTCCTGGAGCTGGAGTCCTTTTCCTTGTATAAACCCTGCCAGGTTTCAGGCCTTCTGTGTGTATCTCCCAAACAAACAATAAAGATCTTGCACGCCCTGATTTCTCCCTGACTTTCCTTAAAGCAATGTCTATTGCCTAACTCTGTGAAACACTACAGCAGCCAAGCCCTAAGGTAGCACAGTTGCCACTCTAAAGCACATTAGTGGAGGCATTCAGACCTCTGAAAATGTGGCTGAAAGAATGAAATGTAATGAAACGAAAGAATGAAATTAAATGTAAATGCTGGGTATCAGGTTTATATCAGAACACACACCAGAGTTATTGTCCAGAAAAAAGCTGATGGGAATCTGATTATATTTCACTATTAGGCCTCTATATTATCCCTTTGCTTTAGCTATTTGTCAATTAAGCAACCTCCTCAAGCAGATGACTTCTTCCTGCCTTCTCCCATCCATCTCCACTGTATCCCAGCAACAAGACACATGGGCTACTGGTGAGGGTCCAACATCAGTTGCCTTCTTTCCCCACACTACCTTTATGCATCACCTCCATTGCCCACCTGTCATTTACTTCAGTGCA
This sequence comes from Machaerirhynchus nigripectus, assembly GCA_013397975.1. Taxonomy (NCBI): domain Eukaryota; kingdom Metazoa; phylum Chordata; class Aves; order Passeriformes; family Dicruridae; genus Machaerirhynchus; species Machaerirhynchus nigripectus. The sequence continues at coordinate 1,122,824 of VZRQ01006121.1, read as the reverse complement.
ATGCTTTCAGTCAAAGCCTGTCCCGGGCCAAATGGGGAGTGAAAGGAATTGATGCTCTTGATGTGGAGCCTCCTGTTTTGATGCATTTTTTTCAATTTACCATTAATGTGTTGGAAATTACTCTCTTGGACAATCCATTTGTTTTCTCTGCCAGCAGAGTGGAGAAGCAGCCTTTCATATCATGTTCAGATAGGGCAAAATAGCAGGCAAAGCTTAAAGTCACTCCAATCTTTTTCCTTTCCAGGTGTGTGCCAGGTTTGTGCTGAATAACTAATCTGATTTTTCCATCCACAAGTCACACAAAGAAATTTCCAAAGCCATATCATGGATTTGGATGCTCAGATCATCCTTTATTTATTTTTAGATGCAAGAGTCTGTGTTTGAATCTTCTGCTTCTTTTGAAAATTTCAGCCCAAGGAACAAAACAAGGTTGAGGGGCTCCAAACTTAGAAGAGAAAAATAACTGCCTCCTGAAATGATCCCAGCATGAAAATGTTGTTATTTGAAATACAGGGGCTCTATCCTGGACACCTCTGATGCCACCAGACAGACCATAGGAACCAGGGCTGGAAGGAGCATCAGGACCCCACTCTGCCCTACAGAGTTCATGTTCGTGTGTGCAAAGTTGCTGTAACTCTACTGCCAGGCCCAAATCTCAAATTCAGAGTATCTTTTTATCAGAGATGGGAATGCCTTGTTTCAGGCACAGTGTCACAACAACGATCACAATTTGCACTGGAGCAGCCAAGGAAGGGCAAACCCTCACCCTTGGAAGACTAGCTAACTTTAAATTTAAAACTGAGAGTAAAGTTTCCCCTTCTTATCTTAGAAGATGAACATATGCACCTAGAATTGCCTTTGATTAATAGCATTGAAAAAGGAGAAGAAAATAAATGGTAGAAGCCACCAAAACTCTGATTTCTATGCTGGCACCTGACAGTGAAACATGTCAGAAGAAATATGCTCTGAGGCTGGATTGCTCTGAATGAAAATGAGAAAACAGTGTGTAGGGTTGCTAAATAGACTTGTTCTGTGCTGGGTGAGACTGCACTGCCTTGCTACATGAAGCAGGCAAGCACAACCACAGGTTCAGTTGTTTACACCATGATACTTTGTTCAATACCTTTCCCAGTCTGAAACAAGTAAAAACCATGTTTGTTACCCATAGCTATTATCCTATGTCTAATTATATTAGCAGGGCATTAGAAGGAACATATTAAATAGTGAAGCTGACAAGAGTCAAATCCTGAAGATGCACAACCCTTCATTTCAATATTTAAGTATGTCTTCATATATTTGCCTATTATGGTTTTGCCCCATTGCTTATCTACTGATTTCATGACAGTATATTCATCCTGACACTACAACCACCCACATATTTTCTAAGTATCTTCTAACCATGGAGACACACAAGTGAAGCAGAAACCATGTAGAATAACTACAGGGTAAATCTGTTGAGGTGCCTTATGATGCTTTGCATGTACCCTGAATGTCATGATTAATGAAAAATACAAGGTCCCTGACAAGCTGAGCTCTATTTCTTCCTTTTTCAGGGGAAGTTCCACTTTCTTTGCAGCACTGATAAATCACTCCCCTGTTTCCTTCTCCACATCCCAAATGTCCACATTGCCTCTTGAGACAGGGCAGTTTTATGGGCTTCCCTGACACTCTCCATTGGCAGTGCCTCGTGCAAGAAGCTACTGAAGTGACAGGAGCCTCTAGACCCCACAGTATTAAAAATAATGATCTCTGAGCAGCACTGCATGCCCTGCATCGGTCTTACCGAGGAGATGTATAACCAGCACCTGCAGTTTGCCAGCCCTGCTTGCTGTTGTTTTTTTAACAGGAAAAGCCAGGTGTTGGGAAGAAACAAGAGCCAGGAGTCAAGGGTGACCACAGCACAGGCAGAGCAGTGACCTCCCCAACCAGGGAGCAGCCCCACAGCACCCAAATAGGGTAGGCAGAGCAGGGGGCTGGCAGCAGATTTCTCTAGCAGGCAAAGTCACAAATCAGTCCTGTGGACTTTTCGGGGGATCAAGACAGGAGCAGCAGAAAATAAATCCAAAGACAGGACTAAAGACAAGTACGCTCACAGCATGACCCAGGAGCAGGATGCAAGCCCTGAGCTGAAATGGAGTTCCTGGAGCCATGGACAGAGCCAGTGAGTAAGAGTCCCAGGAGAAGCTGGTCAAGAAAATTAAGATCTATCAGTGCCAGCGGGACTGCGCACTGCCCATCTACTCCTAATTTAAACAGGCAGTAGATATAGCTTGTACACTGGATGAAAGGAGGTTTGTATGGAGACAGCCAAGCCTGGGATGCAGATATTTTTCCAGTGGGAGCAGCACAGTAGCACGGCGTGTTACGACCCAGCCCTGAAGGTGAGGTAAATGAGGTTCTTGNTATATGTATATAGGGTTTATTTTATAACAATCTGGTTGCACAAATCCAGAGCTGCTATGCACAACAAAATCATCTACAGGGATGGGTATCAGCCCCTGAGCAGAGAGGAGCAGAGCACAAAGTGCTGTGGCAATGAGTATCAGCACAGTGCCTCTGCTCTCCAGACATTATATATTTAAGGATGACCTACCAAGCTACCCAGCTGGTGTGAAGTGGTGGTTTTCTTTTTGTTAAAGAGTAACAGATATTTAAGTGGATCTTTATAGGCTGCTTTTCAGATGCAGTGAGTACACACCTGAAACACTTCTATTTATGTTTGGGAGCTTCTGACAGATCCTATTGCCAAAGCAATTCCTCTTGTCCTTACAATTTGTATATGACAGCTTTATTTCTGATACATGCACTGCGTTCTGGTGCTCCTCTCTCAGCGCTGCACTGTAAGCTGGTTCTGGTACTGAACTTACTGCAGAAGCACATGATTTGAGCTTACACAGTTCAAATGAGAGGTGGATCCGTGATCAGGAACATACAGAAATGGGGATTTCATTTGGCTTAGGGAGGCTTTCAGGTCCTAGCAAGAACCAGAACTTGTTTAGTTCTTTTCAACAGTACCTCGGTCATACACAGAGGAGGAAAGTTTATTTAATTTTGCCTTTGAGGAAGTGTCAGATTAGATGAAACTAACCATGCCAGCTAGCTTTTTAAAAATCATTTGAGTTCAAGCTTCATTAAACAAAAATTCTTTGTTTTTAAGAAAATCAGGCACAGGTTTCCACACATGAGAACCTCAGCAAATACTAGGAAATGGTTACAGCAGACCTGTTTTGCCTCTGGTAGTCAAATCCTGGTCTAGTGTGGGAAACCTGCCAGGTTCCACCTCCAGGGAAGACAAAAAATCTGATGTTGGAGATGAGAGTCTGGAGAAACTCTTGGTTCAGGGACCTGTGGAGGCTGTTTCTTAGGCAGTAGATATCTATACATAATATTTTGCCAACACATGGGCTCAGAGCTGACAGCAGAGTATTGGAGATAACAAGCCTCGATGAGAGGGAGAGCACATAAGCTGGGAAGCAGAAGCCCACTGGGGCCGTGTGAACACCGTTCATAGAGCTTCATATCAGTTTGGAGCAAGTGACAGAGTGACTTGCATCTGTTTGTAGTAATTTTTGTAGACATATTCCCAGAGAGCTTGGAGAGGCAGCTTCAACCAGTATCACGGGGCCACATTTTCCAGAAACACCTCTGCTGAAAGCAAGTTCCTGCAGCTCTAGCTGTGACATACTTGGCTGGACTTGCAGTGAAAGCCACTGTGAGAAAAACAACAACAAATCCTCCCTATTTTGGATCATGTTTTTAAAACTCAATTGCATTTAGCCATGGTTTCTAAATTGACTGCTACTTTGTGCTGAGGACCTTTGCTGATCTGCCTGTTAATAACAATAGTAGAAAACTAATCTTCCTGAAATCTCACTCCAGTTCGACGTGCATTTCTGAAAAACTGTGTTTATGTGCACACTAATCAAAAATATCAACCTGCCTTTAGTTTTATTCCAAAATCAGGGATCACAATGAACTGCTCAATTATACCACTAAGCAAATTAGCAAGTCTTCCATAAAATAGCCTGGACTCTTATGAATGGGAAAACTACAAATGGAACTGTTCACTAGGTTGCTGATGGTCTCCTTATTTTATTGTTTCAACCATTAGCCAAACCCGAGAGACTTTGAAGTATTAGTGATAAGCTGTTTGACACTGCTGTCAGTGTCATTCCCAAGATGTCATTCATCATTCCCAATGAAAAGTGACAGTCTTGAGATTAAACTATTATTTCCTTATAAAGATGAGGAGTCACGTTTACTTATAATTAATGTGCAGGCTTTGACAGACCAGACATTTGTAGCAAAATTTCAAATTATCAGCACAAAAAAAGAGAAGACTTATTAACTGCAAATTAATATTTATGAGGTGGTTGAGTAGTTAAATTTTACTTCCTTCAGTGGGAAATTGTTCTATGAAGGAATAGCTGTCCTCTTTCAAGGGAGAAGTATTCAAAACAAAACTCGTGAATACATGCAGGTATTTTTTTTGCCTCTGTTAAGCTTGCTCAAATGCAGGGGGAAATTGCACACTCTCAGAAGAGTGCTTTGGAAGCTGCTTTCCACAACTGTATTTCCCACTAAATTGGTTAAATTCAGCACAGAGAAATCTCAGTCCAGAAATTAAGAGTCTGAGCAAGTCTGAGAGCCTGATTGGGCTTCACACAGCAGACAGGAGCTGGTGAGAGCAGTCACAAGAGGAAGAGCTAATCTGTGAGCTGGGCTCAGCTCCCAGTCTCTGACGGGCTGCCAGCGTGGCAGTGATGCCATTTGCAGCCTTGCCCTGCAGACACAATTCCTGTGGGAAGCAGGACACTTTCCATGCTGTGGCAGTGCAGTTAGCCACTCTGGAGAAGGTTTCATGGCACTCTCCTGTTCCCCCGTGGGTCCTGTGGCATGCAAGGGGATGCCAAGAGACTGCGGCAAAAATGAAACACCAGTGACCGTAGTCTCTGGGAAACCAGAGGCACGGAGAACCACCAGAGGTAAATGTATGGACTGAGGTTTTCTGACCCTCATGCCTGCACTTGAGCCTTTAAGCCAAGCAGGGATAACCTGAATACATTCAAGGAAGCTTCTTTCCCCTTTAAACACAGTTGCAGTCTGAGAACAGACAGAGAATGAACAGGGTAATCACTCTGCCATGCACTATCAGCTGCTATAGCCAGTAAGGTCTTTGCTAACCACTCTAATTCCTGAAATAGCTATGAGAAAATGGGGTCAGTAAAGTACCAATTGTTCATTTAAATTGCTGGGATGGAATCCAGACTCTAACAATATTTGCAGAAACAAGCTTCAAAGGAACACAGGTAGCAATAATTAATTCCCAATTTCTGCCCTTTGCGCAGACTGACCTGGATGATGAAAAAATGACCAAAACGTGAAAGAACAAAAAATTATTTCTTCAAAAGCAACTCTGATGAGGTAGACTGTACCAGAAGAAGGAAGCAATTCTGCTTGTTCTGCCCACATATGAGAAGCTGATTTTTTGCTTCATTACTCTGAATCACATCCAGCATGGATAATACTGAAGGAGTGTTTACTAGAGGAAGGCTGCTGTGCCTACACATAACTCTTCCAAGGATGAAATAGCAATTAGGAACTGAAAGCAAACAAAGAGGCCTTTGTTGAGATGACACATCTGTACACTGGAAAGATTGGAAGATTTACCAAGCTATGTGGCAATACCATTCTTTTTTATTTGCTCATTCATGCAACTAGAGCCATGATATTTAATTCGTCACTTAAAATGCTTTTACCTCACACAAGTGATTTTCAGATAGTGGCAGCTAATTCACTCCATGCTGGATAGCTTCACCACTGGGATTCACTGCAAGTTACATCATTTCTTATCTTGTTCTCTGGAAAGTGCATCAAAATTGTAAAGAAGGATCTCAAGAACTGTTCAGTCTGCAAGCTACAGCAGTGGTTTGGGAATCTTTACTCACTGACAGCCAGCAGGAGATATTCTGAAGATGACGATATATATGCTTTTTGGAATTGGTGAGACAACTCACTACATGTGGAGAAGATTTGGACAACTCAGTACAAATACTTTTATGACAGAAGCACAAGTTCTTCTATGCTGAAAACAAAAATTATCAACTCTTACACAACCCACGGAACACTCATAATAGTAGTAAGTGACTTACAGAAGTAGAAGGGCCATAAAATTTTGTTTTCCACCATGACTGCACCTCCTGAAAATGCTACAATTGAAAAAGCAGTGGTCAGTAAGCAAGTGCCAAACAGGCATGAGCTACTGAACATTCGTTTCATGTAGAAGCCCTTTGTTGTGGCTCCCTCTTTAGATTAATTTAATGTAGAAGTCGCATCAGTAACTGTGCCAGCATCAAAACACTTGGGGGCTGAGGCTCTGCTAAGAGCCATTCCATCGTGTCAGAGCTTCTTCTCTCTGGAAACTCTGGCTGCTAATTAGCTGCAACATTTCTGACAATGGACCATAGTTCACCAAGGTCCTTTTCAAGTGCCTGTTTTCTCATAGTTAGTGTATTTTCAAGGCTTAAAAGAAAAGTGACTCTTTTAACAGATTCTCCATCTTGGCAGCACTTTTCTTATTTTACACTCGCTCTATTTTATCAGGCAGTAAAATGGTACACTAAAAATTGATATTAAAGAGATGATGGTGATGTTTAGGTCAGTATTTAATCTTGGAAACACTTTCTGTCAATTAGGGAAGTTAGCACATACTCTCAGACAAATTTTCGGTTGGAATATGTCGTAGAGCAGCATAACTGTAACTGATTACTGCAACCAAGACCATGTATTTCAGCAAGAGTAAGCTGATTTGCACTGGCAGGGAGCTGGTCTTATCTTACAAAAGTTTGCTAATAGTCCTGTGTGCTCTAGGATTCACTAGAGTGCCTGGTACTTCTTGGCCCTCTTGTAATTCAGATCAGCATTCCCATCAGCTTCAGTACAGCATATATCCTGAAAAGGGCACTGCCATGCTCAGTCTGGCCAAATCTAACATTTTAATGTCTGCCTCCCCTTCCGCAGTGAAATACCATCTTTTCCTAGCATCCTTTGCATCTGCTCTCATAGGGATGTGGGTGCTGTGCAACTCCAATGCATTTGGAAACCTTGCCCTTAGACAGTGGACTTCTTGATCTCTAGAAAGAAGTTTTTAAACCACAAAAATGTTAAAAGAGTTACATCTCCAAAACATGATCTCAAAACATGATCCCCCTGAAAGGTTATTTTTAAATGATTGGTCCTTCAAAAGCTGTCTGGTTTTAACAAATATTAAGAATCTACTCAGGATATATGGATCCTTCTTTTCACTGAAGCTCTTTGTTCTGGTCCTTAAGCTGCATTTACATTAGCGACACCTCCTACTTATTAAAATTAGGAGTTCTCACTTTTCACTGTTTACAAACACTGTTGCAGTCAGGCGCTTACAGAAATTTAAAGTTTCATTCAAAATATGTATTACCTTCTTCTCTAGAATGCCAAAATCACTGCTAAAAAAAACACTTTAATTCTTCCTTTAATCAAGACAGAGAGAAATTCTCTCTTATGTTTTGTACTAACACTCTCCTCAGGATTACTCCGATAAAAAACACTTACCAGAGAGCTGCAAGATTTGAGTCACCTCACAAGGGAAGGCAAGCTGGGAGCTGAGGATGGCCACAACATGAGCAGGGCAGTGACCTGAGTGACTGGGCATGGCCCTGCCACGTCTGAGCTGGGCAGCCCAGGCAGAACAGTGGCAGTGACAGCTTCTATCAGCAGTCCAGAAACCATAAGGGAAAGTAAAAAGTCAGGTCCACTATCAACCCAGGAAACCTGAGCAACAATCTGGGAGCAGAACTGAAACAGGCACACCTACAGCTTTGGTCAGAACAAGACTGAAGATCTGGGGCTTGGGACTGAATGGAGTTCCTGGACAATGAGCAGACAGTGAGGATGGAGGAGGACCCTGGTGAAGTCTCTTGTCAAGGGAGGGGATTGTCCCTCTGTGCTCTGCACTGGGGCAGCCTCACCTCAAGTCCTGTGTGCAGTTTTGGGTGCCACAATATAAGAAAGACATTGAAACTATTAGAGAGTGTGCCAAGGAGGGCAACAAAGATGTTGAAGGGCCTTGAGGGCAAGCTGTGTGAGGAGCAGCTGAGGTCACTTGGTCTGTTCAGCCGGGAGAAGAGGAGGCTGAGGGGAGACCTCAGTGCAGTTACAACTTCTCGTGAGGGGAAGAGGAGGGGCAGGCACTGATCTCTTCTCTGTGGTGCCCAGTGACAGGACCTGAGGGAATGGCCTGAAGCTGTGTCAGGGGAGGTTTAGGTTGAACATCAGAAAACGGTTCTTCATCCACAGGGTGGTCGGGCACTGGAATGGTCTCCCCAGGGAAGGGGTCACAGCATCAAGGCTGAGAGAGTTCAAGAAGCATTTGGACAATGCTCGCAGGGACATGGTGTGACTCCTGGGGATGGTTCTGTGCAGCGCCAGGAGTTGGACTCAATTATGCTTTTGGTTCCCTTCCAACTCAGCATATTCAGTGATTCCATGATTCTGTACTTGAGATCATTGGTATACTCTGGACTCTGACAAAATGTGAAAGAATACAGTTTTTAATTACAGCATGACCAATCACACAGTATGAACAACAGATTCAAATAAAACTTAGCAATTATTTCCTGTAGGATGAAATATAGCTGCATAAAATGCCTTCTTAATAATTTAGGAAGATGGAAAAAAATAGTCTTGTTTGCAAACTGAGCAGCAAAAAAGTTTAAAGGGGTTAAATTAATCAAATAAATTATTAATTACAATTAGCTCATCCATTAGAGTGCTACATCTAAATTCACCAGCCAGCATCAGGGTCCTTTGCATTGGTCCCAAAAGGGACATTTCAAAGTACAAATGCCATCCCATAGGGAGTAGAAGAGAGGACCTCCTTCAGCTGGATGTCCCACCGCCAGTTTTACAAGATCAAACTACTCCTTGCCTGGCCTAGTAAATCATTATTTTCTACAAGTGAGAACATTCCTTCAGTAAGAGTGACTCTGAATCTTGCTTAGCAAGACCCTGCAACCCTGAGGTTAGGCACATTCTGGAAAGTGGAGAGTGGAAGGACAAGTGGAAGAACATTTTGGGCAAGATCCAAAATTAACCAAGACCATTTGCTTCTTTTGAAAAGAATTTAACACTGAAGAGAAGCAGTAACAGGGTAGGACATGTGTGGATTGCTTTTTGCCCTAAATACTCTCTTTTGGAAGAGAAGGAACAAGAACTTGTTTTTCAAACACTGAGTATGGGTTGTGGTAAGATGTTCCGCAGAAGCAGTGAGTCACCCAAGTCCTGTGAAGGTTGGATTCATAGGCCGATGGTTATCTACCCCTTCCCTGCCCCCATGTGTGCAGTATATATAGGTAGGTGATGGGGTTGTACATTATGTCTGTGGAAAGAGAGCACAGATCTCAAAGTAGGCATTACAGCACTCAACATGGAAAAACTTAGGTCAGCAGCTTAGAGTTTCAAGGACGGAGCAAAGACCAAAGTGTAGGTCCCACAAGTCACAATCTACTGCCTGATTCACTGGACCACAACCCAGATTGCTTAAGAAAAGGTCTTAAAATATACGTAGCATGAAGCTTTCACATGTTACTCTATCAGGATCAATAGGACAATTCTGCAGAACTATGTTCTACTAAAACTCAAAAGACTGATTAGAACAAAAGTTTCAATAGTGTATTTTTGTGATACCATTTATTATCCTGCACAGTTTGACATAGTGTAGTATATTGCACCTATAAATCAGTTGCAGCAAATTATTTAATGATGCATTAACTGTGGAATTTCACATATATTACAGTTCTTTAGCCAATGTTGAATGCTTTTTCAACAGCTTAATCCATCCCTGAAGTACTAAGCAGGCATATTCATTCATCATCAGGGTGCACATAGTCTTCTCTTTGCTCTTTTTATTTTATTAAAGCCCTCGATCTACAAGCATAGCATTACATAATGCCTCCAGAGCCTTTTCTTCACAACATTCCCACCACCATCCTCACACTTTTATTGAAAAAAAAAAAGAAACCCAAACATCTTTTCATTCTCTACTAGGTTCTTTTTGTCCTTTGGCACAGGTTAAGCCTGGCATTGACTTGGACAACACTGGGGAGAACTCACAGATGACTCACTGGTGCCCAGGTGGCAAAAGATAAGAGAAGGTGGAGTTACTGAATGCTTCTTTGCTTCAGTCTTTACTGCTAAGGCCAGCCCTCAGGAATCCCAAGCCCTAGAGGCAAGAGAGAAAGTCTGGAGAAGAGAAGAGCTGCCCTCAGTCAAGGAGGATTGTGTTAGAGATCATATAGAAAAACTGGATACCCACAAACTCAAGGGTCCTGATAGGATGTGGCCACAAATGCTGAGGGAGCTGTCAGATGTAATTGCTAAGCCATTCCCCATCATCTTTGAAGGGTCATGGAGAACAGGACAGGTGCCTGATGACTGGAGGAAAGACAAAGTCACTCCAGTCTTCAAAAAGGCCAAGAAAGAGAACCTAGGGAATTACAGGTCAGTCAACCTCACCTCCATCCCTGGAAAGGTGATGGAACAGCTCATCCTGGATGTCATCTCTAAGCATGTAAAGGAAGAGGTTTCATCATGGATTCATAAAGGGGTAATCATGCTGGACCAGACTGATAGCTGTTTGTGGTTGTGGTGGTGCATTCCCCCAGACCCACAGAGCAGTGATGTTCTCCATTTCTCATCACTCTTTCCAAGACATGCTGCATCTCTTCTGTATCACGATGAACAGTGATTAGAGTTCTGTGTCCATCACTTCAGATACATTCCAGAAGTCAACACAGGTCACTGTGCTGTAGGAATCTTTTCACCAGTGGAATGACTAGCTGAGTAGATGAGGCGAGAGCAGTGGATACTGCCTACCCAGGCTTCAGCAAGGCTTTTGACACTGCCTCCCACAGCATCCTCGTAGGTAAGATTGTGAAGTGTGAATTAGGTGAGTGGACAGTGAGGTGGACTGAGAACTGTCTGAACAGCAGAGCTCAGAGGGCTGTGGTCAGCAGCACAGAGTCTCTACTCAGAGTCCCTTCACTAGCAGCATTCCCCTGGTGTCAGTGCTGGGTCCAGTCTTGTTCCACTTACCCGTCAGTGACTTAGATGGACAGAGTGCACCCTTTGGCAAGATCACAAAACTTGGAAGAGTGGCCAATATGTCAGAATGCTGTGCAGACTTTCAGCGAGACCTGGACAGCCTCGAGGAATGGGTGGAGAGGAACCTTCTGAAGTTCAACAAGGGCAAATGCAGAGTCCTGCACCTGTGGAGGAACAACCCCATGCACCAGCACAGGCTGTGGGCTGACCTGCTGGAAAGCTGCTCTGTGGAGAAGGACCTGGGGGTCCTGGTGGACAACAAGCTGTCCATGAGCCAGCAGTGTAACCAAGAAGGCCAATGGATTGTGGCCAGAAAGTCAAGAAAGGCTGTGATGAAACCTCACCTGGAGTAATGTGTCCAGTTTGGGCTCCTGAGTGCAAAAAAAGACAAGAAACTCCTGGAGAGAGTCCAGCAGGTGGCTAAAGACAGTTAGGGGACTGAAACATCTCTTAGGAGGATAAGGTGAGGGAGCCGGGCTTGTTTAGTCTGGAGGAAAGATGACTGAGGAGGATCTTATCAATGCATACAAATACCTTAAGGGGAGGATGGGGCCAGAGTTTTTCCAGTGTTGCCCAGCAACGAGATAAAGGGCAACATGCACAAACGGAAACACAGGAAATTCCTTCTGAATATAAGGAAAAATTTCTTTGCTTTGAGGGTCATAGAGCACTGGAACACACTGCCCAGAGAGGTTGTGGAGTCTCCTTATCTGGAGATATTCAAAATCCACCTGCACGTGATCCTGTGCAACCTGCTCCAGGTGAAGGTGAACCTGCCTCAGCAGGGGAAATGGACTGGATGATCTCCAGAGGTCCTGTTGGACCCAAACCACTGTGTGATTCTGTGCTGACACCACAGCTGTATGTGTGAGGGTATTATAACACATCACACTTACATTACAGAAACTAAACATTCCGTTTGAAGAGAAAGCTTGAAAACACAAGCAGTGACTCTACCTAGAAGAGAACAGAGAGAATGAAAAGATACAAGAAAGAGTGATTATAGAAGAAGGGGTTTTTTTCATTTCCAAGGTATCCCTTGCTAGAAATTCTTCTGATGTCCTTGAGGCATCCAGAGTTGGATCAGAAAATGTTTTTAGAATTGCTTTTCAAGAATACCAGACATCAAAATTAGCTTCTTTAGTTTTTTGATATTCAACCCAGGGTGCTGAACCCAAACATCACTTTCACAGGTAGAAACCTAGTAGTTTTACTCTTCAGCACTACATTTGGTGCCTGCATAAGAGGATGAGCATTCTGGGGTTTCGTGGAGTTCTAGATGTGTACCTCAACAAGTTCCTCCATTTGGGGAAAACCCTTGCAACCTTTAGCTGTTGGAATCACCTTTCCAAGCATCTTCCATTTCCTCCAGGCCATGCATAAAACTGCTTCAAATCCTGGAGAGCAATGTGGAGACTGATGATTGATCTTTCTTCTGCCACTTGTCACTGTTAGAACAGAAAGAGAGAATAACTTGTTTGTGGCTGTTCTTCTTGGAAATTGTCTTTCCTCTCCATTCACCTACAGAGATAAATCCTGCCATGGCAGAACAGAGCCTCGAGGGAACTCTTCTGTACAATATGGAATGTTAACTTTGCATTTCATTATACAGCATTGGTTTTTAAAGCTCCTCCCCTTCAGTTGGTACCTCTTTTACTATAATATTAGTTCTAAATTTGCTGTGTGCTTTTTCTTCTACCTATTCTTTGTGTCTTCACTCTGGTGGTAATTTGTGCAGATCCTGCCAGTTCAGTCTTCTTTATGCAGAGTAACAGTGGCACGAGAACAGCAAGCTGGATCATGTTGCTGTCATTTTCTTCTTTAGAAATGGAGTACAAATGTCTGAGCTTTTATTCCTGGGGCCTGGATACCCTTCTTAGGAAAAATCTCAGGATACTGTTTGATAAATGGAAGCATTTTGGAAAATCAGTGTGGTTTCGAGGAGGGAAAATTGGGCCAGAACTCTAGAGGAAATGAGGAAAGCGAAAGCTTGTAATTCAACAGTATACGGGGAGAAAAGGTCACCCCAGCTGCCTTCCTAACAACCACTGTGGAAAGAAGGCAGAGGGGCCAGGACCTGATTTCTTAAAACACAAAGCCTCTCTTTTCAGTGGAGTCAGGAGGATGTCTCCAGCCAAGGGCATTATCCTAGCAGGATGTCTCCAGCCAAGGCATTATCCTAGCACAAGAGACTGAGCTGAGTTACAGCTGCAGACTTCTCGTGTCACCTGTGCAGCGCACGCACGCACAAACACCCCTGCAAGATGTAGGAAGCAGTGTTGTAGCATTGTAGCAACAATGTGAGAAAGGTCAGAAAGAGACTTTATAGGAAGGGAAAGTGACTCACGTTGGCTCTCTAATGCCACAAACTCACAAGGACCAAGATGTGTGCATGCAAACAGGCTTTTCAGCAGTCAGGCACTAAGAGACTGAGAGACATGAGAATGGTCATCATTCTCATGATGACACAGAGAATGAGGAACAATGGTTATCCAGTCCCCCTTAACATCTTAGGATGGTGACCCCTAGTTGGGTTTTGGAGCTGGCATTAAAACCTCTCACCATTAAAACATCTCACCTTTTACGCTCATATAAACAGTCAAGAAAATTTCCAAAGACAAAATATTTCTTAAGGAAATAGTTGCCCTCTTATAACCATTTCTCCCAGATGCACCTACTTTAATGAGCAATATCTGAGGGATCAGAGCTTACTTATTTGTGCTGAAAACAAAGCAAGTGACAGTATTGCTTTTGGAGACCCCCAAATCCTCCTGATATTCAAGTACTTTCCTGAAAGTCAATAGAAAATAATTCAAGGATCACAGTTTAGAAGCAGTCAAAACTATTAGTTGAAGTACTATCAGGCAAATAATTCCTCCTGCCTCATGAAGGATAATGTTTTGCACCTTTCCACATGCTCCTGTCTTGTCCAATGAAGTAATCTCTAACCTGACAATTTGAGTATTCATCTCAGCTAAGCATATTTTCCAATGTGTCACTGAACTGGTAATCCATCTCCTCCCTTCCTTATCACTGGGTATGGAACATTTAATAATTGACACTTCATACAGTCAGTATTAAATCGTGTTGGCAGAACTCTTCATTTATTGGTCTCAAGACAATCCTTTTCTCTCCCTCCCAGTGAAAGGGGTGGGGGAGTAAGGAGAAAGAAGTCAATCTCTGCCCCATAGAGTATGTGATTTTCCAGTGAGAGGGTGGAAGAAAGGGGGAAAGTTATTCTACTCTCGGATAGAGCCTCGAAAAACATGTGATAGCAAAGTCCTGGTCCAGCCTCAGTAAGCACAAGGCACCACCTGCATCTAGTTCAGTTCCACAACTTAACTTCCTCTGCCAAGGGTCAGCAAATTCAGGGCTGACTCAGACCTTTCCCTGATACATATAGATCCACAAAGACTTTGTGCACAAGCAAGGAGATAAAGAGCAGAGCTGTGCAGGGAAGAGTAGAATACAAGAGCTAAAATTCGGGTCTTGGCCAGTTTTCTGAACCTCCTGCTCGCAGGCCGTAGTGTTCCAGGCCAAAGAGCTCCAGCTCATGTCTCAGAATCACAGAATGGGTCAGGTTGGAAGGGACCACAGCGGGTCAGCTGCTCCAACTTCCCTGCTCAAAAAGGGTCATCCCAGAGCACGTTGCACAGGATTGTGTCCCTCCACCACTGTGCTTGCTCTGGTCATGCTGCTGTCAGAATGCCCTCAGTACCAGGGACGTCGCCTCCCTCCTGTGCTGGCAGGAGGACCGGCTCACATCTCATTAGCTGAATAAGGTCAGTTGCTTTCTCCCCAGTTACAGCTGTGCAGACTGCATAGCTATTTCTATTCTTGTCTCACACCTCCTTGTCCCTCCGTGATCTCTCTGGGCTGAGAAGTAAATTATTTTCACTGCCCATGTAAGTTCTGCCTTCCCCATTCTCCTTTTCCCTCACAAGCCTGTGGTCTCCTTGCATTTGGCATATGAAGTAAATACCTTGTAGGTGGGACTGGCATCACACCCTGAACCCAAGGCATCTCCTCTGTCCTGTCTGGGCAGTAGGTGCCCAAACCGTGCAGTTCCTCTCTCTCTACATGCACAAGTGCATCATCACCTTCTAAATGGAGAAGTTCAGGGAACAGTTCTAAAAATGGCACGGTGTCTAAAAGCAGAAGTTGCTGGGCACCTGTCTGGCATTAATACCTGGTTACCTCTGGGAGTCAGTTTTGAATGTTCCCTAGTGGATCATTCCCCTTTTATGCCCCCTGTTTGCTGAAACCCACTGAGATTATTATTGGGAAATTTACCATTTGAGTCATCTCTCTCCCTAAAAAAATTGGCTTTATAGTTTCACAAACAGGAAGATTTATTTTCCCTCAAAATAAATATTGATAAACTTACTTCAGTCAATATTTACTATTTGGTTATGGGAAGAAGCAAAAAAGTCTAGCCCAAAGTTTAATAGAGTTTGATGTCTGTTTTTTATCTACACTACAAACACAATATCATACCGCTATCTTGGCAGAAGAAGGAGAATTGGTTTTTATTCATATTACTGAAACGCTATGGGGCACTCTGTAGTAGAAGAATGATAGGAGCCTGGGGCTTGTGCACCAGTCACATTTTTTACAGCCAGCAGCTTTGTGTTGGTTTCGGTTATTTGGGGGGAATACTGAGGTGTGAGTTAAATGTGACTGTCACTTCTGTTCTAAAAGGCTGCATCTTCATAACATCTCCATAACACAGAGGTTCTCCTTTTATTCCAGAAGTAGAGGTTTCACAAGCATCCTAAACACCACAGTGTTTGCTTATGGAGCTCTTCACTGTGCTGTGTGAAAACGTATGCTAATTTGACCTGGCATAAATTCATAATTCCTGACACCTAGAAAATGAACATATTACCTTATTAAATGCTGCTCACTCACAAATGCACAGACCAGCTGTTTCCTCCCTCCATTATTGAACTGTAGCAAGCACTTTCTAGAGGAAAATTAAAAGTAATGATTACAATAAATTAAAAAAATTCAATTTAAATTCTGCTACACGGGGAACCACAACATATTTTTCAAATGTTGTCTTGTATTTTTTTTAAAGTTCCTGCATGTTACATTGGACCCCCAAAAGATAAAATATCCTCCTTCAAAAACACAAGTTTATTTACTTTGGAGAATGTGCATATATCTAAGCAGAAATAGAAAGCCTAACTGGAGAAATATGGGTCACTCTGTGAGTGAAACGAAAGATATCCTGGTCTTTGGCGTGTGTGTGTGCCACACACATGCACACACCCTCCCTTTCCTGTCCCTGAGGGGCAATGTCATTTGTCCTAAGATAAGAAGACCAGGTGTGTTATTAATTATGTTCACATAATTAATGCTTCCAGAGATGGGGGAGTCGAGATGTTTGTGATTGACTTGGGTGCACACTGGCTTGCAAAAGGGTACAAAAACCTGATGGGCTGGTGGGATAAAGCGGTCTCTCCAGGCTGCGAGTAAAAGCACTAAGAGCCGGTCAAATAGAGAGATAAAAGCCTAAAATAGCTCCATAGGTGCTTTGCTGCTTTCTAATTGTGATTTCTGCAAGGCCAAAGACTGTAAACCTGTGATAGATTAGTTGTTATTTAGATACTGTATTGTCAGTATTTAGATACTATGTTAGCAATACATCTTCTCCTAACCATCCATGTAACCACTGTGTCCTACTTGTCCCACCTGGCTGAGACCCTTCTCTTGACTACTATGCTACACACTTCTCTTCCTAAAATAATCTGAAACGGTGGTGAAATATAAAAACAACCATGTCCTCAGGCAGTGGATGATGACTAAACTCTCCACAAGATGGCTGACATTCAGCCATCCCATACACCTATCTGAGGGCTCTGATCAAGTCATAAGAGAATTTGGAATACTCAAACCATTTCAATCAATATCAAGAAATTACTCTCCTCTGCCAGTTCTGGTATTTTTCAGAGTTCAATATGGAATACTTCCTGCACATGAAATACTTTACCTATGGCTTGCACTGAATTGCACCCAAAGAACATTTTCAGTGCAGTCAGGGGATAAAAATTACTGCTTTGCAGGGTTATTGATGCAGGCAGGCAGCAGGTGTCATTCCTGCCCACACACCCCCTGCTTTTTCTTCTTGCTTTGTAAAGTATGGATTTTTAATGGATACTTTTCCTTTGCATTTTAGCAACTTCGACTGTAGAAGGCAGAAGCCATGTCCTGATAAATATGCATTCTGCAAGAACGCTTTACCTGGCAGAACAAATCACTAGCATTGGAGCCAGCATGCAAATCTAGATTTACAACCACCATCAGTGCTTGCCAAGTGACAGCTCTGATGAAGGCAGCCAGAACTACCTCTCTTTGCTGTTCTCCTTTCAACACATCCTTCCTTCTCCTTGCAACTTTCCTTCTGCACGCATGTATTTGTCAATGTGCTTTCACTAAGATTTGTGTTCCAGTTACTTACTCAGTTTCTATCACACAGCGACTGCTGCTGGTCCAAAAGTGACATCTTTCGCTGGGTGCCATTCTCCCACTCGCTTGCCATTAGGTGACCTTGGCTTCATTGGTATTCAGTCAGTGTCAGATATGGGGTTGCTTCAGCTGCCTGGGCCTCGGTGAGCAGGTGGAGAAATGACCGGTTGAAAATGAGTTGTTAAGACCACTACAGCAAAAAGATTGATGCAATTAATTTTTCATTACGTACAGTGTCTGTGGATTGTAATCAGCTTGGATTGTTCTTCCTCTGAGGCACAAATAAAATGCAAATGGTTTCTGAATGAAAGGAAATGTTCTTTATGAGGTACTGTGCTATTCAGAGCTGCAAAATGGCTTGAAATAAATGGGGATTATGAGGAATGTTTTATGAATCCACCTAGGAGAACTTAATATTAAGTTTCGTGTGGAAAAACCACAGGTGAGTTTCCCATCAGATGAACATATTACTGCTAAAGCAACTGGAAACAAGAAAGAGCCAAAGGCTTTAAGCCTTATTTAATAATACTAATACCTAGCTCTTTCCAGGAGGAGATGTCAGTGCACTTCACAGTGAAAGTACTTGTCTTACGGATGGGTTAAAATTAAATATCTTTCCCAAGCCCCCCTCTCATCCCTACAGCAAGGAGTAGAAGGCATCTGCTGTGCCCTGTCAAGTGCTTTACCCCTTGGTGACACGCTGGATCACAGCAGCAATCAGTGCAGCTCTGAACCAGCCCATTTACACCGCAAAACACTCAGGTGCACAGAACTCTTGTATCGTGAGGTTCTTTCAGAAGCTGGGCCACAGAGTCGTAACAGGAATACGCTTTAGAGAACAGGATGGTAGATCTGGAAATGAAATGAAAATCAATTCTGCATTTCCCCCAAAACAGACTGAGAGGGACATCTTGGTAGGAGAAAGGGGTCATTTCCTAACAAGCGCTTGCAGGCTGAAGAGGAAGGAAGTGGGAGGGAATACAATGAGATTTTAGTGCCTGCAAAACATGAACGGTTTTGTTGTCAAAGGAATTGCCACCAAACCCAAGGCAAGGGTTTTGCTAGATTTCCACTGTATTTTGTGCAGTCGATCATTCCTTCTGGGTATTGCTATAACTTATGCACATTTTAAGAGTTTTAAGGCCTCATAAACTACTGGATAAAGGGCTGAAGGGACCACCCACCTATGAGAGTCAGTAGAGCATAGCATGTCTGATCCTCTGGCATAGGAAGCCCTAACAGTGCCACTCCCTCTTCAGAAGTGTGAAGTGATTGGCTACCATAAATCCTACACCAGCACATGTGTTTAAAATCATCAAATACTGGTGATACCAGTGAGCCATACAGCTTCATTCACAGCTGGGGGACTGTTTTCTTCTTCTGTTGCTTTCTAAGAATTAAGCTAGACTGTCAAGCTAGGAGATGAAGACTCTGACAGCTACGTGTACCAACAACTCCTGCTGGAGGAGCCCAAGCTGTGTGTGCCATTGCTCAGGTCAGATGTAAGTGGCAGCACATGCTTGTGTGTGCAGCAGGGGTTGTCACCGCCGGGCACTAATGGAGAGGTCTGCGCCACTGAAGTCAGTGTTAATTCTGTTGACGTGATTCACAAAAGGGCTTCACCAAAGATGACCAACGTGGGAAAATCCCAGCGCAATTTTTCCCTTACTTTCATTTTAAGGCACTGCTGTTTGGTTTCACAGTGCCTATTAGTTTAAACCTGGTTAATTTCAGATGATTGTGGCAGAGGCTAACCATGTATCCGAAACCTGATGTTTGTGTTTCAGAACAAAAGAAGAAACATTTAAATCCATGTGTATGATCCAATACTTTACTCTCCTTGTTTGCACTCTCAAGCTCTAACAAAAATGGGTGGATATCAGCTGAAACCAGTAAGCACAACTCCATGAGACCTTAATGCTACCTATGAAAGATCTCACTCACCAGATTTATCTGGGCTCAGTGTCAGCTTTACACAGCTCTTGTTAAAGTTTAAACACCATCCAGGACCTGAATTATATGAAGGACATTTTAGCCCAACCAAGCTCTCTTCTGGCTTGGAGCCTCTGCAAGTCCACACAGCACAACACAGACTAAAACACCTTGACAAAATTTGTGAATATGTAGGCACAATATTCTCAAATTTCATTTGGCTTCCACAGTACACAGTTTTTAGCACTCTGAGGAACATCATTTTCAACTAACTAGCTAAAAATTATTTAATGTCCTGCAAAAAGTGTCCATGCCAAAGTCAGTTCACTGCTAAAAAAGATGCACGTATTCTGCAGATTAGAAATGGAAATGGACAGTCAGAATCTGGATTTCTTGGTGTTTTAAAACAAAATTGCATGCGGACTTTTTTATTATACCATTTCAGAATGTATGCAATTTTTCTAAATCGGAAGAAATGTACACTCTGGAGAGAATAGAGGCAGTATGAACCAAATTAAACCTTAGTGGTTGCAAAATTTGAAAGAAAGGCTGTCAGTCAGCCTAGGTCATGTCAGGGCTGTGAAGTGTAACACAGTCCCACCTCTGCCCCACAAAACCATCAGTCTATCAGCAAGGCCACTGGCCTTTTCTTCATGGTATGATTTTAATGTATTGTTTCTTCTTTTTTTCAAAACATCTCTAACCTCATCTGAACTCTTTCTCTTCACTCTCCTCATTTCCTTTTATGCTCTCAGTTTGCCCTTCAAAATCTCATTTAATTAGTTTCTTGCCTTAGCTGAAGACACTTGGAATAGTTTTTTTTCTTGATCTACATTTTCACGATAGGCTTCTTAAAAATAAGACTCTTTTGTCACAGTCTTTTTTTGCTCAATATCAACCTAAAGCAAACATGCCAACAATACATAAGAGTCACGGATCTGAAGAGCTAAAGAGTTACAGGCTAGAATCCTTTTCGGACAGAGAGAATACTTTGAATGGAATTTCCTGCAGATCAGAAAATCCTTGTGTCACTGCAATGTTTTTTGGATTCACAAGATATAAAGCAAATATTTCATATTGGTATGTGTTTGATTTTAAAGGAAAGAGGATGTTACATCGAAAGAAATAAATCATCCTGGGCCTGCCACTCAGTAATTTTTGCAGTTTAGATGGAAACTTCCCGACTGACTGTATGCAAAATTATGTTAAATGATGGCACGAGTGTTTGTTTAGTTTTAAGGATCTAACTGCAAAACAAGCATCTGTGAAATTTCTTCCTCTCCATAATGCAAAAAACTCTACTTGTTTTTGGAGAGTGGCCAGTAGCAGATGTACAAGGATAAGACCAAAGCAAGATCAAAGTAGTATTTCCCAGGTACACTAGAGCTTACAGTAATCCAAGACATAAGGCCCCTTGAATGCGATGTGGTGATGTGATTAGCACTCTCCAGTGAATTTTCTATTTTTCTTGAATTTATTCAGTCATTTCTTGAACCTTTGTAAGCTCCTAGCACCCACACCATCCAATGGCGAGAAGTTCTGCAGATTAAGTGCAGGTTGTATTAGAAAGCATTTCCTTATATTCGTTTCAAACCTGCTCATCCATTACATTGCTCCTTTTATAAAACCTGTTCTGTTCCACTGATCAGACTGCAGACCTTTTCCTGCATACCAGATTTCAGAGGATGGTATACCATGACCGAAAACCCACAAGCTTCAAGTCAGTGCTGAGCTCCTGCTACATGCCTGGGCACTTGATATAAGCTCGTATTAGTGGCATTTCTGAGGGGGGCTGGCAAATTTGTTCTCAGATGACGATTTGCCAGCAGATGTTGCTGAAACACACAGAATATGTATAAGTGTCTTAACCTGATCCGAGAGTGTCTGCAGCATAAAGCACAAAGAGAAATGATGCTGTGTGACAGCCAATTGCTGGCAGCTTTAACGGCAAACATCTACATTAATATTTCTACTTTACTGCTTTGTGTGTATTTGTGGCCCTCCAAAGCAATAAAAGGAAAATTAAGCTCTCAATGTCACAACCCATAAACTAATTTTGCTAACAAAGAACAGAAAATGAGGGGTTCAAAAGGAGCAGAATTTCTCTTTCCATTCCTAGGAAGCAGCCAAGCAGCCACGTGGTATTGCCCTGACCTTTCTTTAGCCATTTGTTCCTCTCTGCTTCTCCCTGGGATGTGTTTCTGTGTCACTTAGCAGTTGCATAAATAATGTCAAGAGGCTTCATGTGATGGAAAGCTGCAGTGAGCCATGAGACATTCCGGCTTTAATTAGGTACACAAACTAAACCCAGCAGTAATATGTCTGGGGTACCATGAATGTCACAATCACAAGCCCTTTCTTGGTGAGGGCAAAACATTGTTAGAAGGCATATAACAAAAGCTAGTATTTATTGTAGAAGCAACTCTTGCTTTCATGTGTTCTGTTTCAATTGGCACATATCCATTCTGTTGAACAAAGACCTCAGGGTATTCCTCTCTTCATCCTGCCTTTGCTCTCGTGCCAGTTTTTAAGGCTGGGATTTTCTGGGAGGATATGCTGAGTAATGGCCACAACCAGCAGAGGTACTATCTTGAGGCAAACATAACTATCTGAGCAGCTCAGGCAGCATTCCTGATGCAGCAAATACTTTGGAAGACTTTTCATCTTCCTGATTAGTTAAGAGCTGGTCCAAGGTTCTTTGAAGCTTGAAGATATTTCAGACTACGCTGTAAAGTGCTCAGCTAGGCCCCACTCTGCTCTCAATGAATTAAGTGAGCTCGATTCATCCTGTGTTCAGTTGCTGCAGATGACAGCTGGTTCTGAAAGACTGGCTCTACTGTATAGCTTCTAAAGAAACACATCTTTAAAGGAGCGGGGATTAGGGGTACAAAAAAGGATTTTGTCTGTCACGTGCCTGGCAGGCCACAGGCCTAACCGTTCTGAAGACCATCTATCAGAAGACAATGATGCAAGTGAGGACAATGCAAATGCTTTCACAAAATATCCAGTTCTTTGAAGTGTGCCTGTAGAAAAAATTATTTCATAGGGATGGCTAATACTAGCACAAATCTAACAGTACCCTGTAGAAGCAGTTGAAAAACAATTTCCCATAGCACTTCCATAATCACTGATACTTCATAGAGAATTTGCAAGCTACAATATTTTAGAGCTAGTTAAACACATAGCATTTGTAGCTTCTATGAAAGTTATAGGCTCTTTTTTTTTTTTAACTTGAAAAACACTGGTTATTTCAGTGTTTATTACAGCTATTTAAATATCCTGACAGTCTTATGTGAGTTGAATTGAAACCTCATGACTCACCTTAAATAAACTAATGTTTCTTGTCAGCCAGGTTTAATTTAAATTTATCTTTTGTGGTTTGACCAGTCATTCATTCCTGCAGCTGAGAGAGACAGGTGAAGTTACAATTTTTTTCCCTTCATTTTCCTGGCCAGTTTGTCTCAGTTGTGTGTACCAGCTAAGTTTTCTGTACAAGTTTTCCATACAGAGTTTATCTGTCCAGGTCTGCTCCTCTGGAACTCGTCAGAGTATTTAGTGCTGCATAAAAAAGATGCAGGAGGGCCAAGTGCCTACGGTAGGGAAGGAGGATCTACAGCTTTCACTGTGGTGTGAATCAGGCCACAGGAGGCTAGGTTATAAAATATATTTTTCAGAGGGGAAGTTCAGAAATAATCTAAACAGTACAGCTGCACATATCAGTGGGTTTCAGTGAAACAGGCAGCTAAAGATACTCCTGTTGAAACAGTCTGGAGGAGGGAAGGCAAAGGATTTTTTGACAGATGACAAAAGCACTACATGAATTGATTATTCTGTATTTGGAAAGCAACCATCTCTTTAATAAAGTATCAGAATGTGAACACTTCTTGTTTTCTTCCTTTGCAGAAAGTTCAAAAGTTTAATCTGATTTTGGAATTTTCTCTGAGCTCATTGAACAGATACACAGTATAATAACTTAGCTGTGCCTTCTGTGTTGAAGTATCAACATAATTTACTGTACTGTGCAATCTCAAGGGCTGACCATGTCTTACCCAAATCTGGCAAATTTTCTGCCTCTTCCATATTTTATATTAAAGGATATTCTGATGTAGCAAGTCAATTCAAACATCTACAACTAAGCATATGCCAAACATTAAGCATTTATCCAGGTCCAATACAATCAGTGCCGCCCTTGGGTTTCAGAGTATAATCAAAATCTCTGATTTGACTAGAAAAAAAAAAAAAACCTGCTTTTTTAACAAGACTTCTTATTCTTTAGTATAAGATCTGCTCGAAAATCAATTTGGATTTATACACAACCAAGTAACAGGGCCTGCATCCTAATCTCAGTGAGACAACAGTGTTTGGGATAAAGGCATGCTGAGAGAATTTGCGTGCAGCATCCATGGTCTGAGCTGCTTTTCTCAGCTTTGGCTGTGGCAAAGCTGCACTCTAGTGGAACTGGGGCAGAAGCACGCTCTGGGCTTCGGCAAACACGCTCTTCCTTCACACCTCAGCCCCTTTGCTTCACTACAGCTCTGCTGAGGGGTTTCGTGTGTCTGCAGGTCATTTAGGAAATACTCCAGCCTGAGATCGTCCCAAACGGCACAGCTGATGCATGATTCAGAGGGAAGTTTGCGCTCCCTTTGTACCGTGCGGCTGCCCACCGCAGCGCATTACAGAGCAAAGGCATTCACCAGCTACGCTGTGCAGCCCCGACATCTCCGCGGGGTGCAACGTCATTGAACCACCACAACATCTGGGGTTGTCAAGATTATGGACAGGTTGTTCTCCCAAAACATCTCATCTCTGCAGACCCCACTGTTTTTAGTGACCACCAGTGTCGTGTTATTCAAAATGTTCAGAGATTTTAAGTGCCTTAGTAGGACATGAGTTCTTTATAATATGTCCCAACAGCACCTGACCTTCAGGCTGCTTAAATCAGCGTTGGTACACAGAAGTCAAGTAGTAGAGCCAAAGCTGGAGTTATTGCCAGTAAGTGAGTTAAAGTGAGGCTAAGATCAGTCCCTGTTATTTGAACAATACAAGATGTGCCTTGGAAAATGTCCAAACCTCACCAGACATGAAAATAGATTAGGGCTTAAGGGCTTTTGGTTGCTACATAGCAGTCAATAGCAACCAGAAGGAACCCTTTGTGTCATTTTAATTTCACTTGTGTGAACTTTATGTTCTGAACTAAAGCCACAGGTGAGAAAAAGCATAAGAAGAACTAATTCAACCATACAAACAACACAGGAATTAGTGCAGAGTTATTTAAAAATACAGGAGGGAACACATTTGGTCGCTGAATATTATACACATTGAAATCAATTTGGCTTTACAAGTAGAGATACCACTGTAAGCTTTGCTGCCATCTTCTGTTACAGTATGGACATACCCAGTAGGTCTGAACTCTTGGGTTGCTGTGCCACAGGGAAGAGGTGAGGATGCCAAAGACTCTGCTGTTCACAGATTAAAGAGGCATTTGTGAGCACTTCTACTCAATGGAAATTAACTTTGTTTCTTCTTCCAAAACGAATGCAAAATTCCAGTAGGATATGCCAAATATTTTTGGCATGAGAAGTAGAATTGGGGAAACATTTCTTTTTGGTGTTTTAAAAATGAAGTACTTAAAGACTTTCTGAGGTAAATTTTGGGCTACCCATGATCGTATTTTCATTTTTGAAGACTGAAAAAAATAGTCAGGACAAAATATGTGGATCAGAAATGGATTGTTGGACCACTTGCTCTATAGAAGTACTCATTCTAAAGCTTCTGGGGTTTGTGGTCTATGCCGTGTCTGTTGCTGGTAGGCCCTCAGCTCTCAGATGAAAGTTGCATCAGGCAGGTCACGATTACATCTCAGATATGTCCTCACTGTGTGCACAACAGAGGGCTTTTGAAGCTTTCCTGCTATCTGCATGTGCAGCACCGTGAATCCGGTTTGATTATCTAGAATTCACACCAGTACTGCCAATAACAAAGAAACATTCTCTGTCTGAATATCAAGTCCACATTTTGTGCTGAACATTTTAGCCTGCACACTGAATTGCAGATTTTGTGATAGAGGCAGCACTTCAAGATGCTAGTTTCAAAAATACAAAGGTAGTTTAAAAGCTGTTCACAGCTGAATTGGGGGGGGAAAAGAGACACACAAGGGACTTTATTTCCGTGATAGCTGCGCCTTCATCTCGACTGTCAGCAATGTGATTCTGTCACAGGCTTTCTTTTCAAAACATCAAAATACCTCCCTTTGCACGGGTAATGTTAGCTATCTCTTTTTGAAATGGCATCAAGGGAATGTGCTTTTCTAACTTCAGTTTCCAAAAGGAGCAGCTAAGGTTTGAGCTCTTCTTCTTGCACTGAAGAACCCAAGAGATTTAATATCTTCTGTTTCAGAGAACACTCTCCTTTTGTGCTTAATATACGATGGTCTCCATCATTACAATATTTTAAGAATAAATTAAAA
Source organism: Machaerirhynchus nigripectus (assembly GCA_013397975.1). Classification (NCBI taxonomy): domain Eukaryota; kingdom Metazoa; phylum Chordata; class Aves; order Passeriformes; family Dicruridae; genus Machaerirhynchus; species Machaerirhynchus nigripectus. The sequence goes on along the minus strand of VZRQ01006121.1, from coordinate 1,096,816 downwards.
AACAAAACAAACAAACAAAAAAGAAAACCACAAAACACACAAAAAATTTCTTTTATTTTTCCCAGTCATCATAAAGCTGTAGCCCATAAATCATCAGTCAGGTGCATGAATAAAACATTATGAAGCAATTCTTCTTCTGCCTTGTCCTGTTTCAGTCCCTTTTCAAGTTGTTTGCTTCAGGCAATAATTTGTTAATGCAGGTGTGCCATGTTTTCTTGTGACTGCAGAAGCTGGAAAAGTGACTTTGAATAAAGGAGGGTGGGAATTCAAAGGCTGTAACAGAACTGGGCCTAAAGACAGGGCTGTGGACTGACAGGGACCTTCATCTTACAGCCATGCCCATAGAAAGATTTTTGCCTTCAGAGAATGGGGGAGAGTTATTTCAGTAGCTGATTGAAACACACTGATGTATTCGGTAAATGCAGTTATGGTTAAGGGTTAAGGATGTGTTTCATGTTTGTCTTATGCTCTTCTAAACATGGGCAGGTCCACTACCCTCTCACTCTCCCTTCCCACGGTTAAGTGGTGAGGCAGAGCAAGGATTGGACCTGGCACTATGAAAGCAACACCCTATTCAAATCAATTTATCTTAACAAGGCCATAAAATCGCAGTCCAATATAGAAAGCTGTCCATCTTCCCTGAGGTTTCTGGAAGACTGAAACCTCAAGAAGGATATCGATGGTTCTTCAGGTGTTGACACTCTCCTAAATCTCCCCATTGCTCATTTGCTCCAAAATCTGGCATCAGCACACTTTGAATCAGGCTCTAAAACTCTACTTTAATGCTTTTGTTGTGAGCTTTGAGCAGGAGATGTTGCCTCTTGCAGGAAGGAAAACTTGTTGAAATCAAATAGAAGGAGAAATAGAGGGAGAATACAAAAAGATATTCAGATTTAAATAAAGCCTGTTTTGCAGATGCTAGGGTTAAGGTGCTCAACAATCAATACAGCTGACGTTTTACTCTAATTGTCATCCTTGATGCTCTTTTCTATCAAAGCCACATGCTATAAGAAGCAGTGAAGAGACAATTTCATATCTACTAATTATTATCATGATGTTATTAATTTAGACTAAGGACAATAATAAGATAGGGTGTGTGTAGAAAGAATTCATTATGAAATTAATTGCCCTGATTAGGGTCAACACATAAGATAAGGTTTATAAAGCATTTTAGAAACAATTAGTTTTGATGGCTATTTGGCATCCTAAGACATGTAAATCTAGAGTATGCATTTTACATTTCTCCCCCCTCCCCATTCATATGCTAAGTCCTCTGATAAACGCAGCTTGTTCAAAAGAAAATTGAAATCAGTGGATTGAAGCAAAGCTGGATAATGAGGTATTATTGATATATTCTGTAAATGCTTCAATTATTTCTGCCTTTGGGTTTGAAATTATTTCAAAGAAACAAAGAAATATATTAAAAATGGCTTTTTACAAAGTCAATTTTAATGTCTCCATTGCATTTGTGGTTGTCTTTTCCCCTTAACAGACACAGAAAGGGCTTGATTATAGTTATCTTTCTGAATATACTGTTGCTTTTTGCAGGTCCTTTCTCTTGACTCTCAAGGGCTCTCTCACAGAATGGTGGCCCTCAGTTATGTGAAGCACCTGTTCCCAATTCATCTCTGTAAATGAAACTTAACATGGCTTTGTCTCCTTGCATCCTAAATGCCCTTTCTTCTTTTCTTTCCCCTGAATTCTTAAAGAAAACAACTGACAGAAGGAGCTAGCAGAAACATCCTTTAAACCAGAGTGATTGTGCATTCAGGATGTTCTTTACCCAAAGGTCTGCTGTAGTCTACATTCCTCCCTAATGGAGTTGATTTTTGGCACTTGATTTCAGTGTGACTGTACTTGGTCAATCCTGACAGCTTTAAAGATCTCATCCTAAATACAGGCTGTTCACACCAAAGAGGCAGTTTGGCTAAACTTAGCTGCTTCTGACCCAACAGAGGTCTGATCCCTGTCTGCCACAACACCTGGGCTCTCAGAGGTTCATCAGTGTAGCTGCCCTGGAAGCACACACATCCATTTAGATCTTGCTCATCTCCCTTTCTCCCAGTCCACTCACTCAGACTAAAAATGGAAGCAACCAGCTCCTCTATACAACAAAGGAGAAGTCCTCGGGCATTTTCTTTTTCAAGAAGCAACAATCATTATCTCTATCTTTGCAGCTGGGGAAACTGAGGCCCTGAGGTGCATGACTAATGTACCCAGAAGACCAAAGTGCTGCGGGCAGACAGCCTGTTTCTCCAGAGCCCTGGCACAGAAAGGACATTAGAGAGCTGTGGGTACACGAACACAGCGTATACAGCTTCCTGGATTCAAATCCCTGAGAAACACAGGAGGGTGCAATTAGGAACGGAACCAGAGCTTACTGAAGTCAGTGGAAATCTTCCCAATTATTTCAACAGGTATCTGGCACCAGCCCCTGATGAATCCTCTGGGGCTGCCTGTTGCCTGCTCTGTGTGGCTCATTAACAACAGAACTCATCGTGAGCATGTAACTCCTCAGCTGGCAGGTTTGCAGGTGTCTGTGCTTATCTTTCCATTGCAAATGGCAGCTAACACAGACAGGATGGGGAAAAGAATGTAAGAGGGGAGAGAGAGATCAGCCATAGCAAGTCACAAGAGGAAGCAGCTTACAGCAGTGGCAGGACCTCTTGTTCAGGACCTTTTGCCTGTCCCCCAGGAGCTTGGCAGAAAGCTGACAGCTTTGTGGCACTCAGTAGAGCAAACACCACTTCTCAGCTTATTTTCTATTGCAAAAGTAGCTTGATACCATGATTGATCGATGCTCCTGGAGAGTCAATACCCAGATCACATGCAGTAAATCCCAGGAGCAGCGCCAAAACCACAGTGAGTGACTGTGTCTCAGCACACTGCCAAATTCTCCTTCCCCTCCCACACCAGAAACCCACCGAGCCGATGGAGCTGATGTGAGTGACATCAGCACACCAGAAGCTAGAAGCTGGCTCATTTCAGTCTCAGAGACATCATCACTGGACATACAGCTCCAGGGGAAAGGTCTAGAAAAAGCAGCACGTTCTTTAAAAGAGAAAAGAACACTGACAGGAATTTTGGAGAGCTGCAGTAATGCAGTACAATACCCCAGGTGATATGCCACTCAAAATATGCCCTGCATCAGGGCAAGCTAGACTATTTCATTAGTCCTGTAGAAGAACAAAAAAGAAAAAAAAAGTAAAAAAACCAGATTATACAACAGCAGGCAGCCCTGCCGCTCAATACCAAGTAATAAAAATCAATTGTATGATCAATAGGCTTTTCTGTCCACAGGGCTTTGAAGATTCTGCTGTCATGCTCTCTGCTATAATTAGCACTTGATGAACTTAAAATGTTTGATGACTGTGAAATTGCATTCCTATAGAGACAATGCACATCTGGAATAACAGCATTCAATTCAGGGGTCTGTGGAGTCTCACACCATTAAACGCAGAACTTTAAATAGAGTTTTCACTGTGAAAGTGGGGCAGCCTCTTTGACATGTGTAGTGGTTTTTAACATCAGCTCTGGTCCACTTGTTCCTCACATCACTGGTGTAGCAGACAATCTTTAGAAATCTCAGGATACACTTGTTTGGGAATGAATGTACTCTCCCAGCAGAAGATGAAGAGAGGCAGACTACCCTTACTTCAATTTCACCTTCACAGTCAGAATTAAGGCAGAGTTGGGTATATTGCTCTATATACCAACAAATATAGGGAGAGAGAAAGACTCATTAGCAAATTAACCCATTTAGCTTAAGCACAAAATAAGCTGCTTTGTGATATAGATTAGAAAACAGAATCTTTTGTTGGAAGAAAAAATGAGAAAACGCATTGCAAACACAATTGACTCCAACTCACAGTTTTGCAAGGCTGCAAATGCAATGGAGATGTACAGGAGAGTGTGTTTTCTTCTCCAGAACCAGTATTTTTCACCATAAGCATTTCTTCCCTTGCACACTGAACGAAAACAGCCCTCTCTTGCCTGAGTTGGCAACACACACACCTGAAAAAGAAAGCTGAACTGGGGCAAGGGCAAGACAAAGGGCAAGGAGAGGCTGATGTTTTTGCTCCCAAAAGCAGCAGAACCTTGACCACAACCTCAGTTTAGAACTGATTCCTTCATAGTGTCAGGATAACCTGCACTAATGTTTCCACATGTGCTATTCATTGGGGAAAATATTCATCATCCTGGCAATAAAAACCCCAAAAGAAAAGGCCCATTTTATCAGACAGCTATTTCCTAAGAGTGGACACGCAAGACAGTTCAGGTGGTGTCACCAACCCTGCTTTAAGGGTTAATGCCAATGGGGTGTGAATGTGATTTTCAGAGGACATTGCTGGTGAGAAGCTGGCCCTCTCAGATGGAGGGCCCACAACAGGGGAGCACTGTGTGGCAGCTCAGACTGGCCTAAGCTGCCTTTCACTCTACACTAAAGCCTAAAACCAGAAAAATTAAAAATGAAGACCTGAAAATGGATCTTGTCCTTCTAGGGGTGTTCAGAGCCAGTGTTCAGAACCAGGACACTGGCTTCTACTATCATGCTGGGCAGATATTAAAAGAAGCTGAGGGACAGTCCCTATCAGAATTCTCTTTTAGTGCTGCCTCCTCAGTCATTGGAAAAAATTCTCTTCTGTCTCTCTACATGTCCTACCATTGCCCCCAGAGTCCAAGGAAACAAACGTAAGCCTAAATATTCATAAATATTTTCATGGTTTCACTCTGACTACAAGTGTTTCTGCACAGAAATTCAGTGTGGATTGCTGCTTTAAATCTCATGCTTGATCTCTTCAGTTTTTAAGTCTGCTATGGAAGGCTTGTCATGAATCAGGACCATGGAATATTTTGAGTTGGAAGGGACCCACAAGGATCATTGAGTCCAACTCCTGGTCCTTGCACAGGAACCCCAAGAATCACACCACATCCGTCCCTGAGAGCGTTGTCCAAACACTTTTGGAACTCTGTCAGCCTTGGCGCTGTGACTCTTCCCTGGGGAGCCTGAAGTTATTGTGAAGAAAGAAAAGTATAATTATCAGCACTCTGCTAGCATTCATTATGTGACAAGGTTAATGCATGGTAAGGTTTGAGGGCTGGATATGAATCTGTAGGGCTGATCTCAGACTTCAAGCTGAACTTTTTGAAGATCTGTCCATGCTAACACTGCTAGAATTATCCAAGTCACTCCCATTTCTGATCTGTAAGCTCTGAAAGCCAACAGTTCTCTGCACATAAAAATACAGTAAAAATCATACATTGCTGAAACAGAGCAGCATCTCATATTTAAAGACACCTACAAAAAATGCGTGAATATGGATCAAAAACGAACAAAAAATTCCCTTCTTATATCACATGAGAAGTACCAGTGTGTATTTTCTGTCTGCTTTTGTAATGTGCCTATAGAACATTTTAAAGCTACGGGTTAAACATTCAACCTTTACTTTGAGCTTTCCTGCCCCTGAAGTGTTTCCATAGATACTTAAAATATAAGACAACCTGACCTTTGAAGGATGCTCTACTGAGTTTTTAGGTATTATCTGATTGTAACACTTTACCCCTTAACCTATTCTTGGCTTGTGCTTTGTATTATCATGAATCTCTAGTTTGTACCCGTAGGGGGAAGGTCTTAGGGTTTTTTCTTCAAACTTCAGTAGCACGGCACTGGGACTGGCTTTTGCTTCACCAGTTCTTTGACCACAACAGAACTGCAGCAAAACCATAAAGACTAGAAAAGCTTTGTTAATTCAAGTCCCTACTGCTCTTAAACTCCTCCCCATACCCCTCTTTATTTTTTTTTTTCCAGAAAGTGTAGGTGCAATTAGCTGATATTTGCCACTTCAGCCATGACAGGCAGCAAGGCAGCCTGAAGACGTGGCACATCTTTGCTTGGCTATTTCACAACCTGCTACGTGGGTAGCAAAGGCTGTGCCAAATTCTTCTGTTGTCCTAAGGGCATATCCCAGCAGGCAGCCTGGAACATCAGTTACTGATCTAATGCACCTGCCTTGTCACACTCATCTAAACTGACTGAATCATAGTGTATATTTAGGGAAATATCCCAAGTTATGAGAGCTGGAGGAGCTGGGCCATTGACCTCAATGAAGACATGATAATTTACATCAGCCAGAGTAGCAGCTTTGTGGAAATTTGCTCATTTAAATCAGTGGAGGATTTCCCCCACTGTCCCTGGAAATGTTCCACAAAAATACAATGTTCCCTCTAGTCTCTGTTGTCATTGTCTTAAGCAATTACTGCTCCATATTCCCAAGAAAAGTGTGCAGCAGTATATTTTCTAATCTCAAGGTGACTTACTGCCTGCTTTTCCGTAATGAGAGATGGGTGCTCTACTTCAATAACTTTTATTAGTGGTGAAAAAAGAAAAGGCAGTGATCAGCTTCCGTAATTGAATAGAGAAGGTAATTTGCACTCCAGTCTTCTTGTAAATGAGGCTTTTTATTAGAAAAAGGAAAAGGTCTGAAAGGGATAACTGTCTTTCATGCATTGTGGCACATCAGAAAAAGGCTGGAGAAGAGTGGGGGCTGTCCCTTTCTTCCCATGTGTAGTTTTTTCCTGGAGACAAAACCAGAGATAAATCTCAGCCAGATTCCTGTGGCACTGACCAGTTAGTTGGCTCTCGGGGGTCCTGAATGTGGGCAGCCCTTGTAAGCACAGGCCTTGTCTTGCACAACACAAGAAACAGCACAGAGAAAAAGAGGGATTGGGTTCTGGAAGAGTGTGTGAAGGCAGTGTGAAAACCTGTATCATATTCCAGGCTGTACCTAAGGAGACTTTCCCTCCTGCCACCAGGCCACAGGAGCCAGTGCTGAAGAAGCTATAGAAATAGATAGCAAATAGATCTTTCATTGCTGACCTATTTGAGGTAGGGGTACTGATCCTGCAAAATCAGATGTCATGAAAAATGAGCATTGTGTACTTCGAAGAAGTAGAAAGCCTCAATTTTAAATAAAAGGCTTGGAACTAAAAATGGTGTCAATAATTTAATGAATGAGATGGAAATCAGTGGCTCAGAGAGTTATGATTTCACTTAAGTAGTCTGGAACATGGTTGAAAACCCAAAGACTTTTGTTTTACATAACATGAAGTAACATTTTTGACAATCTTTGGTAAAGTTCTCAGGTAAAGCCAAAAAACTTGCTTACAAGTTGAATTTACATTTCCATTTCATTATGAAATAGCAATTTCTTTTCATTTGGTTATTAAAATCCAGCATGAAACACAAACAGAAGGTGAAAATACCAGCTTTACTTTGGATTTCTTCAAGAAAAAGAAATAAATAGTCAAACTGCAGAAGCAGTTGACAATAAAGACTCCACTGTCAGAAAAAAAACAACTGCTCATTTCCTGATTAAGGAACAAAAGTAAGAACAGTGATATTTTTCATAGACTTAAAAAAACCCTAAACCAATTGAAATACTGTTTCCTGACTGCATTTCATACAATGGAATGGATTTTCTCACTGTTTTCATCTCAGACTTTTCTCTGTCTGCAGGCTGTTCCCCATGCCTGCAAAAACCGGATACTGATGCTGATACATGAGTAAAGAGGAACTCACTGGAGCAGAGAGGTGTGAATGATTGAGCCAGCCTTGACAGGAGCTCAAAAGATTATTTGTTGCTCAGAGGGAGGGGCACTAGACGGTTGTCTAAGATGGGGATGGCAAGATCAGCTGTGATTAGAGTCTGTCCTGAGACTGGAACAATCAGCTGTACAACTGCAGCAGAAGAAAGAAAACATAAACAAAAACTTTCCATTTAGAAATTTTGAGTGACATCCTTTACCAAGACAATCAGCTTCTCAAGATGAACAGAGCCCAGGATCTGGCCATCTGCACTTTGTGTTCATGTTTTCAGAGCGTGGGAAATACACCAACAAGCACCACCATCATCAGGTGCAGCTGAAGAAGAACATTTTAAGCACCATATATGAAGGTTTGCGCTTCAAAATTACTTGGGGGATCTTCAAGATGGGACACGAATATGAACTGTAGATTCTTAAAAACTGGTGTGGTTTTGGTTGCTGCCTCTACTTTATTTGGTTGCTGAGTATACGGCATGAATAAATGAAGAGAGAGAACCAAGGGGGAAAAAAACTACATTGCAAACACAGTTCAGCCAAGCTTTATTTTTCAACTCGCTAAAGAAGTAGCTCCTTAGACTTAATATGACCTAGAAACTGCACATTCCCCAGCAGCCCTAATTAGTTGAAGAAACTAAGCGTTTTACCACATCACCTTCAAATAATCTCTTTGAATTCATTGGTTTCCCAAGTGTTTCTTCCTTGTCCCATTTCATACAGTTAATGAAACATCTCAATCAAGGAGCAGGTTTTTATATGTGAGCAGTTTCTGTCTGCATTCTAAAGGGCTGAGATTTGAAATAAATTACCACTCTTTGCTTTGTTCCTTAGGGTAAAATGAGTGTCAGCACCATATCCTCTTTCTGACCCAGAAATTATTTCTCAGGTACTTCACCTCCATTTTTACTCTCAGAAGAATACTTTCACATCTCAGGAGGAAAAGAGTATTGGCATGGGAACCCAAAATGCTTTGTTTCTCATGTACAGCTGCTAATTGGAACATCCAGCCCCTCTCCAGCTTTACATTTGAGGTGGGGTATTGTGCTCTGTGCCCTGAGAAAGTTCTTGTGAGCAGAACATAGTTCATACTTGTTGAGGTACTGATGTTGCCACACCTGGCACATATGTACGTAAATAAAATTTTATCCAGGGCAGAGCGTGACGGGGCATCCTTTCATCCAGCAGCTGTTCAGAAATTGCTTTTCAGTGACTTTTAGCCCAGTCTTCCAGGAACATAAGATACCTAACCTAAACTGACCAAAGTAGTGTCATCCCATTCCAAAGTCTGGGAAATTAACCCACACACAGAAAGCCAGGAATCTGTGCAGCATTTCTAGAGCTTCTTCCGCCTTTCTCCTTGTTTTCCTCCACTCACGTATTTCCACTATGACTAAGTAAGACAAATACAGCTGAAATTCATATTGGAATTATTGCTATTGGCAAATCATCAGCTAAGGGGAAAATCTGTTGAAGTTTGATCTATATCAAGTCACATAATTGAGATGGTTAAAGTGTTCATGTAACATAGGTACTTGATGACCTTCAAAATTTGGGGTCTGCTTGGCTCAGTGAGCAACCCCAGAATCCTCAATATGGTCATTGTTTGCCTCTCTTTCTCATTTTGAACTGCACCTAGTTAAAAATGTAGTGAAGAGATTTATAAGCTCATCAGTTTTGAGGACAGCAGGTAAGCAAAAGAAGATGAAGTCAACTAATCTGTAAAATAATTGTTAACACTCTTTTCTTTTTTCTAAAAGTGCTCAACTAAATGATCATTTAATATATGAAAAATTATTGCTGGATTTCCACCAAAAATCCCAGTTCTGTTCCTGCTAAAGTTGTGGGGGTTTAGAACAACTGAAGAGCAATTGTGTCTGTGTGAAAGTGTTCCAGTGAAAACATTTGGCCAGCACTGACAGACTCATAGAGAACTTCTTCCTTTGTGTTACTGTTACAATTGTGGGGATAGCTACATAATTGGGTAAAGAAATTACTTATTGACCAAGGCTTTTATCTATTCACTTTCTGAAATAAACGCCCATTGCGGTTTTGAAGGCTATAAAAACTACAATGCAAATGCAAGCTCATGATCTGCAGCATTATAACCCATTAGCGACTAGGCACAAGGAAGAGAACAAAGACCAGAAGGGAAGAGATGAAAGAAGGCAGGGCATACAAATCTAACCTCAAGGACCAGCTAGAAATTATCCATCAGAGGGTCCCCTAATGGAAAACAACCTCAACAAAAATGCAAATTGCATTTTTTTGCAGTAATTATTTCAACTCCGTGGTGGGAGAAATTGCAATGAAGTTATTTCAACAGTTTTCAACATTTTCAAATCCTACTTCAGGTCATAGACAAATGCTCAAAGGTTGAAATATCCCTTAGGAGGGGGAAAAAAATTGTCCAGACTTGCTTGCTCACTTTGATCTCCCTGAGTAAGATACTCTGTTGACAAACAAATTCTCATCAGGTGGAAGCAAACCCAGTGGTTCAGAACCCACTGAGATGTCATTGGCTCACAGCTTTGACAGCCTCTGTTTTCCTGGACGTTCTTGGAAGAATGCTGTTCAGAGAAAGTGCTTCTGGTTCCAGATGCATTTCCTTTTCAGAGTGTCTGGGGACACACAGAAACCAACACCGTCAGTGTTCTGCACCGTGTTCTGACTTCTCACAATGGGGTAACAGAGAAGGTTAGTATCGGTTCGGTACCACATAAGCATGTGATATACCTGTTCTGCTGCAACTGCTACTCCTTTCCTAAGAACTGCTCGTTTTCTGCATGCGTAAAATTTTACAGCTGCTTGAAAACGTGATCATGTTTCTGGCACTATTTTTGCCTAAGAGCGATTCACTTAGTTGGAACCTTGTGAAAAAAATGCGGTTGATTCTTGTTTTCAGACTCTGGAAAATAAACCGGGCTCGTCGTCCTCCGCCGAGTGTCCATCGCACAGCCGGTATTCCTTCCGGCTGGAAGAACAGTGCTGGAGCCGGCGGGCTGCTGGCACCATCTAGTGATGCCTGCGGGCTCGCCCAGCTCCCTCCTGCCTGAAGCACGAGGGAACGCTGGCTCAGGATGCCACAGCTCTCTGGAAGGAAAAACAACTCTCAAACCACCAGCACTGTTACAAGGACTAGAGTTCTAACCTCGGCATCACCATTTTTAACTGGTCTTTCCTCTGACACACCTTGTAACACTAAGTAGTTTGCATCACATTTGGTATCAAATGAACTACAGGGGGTTTACAGGGCACAGCAGAGTGGTACTTACTGAAGAAAGCAAGATACAATGGAAACGGCCAACCACCTTTCCGCATGCATTTTTCTGTAAATCCAAAGTTTTCAGCCAAAAAAAATCGAGACAAACCCCCAGGTTTTCTCTCCTCCCTGCAGAAGTTGACAGCTCTCTCAGCCTCTGCTCGTATCACAACAAGGAGAATTTCCACTGGTCCTCTTTTGGAACCTTTTGAAAGGCCTTCACCTCAAGGAACTGGGGACACTGGCCTTTCTATCGGTCTCCTCATCAGCCGTGAGACTGGACTTTGGTTCCTGTAGCAGAAACCAAGGTGGAAGGTGCTGCCACCTGTCACCTACCATGAAGGTGGGCTGCAGCGGAGAGGAGGCCTTTGTTGATTTCCCACCTTAGCAACAACAAGTCCATGCTTCATTGTGAATTTGACTGCAGGTTCCTCCTCTCATCCCAGTCAGGTCCCTTAGTGGTCCCTTGCCTTTCCTGCCTGCTCTTCTGCTTCCATACTGGCACAAACCAGAAGGGAAACAGTGCAGTGCTCAGCTCTCCAAGGACTGACATCACTTGTAAAGCTGGACACAGCTTTTCTTTCCTGCTGCCCATCTTCAGGAGGAGATGGTTTTGGTCAACCAAAGGCTTTCATGACTCTGTTCCCTTTTTTTGGTCTGTTGCTGTATTTTTTTCCTTTAGAGGAAAATTAATCAAGGTATCCAAGGCCATTTTAGGCTCGATAGTATAAAAATTAGGCCAAAAAATTTTCTAGGGGAGTTGGAAGCTAGGTTTGGTTTAAAAATCTTCTTTCTTTGTAAGACATTCCAGAACTGCTACTGAATAACAGGCTCAGAGTCAAAACTAAGTGTTGAGGCTGATCAGAAATTTTTCCCCATTGTTTTCATGCACTGGCAGATACAGGAGGTCAAAAGCAGATTACTTTGATAGGAAAACATTTCCTTTCCTCTGTCCTCCTTCTTCTTAACCAGTGAACTGAGTTTTGGTGATATCTTTAGTGCCACATCGCTGCAATAGTAGCAGTGAGAGACACACTGAAGACCACAGAAAAGGCAAAAGATCACAAAGATCATCAGGTTGGAGAGACCCAAGGACAAAGCAGGGGACTTTGCCTGAAGAGAGCTGGCTGGAGAGAGAGGTGTCCATTTCCAAATGAGGTCAGCTCGTGCCCTCAGCTCCCAGGCAGGACTTGAGTCACACCCATGGAGTGCAGAGCAAGGTGACCCCTAGAAAGAGGTTTGATTAGCTCCAGCTGGCCCAGGAGCATTTCACTGGATTTCAGCCCTTGCCGGGGAAGGAAACACAGCCTGCAAGTTCATGCTGAGGAAAGAGACCTTGCCTGGAGCTAAGGGTAATGTCAGGGGACCAACAGGAGACCCCCAGGCCCTGGAGTGGTGCTTGGAGGACCGGCTCAGGAATCCATACACTTCATAGAGACCAGCACTATTTAGAAAAGACAGGGTTTGGTGGTTGTTTTTTTAATTAGAAGTGGGAAACAGGAGTCACAAGTCTCAGGATCTGTGCTGTAAGTTACTAAGCTCTCGGTTTAACTTTGATTACATTGCCTCTCGCCATAAACCACTGTGTAAAAGTAGGGGCAATTCTTGCCTGAGTTGTCAGAGCTAATGCTTGAAAAAAGACATAGAAACCTTTGAATGAAAATTCTGTGACACAGAACTCAGGAGACTAGAATTAAAAAAGAACAAGAGCAGATTTGTGTAAAAAAAACCACACAAACATGTCTCTAGTTCTGCCATGGGGAGCAGGGGAGCTATTCACCTAAAAATGAACTTAAAGGCTATTGGTGACTTCATGGGGACTTTAATTCTTTCTTTTGAGTTTGAGGGCAGAGAACCTGGGAAGGGATGAGAGCAGAAGTGAGGTGCTCTCCATTCTTCCTGCCACTGTGCTAAAACTGAGGTTGACATTGTGTTCCCAGAGATTATGTACCTACTCACAGTCCAATCTTTTACTAAAATTATCCAAAGAGGTCTCACCTGAAGAGTTAAGTTGCTGAGTGACATCTGTATATGAGCTGATAGATGCACTCTGCAACCACTCAGGGCACTGTCAAGATCCCTGTCCCTGGCATCCCCACCAAGGGACCAGTCACTCTTTCCACTCAACTTTTTGCCATAACTCTCCTTTGGCTGTTTTTGATGAAAACAAACCCAGCAATAAACCTTACCTGTCCCTCACCTGCAGCACAGCCTCTGCTGCAGATGACAGCAGCTTGAGCACTCTGACCTATACAGGGCTTTTTCAGCCCAAGAAGGCTCCTTCGACCAGCCCATGGGCAAGGGACAGGTTCAGCTGCCTGGCTTGAGCCAGGGTGCGTGGCTGCAGGTCTGGTGCTTCCAGCCAAGGGGGAGATGCAGAGAACTCAATTCACCAAGGTTAAAAATACAACCTGGGCAAGGGAAGGATCTATCCTTTTAGATTTACCTTTTCCTACATATAGCTTATGTTATACATATATACACTTATATACAAGAACAGTGGTAAAGCCACTTATGTCAGCATGGCTAAGCTTTAAAAAAAATCAAAAGACAACCACCAAACCAAAATAAGGAACCTAGCATTTCACCTCCTTCAGAGCACTAGCAAAGCCTGAATAAGGCAGCTGAATTAAGACATGAGCTTGCTCTGTCCCCATACAGGCCATCAGGAAGCTAAGCCAACCCCCACGCAGGCCAACTCACCTTTTGGGCAGCTCAGTGTGTGGGCAGGATCTCCCCCTGGCCTGCAAGGTACTGCAGAGCCATGCACTTGTGCTTGGCTACCTGGTTCTGTTAAAAAAACAACTCAGCATAAACCAGGTTCTTAGCACATTTTCAGCCTAGCAGGTTTTATCCTGGTTTTCTACCAGGAAAAATGAGCAGGTTTTCTGCCAGGGTGAGAGGAACTAGTCAAAGGTAAGGATGACCTGACTGCAAGTTTAACGGAAAATGATTTCTCAGGTTGCCAACCCACCTGGGTTCCCTAGATCAACCACCTGGTCCTGAAAATGCCTTCCTGGGTGTGGGGGGCAGCACGAGCTGGTGGTACAAAGGGCAGGGCCTCCTGTATTGATCCAGTTTGAAATCATTAACTCACACAGCACAGGCAGAGACGCTCAGGTACCCAGCCCCTGCCATCTCTATCCCACGCTCAGATCTCCCTTGCAGTCCATGGGCAGGCCCAGGCACCACTCCCGTTCCGTTCCCTATCCGTACCATAAACTGCTCACACGCTGCCTACAAAACTTCAGGAGCAGCAACCCAAGCCTGCCCCTCGGCCCTGACAGCCCCTGCCACGCTGCAGCCCCCAAGGCTACATCCTGTGGTAGCACTGCACCCTGCTCTTTGCTGCTTGAGTAACAACTGCACGGCTCAGAAACCCCCATTTCCACTGACAAAGATGACACAGGGCAGGGGGGCACTGCTTATTAGAAAACATTTAATCAGAGACAACAAGAGCTCTAGGAGTGTTCAAAGCTGCATGTAGAACTATCCCCTTATCAAACGTTCCTTGCCTTTATCCCTTGGCAAACAGGAGTTGTTCTGTGCTACAAGGAGGTAAGAATGACCAAGCCCCAGAAGGAAGGTCACTATCATGGGTTAATCAGCCCAGGTTTTCTAAAATGGCCAGGCTGGCAAAGAGGTGAAATGTCACCTTTGCAGGCTATCCCGGGCTCCACAGCTCTCAAGACATTTTCAATAGCTCTACAGACAGTTCTATAGCCATCAGGATGATGGATGACATAAATTTTTATAAATCTATTGCTAATTCCCTGAGTGAAACCGCACCAGAGATCCTTCTGGAATGCAGAACAAATTGTCACCTGCGTTACCTCTGAAACTCAAATTCAAATTCCACAGCTTCCATCAAGCTGCATTTCTTCTCCTGTGGCAGGGAATACTGCCTTTCATGCCCACTGGGCCCACCCTTCCAAACCACAAATAGGTTCAGCATTATGTTTGAACTTCATCCATGTGCATGCAGCCCCTACCCTGCACCCCGTCCTTACTGGAGTGGGCAGGGAAGTGAAAACAAAATGTTACAAAGGAAAAAGAACATATTTCTGGAGCCACTGCCACTGTCTGCAGTCAAGTCTGACATCTCTGTACTGACTCCCCAAGGCCCACCTGCCTGGCTTGAGGTCTTCAGGGGCTCTGTCAATGACACTGCTCCTGCCTCTAATTACAAATGGCTTCCATAGCCATTAATAAGTGGAAGACAGAAGCTGCAGGTTCCTTAATAAAGTTTATTTAATCATAACTATGCTTAGGAAAATACACTTGTAAAGGTTAATATAATGCAATTTAGTTTAACTTTATACTACATTTTGAACAAAAGACTTATACATGATTTAGGTAAAAACAGGAAGTATGATCTGGCTCGTTTTACATCTATTACAAACGTAGAAAAGACTGTCATGCACTACAGTAGAGAGCATGAAAAAAATTACCTTTGGTTTAATTCAGAGAATACAAGTATTGCACTGTAAAAGCATCAAACATGGTGCAACTAAACATCATAAACATGTTTCCATGCCAGCTTACAAAAGTTTGTTAGCTAGTGTAATTTTAGAGGGGGGAAAAATATATGTACACATAAAACAATTTAATTAGCTATTTGGATTCTGTTAATATCATATGCACGCCACATATCTACACAACTGACATTCAAGAAAACTCTTGAATTTGATTTAATACCTTTCAGCTACATTAAACGTGTTGAAATCAATGACATTACTGTATCTTAACTGGCCTGTCAGCTGTTAAACATTCTTCTTTAAATGACTCAAGTTCCAGCCTAGATCATAAAACTCCAGAAACAACAATTGCAATACCATGGATTTCAAGTGCCTAGCTACCCATTTGTTGACCATTTCTTCAGGCAGTTAGTTTGAGTGTATAGATTCACACAGAAAAAGCCCAAAACACATGACTCAACGGAGGGCTGGCAGTGTAGGGGTGTATCAGCGTGCTAATCCTTCCAACCACGTACTGGAGGTTGAACACAAATACAGGTATTATTGCCAAAAAACACAAACATGCTAGCATTGGCAAAACCAACACAAAATAATTTAACAATATTGAAAAAGACCAAAAAAAAAAGGCATTGTTTAAAGGGAGATACAGCAATGTAAGACCACCACATATGTGGTGACCCGCACTCCCACTCAGATACTCATATTAGCAGTGCCTAACATTTGAGATAAACATAATGCATTACATCCTTGCCTTTTTACTGTAACATAATCCCACACTTTGCAGTGAATTCCAACACAGTTCTGCACCAAGATTAGCTATTTCAGGACATTGTCGATGGGTCTCAGATAAGAAAAAATCAACTTTTCTTCTTAATATGTTAATAATTTATTTTCAGTTTCTCATCTTGTGGTAGAAAACTCCGCCAAAGAGGAGTTGGCTGTTGTCTTCGAAGAGTTCTTGTCAGATCAAGCACTGAAACCTTGACCACTTCACAGAAATGTGCAGCACAGTATTTCAGAGAACAACCTCTGCTTTTATCTCACAGAGAGAACTTTAAAGTCAGTCAATAGCATCATTTTCATTTAAAAACAAACAGGAAAAAATTATTAGCTCAGTCCATGAGTTTACTTGAACATAGCTAAAGTCCTTGAAGTCTCTCACAAAATGGCAAGCATAGGAAGGGAGTTTCAAACCTCTACACAATACTGGAACTCCCAGCATCTGCTCATATCACTCACAAATGGTGGCAACATTTATATATAAAGAAACACTATTATGAAGAAAAAAAAATACATCTAAAACTATTACAACTGGTACTTTAGGAAAACAATTCAACTAGGTTTGTTTTCTTAATGTTTAACATAAATATAGTTGCAACTTGATCTTGAGTTGACAATGATTGTCACAGCCAAGGTAAGGATTGAACACTATCTATGCAAACAGAAACTCACTATACATTATACAACTTACTTCTGCCATGAGGGATGCCTTCCCTCTCAAGTCTTTGGCCTCCTATTACTAATCTCTCCCAAAAGCAGAAGCAATGTAGCATTGTTGCTCTCTGTTCATTCACAGCAGTGGGTTTGTTTGAAGGAGAAGATGCTGTGGGGACACACAGTGAAGAATGGGGTTTATTCCAGAGCTTACACAGAGAGTTACTTGCAATAAAGTGCTCTGACAAATGCTGTCTGAGCTCTTCAACTCCACTCTCCAAATAATACCTGCCTCCAAATTTGCTTCTTTGGAGCTGTCCCCAACTGCTCCCACTGGAAAGGCAGCTAATGGCAGTCAGAAGAGTGCACAGATGGGACCTGGAGGGTTTTGCGTCTTCCCTGCTGGTGTGAATTTTGTTTACATTTTGCCACTGGTTGGCTACAAGCATTTAGGTATGCAATCTCTCTTGCATTAGTGTGTGCTAGAAATTAAATCTATTTAGAATTAAAAGCTCCTGGTATGACATGTAGATCTGAGATGACAATCCGATCACTTACATGTTTCTCTCTGCATGGAAGCTAGATGGTTTTATTAAACGCAACCAGAATTGATAAGGAGCAGAAATTTCTACAGATTTTTAATGCCAGATTTGTTGCTTACCAGTTGATTTATCCTTATATGTTTACTGGGGTTTTTTGTGTATGAGATGTTAGATTATATCGCTGTTACTATTTTATTTTTTTTAAGCTGATGAAGTTTGACTGCTGTCCACCACAAAAATTAAAACAGAAAGGGTAAAAATAATCATCCAGACTTGCAGAATCTACAGACTGTTTCCACTGAGAGTGATCATTTTCCTGCCTGGTGATCCCAAATTATAAATCAGAATTTATTACTCTGCACGTGTATTCAAAGTATCAGAAGTGGCATTTCCATGACAGAATAAATCTTGTAAAAGAGCGTTTTGGAACTGCATTGGTATCCTTTTGTTCAAGGATTGTACAATTCTAAAGCCAGTTAAAAATGCATAGCCAAGCAGTTCATAATTTCAGCAACTTCATGCACAGCTAATCATATCCCAAGAAAACAAGAAAAATTTGCAGTAAGGAGCACCACAGAAAACTGCCACAGAAAACTGTCCCATGGTAAGCAACAAGTCTGAACACTTCCAAATAAAAAAACCTTACACATACAAAACCAAACATGCATATATAAAGTGTACATATACTGCACAAACGCTATTCCTAGAAGATTAAACTGCATAGGTAAAAATCAAAAACAAGTGCAACATTTTAAGCCCTTAAAGCACAATCAAAAAACAAAAAGCAGAAATTAAAAATAACAAACTTGCTCCCCCATAACAAAGCCAATTAAAAGTCAGTGATTAAGATATTAATCAAGACAGAGGCTCTCCAATCAAAAGTTGGAAGGACTACTCTCAAATTTTGGCTCATCATTCACGCTTAGGGGATCTGAAATGTACGTTCATAATTGTAATTAGCTTAAACAGTTACGTTCATCACTAGCCAACTTTGATTTCTTTTACAAAGTGCTCTTTATGTAATAGAAGCTATCTTCCTGGTAGAAAAACCATCAAGTAGTAGAACATCAAGATACATTGAAAAGAACTAAAAAAAAAAAAAGGGAAGGGAAAAAGGGAGAGAAAGAGTTGGCTGCTAGAACAAAAAGCAACTGATGCCAGTGGCTCTATAAAACATCCAACTTGTATATTGTTAGCTCCAGTCTTCTTCCTAAAACTCACTTTATAAAAGAGCTCCATAAGCTAATAGACTAGAAGCTTACAGTGACTTTATAGACTTTATAGGACACAACCTCATACACCCTACCTGCTTTCTCTAATTAAGAGATCCAATAGTTAATGAGTTCACCATGACACATAAAGTTGTCAAAAATATTTTCAACTTAAAAAAAAAAAAAAAACTAAACCAAAAAAGAAACCAATGCAGACACTAAAGCAAACCATGCTTAAAAAAAAAAATCTACAGTATTTTTACATAAGCTGTGTAAGATCTTACAAAAGAAGATTCCCCAAACCACAGCTATTTCTACTCCTGCCCTTTTGCAGCCTTCTCAAGATAATACACATTAACTAAGTGCCTGTTGAGGTGCTTGCTGTATTCACCTTCCTTTTTAAATGAGCGGTCACAAAAAATGCACACATAGTTCTCCCTGGCCACCGTGGTGTCCGGAGCAACTTGTGACATCTTTGGACTTGTTTCCTCTTGTACAGAGCGAGCACCATTTAACCCCGAGTCATCGCTTCCTTCTGATATGTTGTCACTGATGTCGCTGCCTTCATGGCTGTGGATGCCCTCATCCTCATCCATTTCCTGAGATTCATTCACTGCTGGGTTATCCCGAGATAAGGACAGAGCCACTTTAGGGCTTTGTGTACACCCTTCTCCAGGCACAGGTGCTGGCACAGCGTCTCCTGTTGGCTCTGTCACTGGCAGGCATGTCTTGCTCAGGTCCATCAGATCAGAGTTACTCTCAGTTTCTGCCACAGTTTCCTCTGGCTCCTTCTCAGGTGCCAGATCTGGTACCACATCCATGAGCACATCCAAGCTTTTTTCAGAAGACACTGCATGGGAAGGTTCCTCAGAGCAAGTGTCTTCCCCTCTGTCCACCTGTTTCTCCTCCTCCTTTGAACCACCAGTGTCTTCACTCTCTCCAGCTGCCGCAGGCATTTCTTGGTCCTTTACCGCAGCTTCTGCATTTGCATCCTGAGCTGGCAGACAAAGCTGCCCTGGACCTTGGATGCAGTTTCCTTTGGGATCAGTGCTCTCCCCGCTGAGAGCATGACCACCACTGTTGTTTAACGCCACTGTGTCAGTGGGATCTTGCTCCTTCTGGTCACTGCCCTCAGTGTCCAGCTTCACACATCCATCTTCTTCTGTGATAGGATACTCATCTGGCATCTCCTCTTCCTCAAGCTTCTCCTGATTGAGTTTACTGCTCTTTTTACTGTGCTTAATTTTCAGAGCTTTCTTTTTTCTGTTTTTCTTGAGGCAATAATTTTGCTTTTTAGGTTCTTCCTCTGGTGCAAGATCACTTTTTTGAGCTTCCTGGCAGTCTCTGGGTTTAGCTTCCACTTTCTTTTTCTTTTTTGTTACTACTGAGGTATCATTTGCAGGCTCTTGCTTTGAGGAAGTTGCCTCAGTCTCTGCCTTTCTTTTGACCTTCTTTGTTTTACATGTTTTCTCGGTACTTTTCTCAGTTTTAATATCCACCTCCTTGTTTTCTGAAGCTGATTTCCGACTTCTGGTTGTCACCTGGCCTGCGGAAACATTGCTTGTTGACTTCTTTTCCTTTGCCGAACCGTCTTTTTTCTCCACCTTCACAATTTTCTCCGTTTTCTTTGCAGCTGAATCCCCTTTCGTTGGTTCTTTCTCCACTTTGTCATTACTGCTCTCAGAAAAGTCAGCTTCACTCTTTTTAGTCCGTAGCTTCACCTTTGAGACATCCATGGTGATGTCAGAACAATCGGGATGCCTGGACTTGATGTGATACTGCAGGTTACATTTTTTAGATGCTGCATAATCACAAACAGGGCAGAGAAACTGGCGCGGGTTGACGTGGAGCTCAACGTGCTTTTTGAAATTGCTGCGGTCAGCGGTTTTGTAGTTACAGTGCGGGCAGATCAGAGGCTTCGGCCCATTGTGCACTTGCCTCGCATGACGAGTCACTTCGTGCTGGTTTGAGGCCACGTAGCTGCACTGGTCACATTTGAATGGCTTCTCACCTAAGGAAGGAAGGACGGAAGGGAATGACGGTGATTATTAAGCATGGCGGTTGCGGGGCAATCACTTCCCACTAATACAGATACAGAAATATGAAACTTGAAAAGGATAAAAAAAAATTATCCATGCGCCTTTAAAATTAAGCAAAGTCAACATAAGAAATCCACAAGTCACAAACACATTCACGAGACACTAAAAACAAAATACAAAAAAAAAGGGAGAAGGGGTGAGGGTTGGGAGGAAGGAGATCCAAAACCAAACAAGCAGTAACAAGGTCACAGGTTCTGGCTAGGCATACATACCGGCAGAGATCCCTCTACAGTAATATTAGCAAATGGAATCCATACCCAACTGGTCCATTGAATGCATTGTAGAAAAATGGAAATGTAACATTTGATGAATAGCAGTTTCACACAAACGTTTCAAAAAAGTCCAACTTTACACAGATTTAGCATACTTCATGTTTGCATTGAAAAGGAAATGAGGGAAAAGAAGCTAGCAAAAACCTAAGAACACAAAAGGGGTGCCCAGATGATCTTTACCCCTGAAAAAATTCAGTTCACTGTTTTGGTGCCTCCAACACATGGTGCACTGGCTACTCTTGGCAAGTTTAACAAATGCAGTCCAAAGCCACCATGTTACTATTAAAATCTGCTTTTACATTAGTGCAATGACTCCTGTAGAAGTGTTCCTGAAATGTTCTGCTTAGTGCATGCCACTGCAGCAGAAGTAGCTTTCCCCTTACACATCAAAGCAAATAGGAAAAACACTTCTAGGGCAACAACTCAAGTCCAGAAATACTTTGGGAGCATCTGTGCATATGCCAATTTAGCTGAGGAATTTGGGATGCTCCTGAGCTCTGAACCAGCCTCTCAAAACTGATCTGCAGAACTAATGCATGCTACTTTTTCAGTATGTTGAAAATCCATTCCAGTCCGTTCTGCTCGGATACAATAGTGCTTCTCCCACCCCTGCAACCCACTGCCCATACTCAAGCATGCTCTGTAGCATGACTCAGGACACCAGCCAGCCTGCAGTGAAGATGTGGCGACTGTGTGTGTGTTAACCACATATCTGCAACACCCTCTCAAACTCTAGAAAAGGCTGTGCTGCCTCCCTGGCAGGAAGGAAGGGGACACTTGTTTAAGAGTCCAAATCATCTCATGTCTGTCTGCAGCATCTATTTATTATTTAAAGAAGAGCTATTTTGATTCCCTCCCTCTCCACTTTACTTCCTTTTTTTTCCTTCCACTTCCTGGAGACATTTTCTACAAGTTTAAGCTTGATGTGTTTATTGCTCATCCTTCCTTCAAGTATAGAGCCTTTATCACCTACACTTCAAAGAATAGTTCTGTGTTACACTGAGGGAGGACAAGAACAGCCTCTCTTACATACACATGAACAAGCTGTTCTAAGAGCACAGAGTGCTCAGAGGCAGCTGCAACAGGGTAACTCATAACAAGTGAAGAGTTTGTATCCATCGCCTCCTCTCAATCCAGGTGTTCTATTGTGCAAGTGAAAAGGATATGTACCAATATGGCTAAAAAACCAGCTGCGAATTAGGCTCTAAACCACTGTCATTTGCCATCTGACACAGGAAGAAAGCTACAGCACCCATGGGCCTTTAACAGCCAGCCTGTGAACTGCAGGACTCCAGAAATTGCCATAAAAAAGGTGCAGATGCCTGCTCAATGCAATAAAACATACAGTAAAATTTAGGAGAGCTATTAATACAACACCCTTGATAGCAAAAGTCATGCCTTCCCTCAGAGACCTTTGAGGCAAGAGCCACAGGCAGATCACACTCCTTACCTCCTTCAGATTTGAGACTTCCTTGCACAGAACAAGGGCAGAGTAATATGTTTGTGACATGGTTTCCGGGTTCAGTATTGACCAAACCATTTGCAAATTTGGTGGTTTATTTCCAAACCAGAGGTTCAACCAAATACTATTTTTGTTTCTGAAAGCAGAATACTACACTCACAAAATTCTGAAACCAAAATACTGACATGTCATTTTAAAGCTGGCTATTTTTAATGGGCCCAAGCCCCCCTCCACTACAGTTAAAACTGACTGACTCCTGGTTTCAATTAAAAGCCTCATCATTTGGAATGGAGAAAATTACTGTTCAGGAGACTTCAACTCCTGTTTCCCAGCATTAGGAATTCACCTAGGGCTGATCAATTCAGATTTTACAAAAACAAATCAAAAGCACAGGCTCAGGTCTACCTGAACTCCCCTACGAGAGCCATAAAGGACAACAATGCTTGTGTCTATGGTGTTATAGGTCCCAAAAATGCTGTTAATTAATTCAAAGAGAGATTCACAAGAGTGCAAGAGCAGATCTCTGTAACACCACAGCTCATGACCAGTAATTGGAAAAAAAGGCTAGTGAAAATTGTTAATTTGTCTTTTAGTGCCACAAGACTGAGTCACTTGTGAACATCCTCTGAGTTTGCTTTTTCTCCTGTGTCTCCTTGCCATATGCAGACACTATTTTACATCCCTGTGTCATACTGAACAAAAGCTAAGGGTTTCCTCAGAACCCCTGGAGGAGGTTCAATCCCAGATATCACACAGGAGACTCTCAGCTACTCAAAATTTTCCCAGCTTCACTGATTTGAACTCAGCTATGACAGCAGACAAGAGTACAAGGATTTGATCCTATATCATCACAATGTTGTATTTATTACTAGACTACTAGACTACTAGAGCAGCCCTATGAATATCACAATAGATCTTGAAAAGTAAAAATATATATTCCCATTATCAGTTTTATTCATGACACTTAGCATTCCTTAGCAAGACAACTTTCCCCATTATAAAAGGAGCTAAAGCTCAGGCCATACTGGCTAAGATGGCATCTCACACAGAACTGGGCAGACTGCTTTAGGTGGCCCTTCTGGAGCCAGGGTCTGGCCCAGAAGACCTCCAGAGGTCCCTTCCAACTGCAACCATGCTGTGATACTGTGCCCCACCCCCTCATCCTCAGTCACGCTGCTGCCACTCCGTACCAACCTGAGTGGGTGCGCATGTGCCTGGTTAAATGGGTCTTCTGAGAGCTGGAGTAAGGACACATCGCGCATTGATAGGGTCGCTCCCCTGCAAAAACAAACAGCAAAGTAGTTACTGAAACACAGGAGATTCCCAAACTTGGTTACCAAGCCACACAGGGGAGGCTGTCACAGATCCTCACACTGTATTTGAGGGTATGTTATCTCTCAGCAAAGGGACAGTGAGAAGCATATGCCTGAGCTGGACGACTGCAACGTGTCATGCCTTATGAATGAGGGTAGTAAAAGGGCAGGATATGACAGAGGCCCATCCTAATGTCGACCTGGGGTCAAGAGTAACCTCAGACAAAAGGTGATGAGGACAAACAACTTTAGGAACCCTTAAGCCACCAGACTTGACTTCCCTAAAGCATTTTCTCCCAACACTCAGAAGATGTACAAAACATCCTGTACAAAACTAGGTATGTTTTTGCTTTGCATAACACCTTACCAGAAATCTCCATGTTTAATTTGGATTAAGATGGGTTATGATAATCCATTCCACATGGACTTGTATTTACCAGAACACAAATGTAGACAGACCAGGTCTTTACTTCCAAAGTTTTACTGGCAGAGTGAAAATAGCTTGCAGCGTGGAAAAGCATGATGCCCTGCTCAGTGAAATTATGCTGCTAGCAAAAGTTTAAGTGTAGCATAAACATTTATTTTGAAGACTCAAAACCCCATACCTGAAGTGTTATTGGTTCTGGAGAACTAATGGAAACTAACCTGTCATAAATTATATCTCCGCTGAGGACAGTCAGCTTGTAATTGTAGCTAAAAATTGTATCAGTACAACAATACTTGAAAATCTTTTTCAAGTGAAGACAAGCTCCAAACATAGGCAGACAGTTTTATAATTAACATGTTAGGCAGGTCCAGATAAGCACCAGGAGTGTTTGCCCTAAACTGCTAGCACACTGTCTCCACTACAAACACTTTTTTAGTCTTGGGTGGACACCCACAAGAGAAGAGAGGAGTGAAGCTGAAAAGGGAAAAAAAAGTTACTCAGTCATAGTATTTATTCAAATCATAGCCAGAATTACACTACAGCATTTTGTTAAATTTGCTACATATGAAGCATACAACCAAGGTGCTCCCCAAATCACAGAGACCTGGACATCAGCAAAAGCCCTGCACACGGGCTGTGTGCTTTCAGAGGCATGGCTCTATCTGCAGCAGCAAAGACCTGCATCTGCCAGTATGTGATGTGAGGCTCCACTGCTGGCCTGTGCCAAAACAACAGTAGAAGCAGCCTTTGTAATGCAGATTAATTCCACATTTCTTCCTTCCATCAAACATTTAGACTACCGTTCTTGATTAGATCAGCAGTTTAAAGGTAAATTCACCCTAACAACCACAACTCCCCTCCCTTTCCAATTAAAACAAGGTAGGAGATTGGTGCAATACACACAGTAAGATTAAGTCATGTACAAGGGAGGGGTAGTCCTTTTGTTACAAAGAAATGGCTTTGGTTTTATATTACTCCTTACAATTAAAAAATATGTGGCCAAAGGTCCTGGAATATTCAGTCATATCTTCTTCCCACTACCTGAAATTTCATATCTCTAAAGTTACCCACAACATTAGGAATGTGAAACAGGCTTCCTTTTGTGCCCTTTTTTACATAGGGCACAGCCACAAAACATACTAGATTTAAGTATAATGAACACAACTAATTTAAAATGTGTTGTTGCCACTTGAGAATTAAATGCATTGTACAGGCTGTTCTGTCAAACACTATTTCCCAAAGGATATGTACTGCAATTTTACAAGCTCGTTCATTATATGCAAACAAGCCATCAAAAAAACCTCTCCAGAAGACACTTAAAGAATAAGCCCCAACCTAGCAAAAGCTTAGGCAGGCACTTAACTCTATGCAAATGAACAGGCAGACTGACATCCGCATACAAATTTAAGGTCATCTTGTTAAGGAAAGTTCCCAATCTGACCATTTAGGAGACTCTCTGGCAGACTGCTGGGACGGAAGCCCCTTCATGGTGTGTGGCTCCAGTGACCCAACAGGTGCCCCACTTGACTCCCTGCACGCCCCACTCACACAGCGTCAGACCAGGTTTCCGTACTAGTTTGCCCCAGGTTTCCCACAGCAGAGTCTCAGATGTCTCGTTCCATAAAGCCATTTACTCACGGCACGGTAACACAGAAACACCTGGAGCTGGTGCCTCCAAAGAGGACACCCAACAATAGAACCCCTGGGCTGCTATACCCTCACAACCTACCCGCACACAGGTCCCACTCTTCCTCCCCAGTCTTCTGCTGCTGAGCCTCTCTATGTCCATCTACCTCACTGGCATAACCAGTCTCCATATGCTTTGTTATCCAAAAGGTTGGCAGTCCATGGCTCCTGCTGTGTCTCTCACTGTCCATTCACCTGGCTGGCCCCACCAGTACAGGGCTGGCAATTCATGGCCTCTTTGCACTCTCACCCTGAGCAAAACCTGCATCTCGAACTGCAGCTTGCACACTGGGCTACCTGCACCAAAGTTATTCCTCAACAATCTCTTGATAAAGCCTTTCTTTATAATGCCATTAGAAGTCCCATCTGCTTGAAACAAATCTGCTTCCATCAAACTTCCAACACAGTGGCAAGCAAGAAAGATCCCCTATCACAACCAAAAGCTAAAAAAAAACCCAAAAACACAAAGGGGGAAAAAAAAGCCAAACAAAAGAAATCAACAAAAAACCAAAACAAAACCAGTCCAAAACTAGACACAGAACATGTGTTTCAAATTGTAACTGCCTGAAGCAGATGTCTTAGTTATATAGCCCTTTAGATTATTTTCAATGAAGTTTTTTAGACATTTCTTCTAACAAGCAAAATAAGGAAAAAAGAAAGAGAACAATGCTGCACTGTCTTGCATGTAGTACAGCTTCAGGATCAGCAGGTAAATCAAGTCAAAACTTGGTCTAAAAGGTCTAACAAGCACAAACGAGCCCAGGTAGATCTGTCCCTGACACAAAGAGTCCTTCTGCCCCAGCAGCAGAGGAAGGGATTGCCCTGAACACCTCCAGCCACCTGCTACTGGGCAGCAGACAGGCTCCTCCAGATGTAGCTTTCCCAGGTGGCAAGCCTATGACCATCTGTAGAGTCCTTGAAACACCCTTCTGCCCTAAGTCCCCCACATTTGTCAGCAGCCTGTCACACAAGCAACTGTCACAAGCTGCAAGGTATCTTCAGTACAGGGTGGATTCTGGGACACCTGCTTTTCAACACGCTTGCGAGCAACAGGTAACCTCTGCCTGCCTTCCCGTGGTCCCTAAAAACGCAGAGGAAAGGTATTTTTCCCAATCATGCAAGGTACTAGCATGCAGCCCCCTTCCCTGCCCCTGGCCATGTGCTCTGGTGTTTGCATGTGCCCTTAGTAAGGCAACTAAGTTCACTAACCAGCAGAGAACCAACCTGGGGAAGTGGAAAGGAGTATTTTTACTTCTTTACTCCATTTTAGTGAGCTGAATCAACTAGCCCCAGGATATGGGTAGAAAACTGAGACTGCCTTTCTCCAGCAGCAGCAGCAGCACATTTATCCTGTCATACTCCACTCTGTACAGTCAGTGTTTCAGAAAATTGTATGGTTCTAACACAACAGAATCAAATTAACTGCAAAGAGGCATTTTCCCACACAAAAAAAGTCTGGTGAAGAACGAAAAACAGGAGAGAAAGAAAAGTATCTATCCAAAATTATTTAACCTGTTAGCAATCAGGAAACCAAAGAAACTAACAATTCCAACTTCCTGCTTTAATATTCTGAACCCATAAAATAGGAAGAAAATGATGTATGGATATATCCCATTCATTTTCACAACAAACATGTTTCTCTAGTTTTAAATGAAAACTACAATCCAAAGCTATTTTAGTATCATTCAGACAGTTTTTACTCAATTCAATACTGTTATGTAAACAGTCTGCAAATAGGTTTGACTATACAATACCTGTGGGTGTTTTTTCAGGGTTTTTTTGGGTAGGGGTTGTTTGGGTTTTTTTTTTTTTTGTGCATTCCAGTTTTGCTTGTGTTTTTTAAGGCAACTTATTACACACCAATATTGGCAGAGACTTTCAGCCTGGTGTATAAAATAAACCTGCCAGGAGCTTATTCATTCTTCTAATACTCTAGCTTTAACACACTCCTCCACAAAATCAACGTTACTGGAGACAAGGCACATTCCTAAATCATTCTACATACTTGGAAGTTTTTTATCAAGCAAGAACTGCTGGAAAGACCTTAACTATGTAGTTATGAAGTAGCAAAGAAACACCTACAAGGGTAGACTAAAACATGCTGAAGTCATAATGGCTCATTCCAGCTTAATTACAGTAATGAAAAGAACCAGAAACCTTGACTGCACCACTGTCTTCAAAAGAGCCAAAGAGGATCTGGATATGCTTGATTTTTTTTAAAGCTTAACACAGTTCACTGGTAAACTGGTCAAATGCAGTGATAACAGAGCGCTTCCTCAGCAAACATGCTTTCATGGTTAGTTCCTGTAAAACTCAACAAGTGCTTTCAGAAATCAGAAAGGGGGACCTAACATCATCCACAAACACAAGCAGAGATGAATTTAAAGTTGAGACAAATGTAAACTAGACAGGAACTACAGCACTGGCGCACATTTCACCATGACCTCCCAACATGATTAATTTAGGTTTTTTCTCACTATTTTGCCATTTTTACCAGGTCTCTTTCCTGTTATCTCCTAAAAAACACACAAAGAAAATGACTTGGAGGATAAAACACACCATTTTCCTAATACCTCTCACAATAAACTTTGTTTACTTGTTTAGAAAAATAATATTCAGACAGGACTGATTTTGAAACTGCTGGTATCCTCTGAACAACAGCACACAGCTATTCATAGGAGAATAACATGTCCTAAAGTACTAAAATTCCCAGCAGACCCCCCCAGCCGCAACAAAGCAGATACTAAAGTGAGCTGATGAACACAAACTCCTACACACTTAAACTCAAGCCCAGCCCCGAGGCCTCCGGAGTGCCCACCCCTTCCAGACAGCTGCAGCCAACTGAACTGAAACCTCCAAACCATTCATGCCACTGCTGTGACAAAACACGACTTTAAAGGATACATTCCCCAGTGTTTTGCTCAGCCAGCATACTCTACAATAAAGGGGAACCAAGACAGGTGAGCACACTAGAAGATGGTTAGCAAGTCAACCCTCTCCACAGAAAAGCCCTGACACGGTGGAAATAAAAGCTTCTAAGACGCAGCAAAGAAGCTCTGAATTGCCCTCTCACTTCCACAAAAGGGATTAGGAGGCATAGTAACTGTACCCCATGGCCCAGAGAGGTGAGATGGATATGATAACCCCTCATTGAAAGGAGTTTTGGTTCATCAGAACTCCCCAAGTGAGAGGCTGGTGAAGTTCTCTGATGAAAAGCAAGGTATTTCCTAGGTCACCTGTGGTCGCAGCTCACAGGACAGCAGCAACACTGCAGGTCCTCTGATTCCATTTGGTATACACCAGGGAAAAAAGGAGCCTCACACTGTCCCTTCCAATTACAAACCGAGGTTAGAAGTTAGGAAATCAGGCCAGACTCCCTCGAACGCTTCCTATACGGCAACAGTATCTGTCTACTTCTGGCTGCTGCAGTGATGCAGGCCCTAGAAAAAACGAAGCCTCTGAGCATTAAAAGGAATCAATTCACTGTTCAACTCTTATTCTGACTTTGTGGATGCTGGAGGACTCCTCTGCATGTATACATCAGCTCTTTCTTCTCTGCAATTACATCTTAGTCAAGTTTCAGCTCAGTCTGAAGGTACCATTTTCAAAACTACCTATGGGATTCAGGCACCTTTTGTCAACCTGCTTGTTTTGGTTTCAGAGTACATCAGGTTTTGGCACTGTAGACCCTGACAATTATCACAGGCACACTTTGTCATGCTCTCTTCAAAAAACTGGCTTAAAATTACTAAACAGGATGCCCTTCATCTTCTCTTGGGCATCCAACATTTCCTCAGTCATCTAGGACTGTAGACTGGAGCTCAAAACAAACTTCATGAGGCTATAACCTGGTAGACCCAAGAGAAGAGAGCACAAAGCTTCATCAGGATAGAACAAACTTTGCAAAAAAAGGTCTCTGCTTGTTTCATTCATCACAGATTCTCAGTAGTCTTACTGCACTTCATTCAAAAAAAGATGAAAAACTTACCTGTGTGGGTTCGAATATGTTGAATATAATTGTTCTTCCTGTCTGAAAAATAGGAGCATTCTGAGCAGGTATACACTTTCCTGGGAAAATGATTTCTTAGGTGTTTTTTCCAGTGATATTCACTGACAGTAGTGTAAGTGCATATGGTACACTTGTAGACCCTCTCATTTTCCCCTGCTTTGTTGTGGTGCTTCAAGTGAGCCAGATAGTGATCATATCTGTTAGTGTTATAGCCACAGCGATCACAACGGATTGGGCCCTTAGAGAAATCCACCTCTTCTGCAGTGCAGGAATCAGACTCCTTCACCTGTGCTTGCTTTTCTGCGTTTTCTTCCACAAAGAATTTCTTAGCACTGTGAACCCTGATATGATGCACAAACTCCTCTTCAGACTCTGCCTCGTACTGGCAAGGCTTACAACGAAATGGTTTGCTCTTCAAGCTCTTACACTTGTCCTCTGTGCTTTCTGGAGCACCCAGTGCTTCCAATGAGACATCTTTGTCCACACTGGGAGTCTTAGGAGGGGAACAAGCAGCTGGACCTTGAGTTTCCACACTAGGAACCTCAAGGGAGCTTAATTCCACACTTTCAGGTGCCTCACGGTCACTCTCCGCAGCCTGGGTATCTTCCATACCCTCTCCATCACTATCTGAGAAGTTGCTGTCCCCCACCGTTGTCAGTTCTGCCATTTGTCTCTCTTCTCCAACCAGGTAATCACAGCAGTTGCCACTAACTTCTCCTGTCAAGGCCACATTTGCCAACATAATGAGCTGAGGAGCTGCCAGCTCAGCTTTCGAAAGGTCCTGTAAGTCATACATGTCGTTGGACAACGCCATGCCAATATTAGAACTGCCGGGAAAGAGGCTGTTCCCACCAGACTGTCCCAGCACTTGAGTTGCCATGGCAGTAATTCTGTTGGAAGAGAAAAGGAACACCTGTAAGCACCCGAGTGTGGAAAAGCCTCCTCTGCTGTGCACTGTCGTAGCAGCCCTCCAGGGAACACCAGAAAACTAAAGCTCTTTGCTGACGTGCTGGGGCAGCAGGAAGCAGAACCCGGAGCTGGAGGGTCTCGTTCCCAGCCCGAAGGGGCTGTTGGGCTCTTGCCTACGTGTGGTGCAGGATCCCACCGTGTGGCGGACGGGTGGGACACGCTGACAACGGGGTCCCAGGGCCCAGGCGGGGCTCC
The DNA here is from genome assembly GCA_013397975.1 of Machaerirhynchus nigripectus. Lineage (NCBI taxonomy): Eukaryota > Metazoa > Chordata > Aves > Passeriformes > Dicruridae > Machaerirhynchus > Machaerirhynchus nigripectus. The sequence continues at coordinate 1,065,858 of VZRQ01006121.1, read as the reverse complement.
GGGCAGGCGAGTGACCCCGGGCCGGGCC
>VZRQ01006121.1:1043531-1065026 GCA_013397975.1 Machaerirhynchus nigripectus | reverse complement strand
GGCGTGCGAGGGGAAAGGGGCAGCCGCCCGAGGGGAGGGTCCGTGCCCAGGGGTAGAGCTGGCGGCCGCGGGGTTTGTCCGTGCCCGGCCCCGCTGCCGTAGGCTCCTTTGTCCCGTTCAGGGATGGTAACGCTGATCTGCCCAGCTTCGAGGCGGTGCCCACGGCATCGCCTTCACGAGGCGAGTCCAGAGAAGGGCAGCGAAGCTGGTGAAGGGTTTGGAGCACAAGTCTAGTGAGGAGCAGCCGAGAGAACTGGGTGTGTTTAGCCTGGTTGAACGAAGGCTGGGGGTTACCTTATCGCTCTACGATTGTGGAGGTTGTAGCCAGGTGGGGGTCGGTCTTTTCCTCCAGGCAGCTAGTGAGGAGAGGACAGTCTTAAGCTGCACCACGGGAGGTTTAGGTTAGATATTGGCCACGGAAGGGGTGGTTAGACACTGGAGTGGGCTGCCCGAGGTGGTGGTCATCGTCTCTGGAGGTATGTAAGGGAAGACTGGATGTGGCACTTCTTGCCATGGTCTAGCTGACATGGTGGTGTTTGGTCAAAGGTTGAATTCAATGGCCCCAGAGGACTTCTCCAATCTAACTGATTCTGTGATTCACCCTGCTCCACCATGGCATGGTCTAGGCCACTAAACTACTCTAATTGCTCTCGAGACATAAAATGCTATGCAGTCATGGGACTCAAAACCTCCATAGTTTGTCCTCATTGTTGCAAAACTAGGGAAAACCCCAAAAAGTTGCTCTTGCAGAGCCCAGCCATGCACTCACTGGCTGCAATGGAGAGCTCAAGAACATCATCCAGTCCTGCTTAGGTGACAATCCCGATCCTAAATGAGGAACTTAAATTTCTTAGTGGTTCTTTCTTCTCTTGGGCACTCACATGCCTCTTCACCATGAATATCTGAAAAGTTTCCTTGGCCCTGAAATGCCTCAGGTTGAGCTGATTTATAAATCTCAAAACTTTCAGGAGGAGCTGAGTACCCATTGAGCTGACATCACTGGGAGGCTGCAAAAACCCGTCTCTCTGTGTCATCTGGCCAACTTCAAAGTGAGCTGTGCTGCACCGCCTGGCAGTGGGTGCAGACAGGGCCAGCCACCCCAGCTGGCAAAGCAGAAATGTCTCTGAAACTCGGGAAACCAAATGGGTTTTTTCCTAGGTACAAAAACAACTGGAGAAGGAAAACTACATCGGGAGTTGTGGAAGGAGCAAAAAGATACTTTGTTATATATTTAAACAGAGAATCTAAAAAGTATCCCTGATCTGTTCCAGTGAGTGACAGCATTCCTGGCCTGGGCAGCAGAGATGGGATGTGTGTGTGCTGGCCAGTCTTGCCAACTGGTCCTACTTCTACTTAGCTATTTCTGTTTCCCAAAGGCAAGCTCCTTTCTCCAGCCTCCATATACGCCTGCCTGTCATTTTCATCATCCAGAAGAGAAATTCTGTAATAGATGTATGTTGTATTACAAATTTATATATATTTATAGATATTGTGTTATGGATTTATTTGAGAGAGGTTGCCCTAAAACCTTAACCTGAGGTCCCTTGCCTAGGCACCACATCCTTGCAAATGCCATGTGTCTTTCCTCCTTCTTCCCTGCTCCCAGGACATGCATAGTTTGGAGCAGGGTGCTTGGACCACAGCCGTGCTCCTCTGGTATTAATAAAGGCTACAGCTCTGAGCAGCTACTCTGGCAGAGAAACTTGAGCACATGGGGGGACAGACTCACATCAAAGCTTTGCCTTTACAAAATACATGGATGCTACTGGCTCAGACTACTTGGCTCCAAAAAATCTAATCCAACTTCAGTCCAACTTCTGTAAGCAGTTTTGACATTGACACTGCCTACCCCTCTTCAGGCAGAATTTACCTTATTTGCAGACAGCTCTTTCTTTGCTCAACACTCTCCTTATGCCAGGCAAACACAAAAGATGTGTTCCCAGGTGAAAAAACTCCTTTGAGCTCTATGTCAAGTCTGAGCTATTCACAAACCCCCTTAATTCTAGGGCTGCCCATCAGATTTATAGGTTAAAACCCAAGTTACACCACTCCTAAGCTATGCCAGCAGTCAAGTGCAGTTAGTTCTCCAGTGCTTTCCAAAAAAATCCCACATGTGCACCCCCAGAAATCTTAGCAGCACCCGGAAGTGGCTACACCAATTATTTCGTGGTCGGGATGCTTTCGAGCAGCTTGAATATAGATAGTCCTGCAGTGAATATGTATCATGAAAGAAATGTTCCACATCAAAGCCTGTAATGTCTGCAAAAAATGCAATCGTAAATAAAAACTTCTGCCAAAACAAGAAACTTTACATTAACACTCAGATGGATTGTTTCCATCCTGCATCAGCTGGAGAGCAGGGAGCTGAAACTGTGTTTCTAATAGAAAGCATATTTCAATATTAACATCCATCTGTTACAAAAATAAAGGCACTGCATTTAGAATTGTTAAAGCATTTTAGATGACTTGGGGTTCCTAAGGGAACTTTGGTTCTTTCCTTTGTGTATAATTTCACAACTGGATTTGACATAAGCACCCTTTTAGGTTCATTGCCTGGAAGCAGGTTTTTTGCACCATCTGGTTTTCCTCATATTTTTTTTCTAGTGACCAGATTGCTTGGGCTTCTCTGAAAGCACCACTATTAATGTTATCTTAATATTGTTTTAATGTTTATCACTTCAACAGAGATCTCTTTGACCTTTCAGGAACCAGTCTGACCAGATTTCTCAACTTTTGTACTCTGCAAGTACACCAATGTGCTGTAACTGTCTGTGTTAATGTTCTAAAAACGTGTTTATGGTTCCAGTGTTCTAAAAAAATTAAATATTAATTGCTTCACTGCCAGGAATAGATCCTACAAGCACTTGCTTTAACAATGCAAGCACTATTCAGAGCCTCATACCATATATACGCTTTGCAGTATTGTGCTCTGAGAGGAATCCCTTTTGGTGCTAGTGGAGAAAAAGCATTGCTGTCTGGGTTAAAAAAGGTCTCCATCTGTTTTGTTTTGCCTCATTTGCTACTTACAAGACATGTCATGTTTGAAGGTCAGAATGGGGCAAAATTTCAAGCTCTATGCAGCATCACTTACATCTCAGAAATTCTGGCCTTAATCCTTTTGAACAAGCTCGTTCTACAGCTTTCAGTAGACATGGGTCTCATGATGAGAGGAATCTAATAAATTATTTTTGTTAAAGAGTCAGTAAAATTCTCTGACTCATAGCCATTCCACTTTGGCACCTCCTCCCTCCTTCCAGCATGAAGGTTTCCACATCTGTGTGGTGAACAGGATCAGTAGAACAACACATACTAAAACTACCTCTCCAAAAAGCTCCTCATCTGTGAGCAGCACTGGTTTGTCCTACCTTACAAGGTCAGTGGAAACACCATGTTCTCACTTCTGCTTAGAAGTGGGTGTAATAGGGGTCAGTTTGAGGGAATATGAGTTTCCAGAAGATTATCCATACTTAGCTACTTGCTCTTTGCTCTTTCAGAAAAGCACACAAAATAGATCGCATTTGTTATGGTTTTGCTGCCTTCTTGGATAGCAGTTGATACTGTGAAGGGGCAAATTTCAGCAAAGCCATCATTTCATACACTACAAAATATCATGCACAAATAAGGCTAAGACTTTTCAAAAAGGTATTTAGTGATAATTACCTTTTTTAGTCAGAGGGTGTTTCTCTACAAGCAATCAGGCTTAATATTTGTACCTATTTTAACATAGCCTTTTCAAAATGTATTTCAGCTTCAAAGATAAGACTGTTTCCAACTGCTGTGGCTGTGATTTTACCAAGCAGTTAACCCAGTGTTCAGGCTGCCACTGCCAGACTTAATCCACCACAGCCATCTGACTCAAATCACGAACCTGGCACAAAACACATCCTGTCAAGTCCTGTTTGTTTCAAGATGCTCTGAACGGTTAATTTTGTGCCATCAGACTTTACACAGTTCCCATTTACATGGTTGGTTCCACATGATTTCAGTCCACGGAATGGAGAGGCAGTAGGTACCAAGAGCTGTGGAAAATCTGCTCTCAAGTTTGCAGCTAAAAGCTGTGCAGCTGGGTGTCAGGGCTAGGCACACAGCACCTAATCCTCTGCAGCAATTCCTGGCTTCTAAAACTAAAGTTGCCTGAGTAACTGTTTGGAAGGGGAGGGTAATGTTGTGCCTGGAATTACAGTGCCACAGCCTAAACAGACATGCAGCTGCAACAACTCGTAAAACTGTTTTTAAAAGCTTTTCTTGTATGGGAGCACTGGTATAACTGGATTTGGAGCTGTACATCTTTTTTCTTGGGTGATGGCAGGATAAGGAATGGTGTGCCTTTGACAGCAGTTCCCTGGATGAGCAACTGTTCCTTAAGCAACAGTCCTCTGCTCTTTGCCACTAGCTAATTGACAACAACAGGGATTATGTGGGGAGGAGAGAAAATGTAATGTACAATTGCTGGGTGAAAGGAAGAGAAAGGGAGGAGGAAGGCCCCCTTTAGAAGGAGCATGTGGTTGTGTGGCCAGGCTCAGCTGTTCTGACCACAGTCCTGTCCCTTGGTTTCCCCTTTGTTCCCAGCAAGTCAAACTCCCTGCTGCATGTCTGCTCTCAACAAGTCCTGCTGGGAAGAATCTGTCTTACTTCAGGTTCAGAAATTCTACCTAACTTCGCTAAACACCTCTGCATTTAAGCCACAGTCCTCTTGCTCCTGCTTCTCACCAGGCTTCCTATGTCCACTGGCTTGGAAGTGTCACTCAGCCAAACCCATGTGGGACGTTCACCCCTTCTTTAATTAAGCCCTTTCTTCCTCTGTTTCCTCCTTCACTGAGTCTTTGCCATATCTTTCCTGGAACAGCAGCCACTGCATGTTCTCCTACCTGCTGCAAGCACCAGCTTGCCCTCTGACAACCAGGCAATATTTAACCCTTTTGACTCTCTGGAAGATCTGTACCTTTGCAGTACCAGGGACTGGAGAAGTGGTTCAAGATTGTACAGTAGCAAGGGGAGGGTACTTTAAATCATGTGATAAGACTAAAAAGAGACTAAAAAACTTCCAGCGTTCACTCCAGCCCAGCTCTCCAACTGTGGCAGTTTTCACCAGCGTAACTATTCTGAGGGGAAAAGTTGAAAACATTGCCTAAATAAACATATAAACCTTTCCACTTCACCTCCAGTAATTGTTCAGTCAACAGAAACATCGTTTCACTAGCCTGAAATAATCCCTAAGAATCAGTGAAGTGTATGAGCATTTTCCCGAGCACGCTTTCCGTGCACTCCCCTGGAACTGTACAGGCTTTTTCAAATGTTCAGCACTTGGCCATGCCGTGGCTTTCCATGCTAGGAAAGCTGCACCACACAGGACACCCACTTACTGTCTGAATGTCAGGAAAATCCACAAACACCAGAGGTTTTTGTCCAAAAAGGAGACAGAGGAATCCTGCATAAAGGAAAAAAGTCCAGCGGGGCACACGCCCACTGAGTTTTCTTTCTTGGGGTTTCGGAAGGTGCAGCCTCCTTTTATCCCAAACTCCCGGCCGCATGTTTCCCTCTTCCCTTCCCCACTCCCGGAGGTACAGGGAAGGTACAGCCTTCCCGAACCTCCTACCACATATTTCCCCCTTGAACCTACTGTTTTACCCCGAAGCTCAGAAGTTCAGGCTTGTGCAGACCCACTTGTCTGTTTCAGGAGCCAAGCTGTGTGGGCTCTGTAACGCACCTGCTGCCCCAAGTTAGTAGAGACTTTAAGATGCATTTCAAAGACCTTAACACCCATAGCTTCACCCATCAAATTGTTTGTAAAGACATTAGCACACATCTTTCCTATCATGAACGAAGCACCCAAGTGTGTTTCTCGCCCTTCTGTTCTCAGGGTTAACTTATGGGGTTGCAGCACGGTTTCAAGAGAGGTTTCACTCGTGCAGTCACAGAGTGAAGCCAGTACAACACTGGCTAAAGCCCAGGTTTAAGCAAGGCCTAACATTTCCTTTAAATATGGAAAATGCTGTGCTCTACAGGGAGAAAATGACTTTTCTATTGTCCTCATTTTTTTCTTAACGGGAAGTCAGGAAAAAACCAAACAAACAAAACAAAAGCTGTCATTAACAGCTGCCCTTCACCTTTGACACACAGGCAGGTCTCAAACCCCCAGTATTAATGTCTCCCTTTTCACTTTTTTCCTTCAAGTATCTCTGCAGCTCATCTTGAGCTAATAAACCTCTACCCACAAGGTAAGAAAGGAACTAGAAAACCCACCTCCCATCCATCCTTGCAGGGTGATCCTTTGCCCCCAGTCTTTTGCCTGGGGGACTTGCAGGTAGGGGATTGTGTCTTACAGGGGGTGAAACCCTGCCCAGTATGATCCATCCTTTTCCTTTTCCAGTCTGGGCAAAGTGTTTCCCAGTCTGCATTACCTTTCTGTGCTAGGAGGCTGTGCCTAGGATAAGTAGATCCTCATCCTCATAGATAATGATGCAAGAGCTCTGATACTGCCTCAGAGGAAAGCTCTGCCCACCCCAGTACCCCGACTCTGGTGGAGGCTGTTAGCACCTTCTGCTTCTGGAATTCATGTTCTAGGGATTTTTCAGCCAGAAGTCATGTAATGGCTCAGTCACTGATGTATTGTTTTTACGTAAAATCACCCAATCCTTTCCTTCTCATCTTTAGTTTCAGCCTTTAGAGTATGCTGTGGTACAAAGTTTCATAAACCAGATTGCCTGTGTTTCAAGGTGCACATGACCTCTGAGCTGGGAAGATTGTGAAAATGTATGGTTAGGCCATGTGCTTGGGAGGACAGCAGGAGAACGACCAGCACTGACCCAGCAGCTGAACCAATACAGAGTCTTCATAAGCCACATGCAGACCATGGGATCCAGCTCCTCCAGCCTGCTGCAGCCACAGTGTACAAGAACACCTTCCAGTGTGCCGACTGGTTCCACCAGAGCATTCTACATCTCTTTATAAAGGTCTCTGCTGCTGTTCCATACCCTTGATTTATCTGGCATTCCAGGGCATGAAACATTCCTGTAGCTCAGCTGTCTTCCTGGGCCTCTCCTGACATACTGTCCAAAGGTCATTAAATACAATATTCCCTCACCCACAGCCTCTTGGCTTGGAGGTCTGCCAAGCTGAGGCTAAGTGGTAGCACTCGTGGCTGCATGAGGCCTCTCAGGTGCTTAAGCAAACAAAGACTGGAGAGGAACAGATGCCTCGGTAGCAGGTTCAGGCTAGAAACACTCACTGGTTTCTGTGTGGGACTTCCTGTTCTCCCCTCCTGTTCTCAGGCTGAATGTCCTTGTAGGATGGCTCACACTGTGTTTCTCTCTCAGCTGCTGCAGAAAGTTCTGTTTCTCAGTTATGTCCAAAGCAGCTTTGCAATTTAAAAGTCAGTATCTGCCCAAACCCTACCTTCTCTTTAGCAGCTGCATCAGCTGGGCTAAAGGGAACGTATCTTAGGTAAAACTGGATTGCCTGAGTCAAGTATGGTCTTCCTCCCCTCACATTTGCACTGTTTCAGCGCTTTACACATTCACTTAGTTACAGCCTAATCCCCAGCTCCTTGTTAAAAAGGAAATAAATCGTTCCACCTGTTAATGTAAAATTAACCACCCAAGCCTACCAATTCAGAATCACACTGGACTATGACCCAGGGGGCCTGGCTGATTTTCTAACAGTCTGGATGAGGACACAGGGTTTGCCTACCTAAGGGAAAAAGGACTTCAGTGCTGACAGTAGTTGTCAGCAGCAGATGACAATTTGTGCTGAACAGGATCTCCTTAGCTCAAAGCAAAGACAGGAACAACTTTCTGAGCTGTTTCAGCCTGACTGGAGCTTGTTTTCACCTCTGTTTCAGAAACTGCACAGATCAGTTTGTTTGTGTCTATGCTGCAACCACGTGAATTTCTGCTCTGATGTAACCTCACTTTTGACTGGTACCAATTCTTTGCAAGCTGTGTATCAAACTACAAAGAGTCCCAGACAAGTCTGACTTTGTTGAACACCAAACCTGTTACAGTTCTAAGTCTTCCACTCTTGCAGTGCAGAAGACACTGATGGCATTATTTAAATCCACATCAATAAAGTACTCATCCAGCTCCTGGAGAAGAATGTTGATAAAGTAATCCCAGCATGAAGGTTAGCTCTGCAAAATTGTTCCAACTCAACATTTTATCTACATTCATTGCACTTTTGTTTTCCTTTTCCCCCGACTGTAATTGCTGTCTGTCCATTAAAGCAGATGTGATATGTCTACAGCTGCTAAATGGCATGAAATGACCACAGGAGCTGACTGGGAGATGAATAACTCCCATTAGGCAGCAGCAGCAAAAGATATTTTGGATTGCTGGTAATTCCAGTGCTGCCTCAATGAAGACATCCGCACCTGCTGATTACAAGGACACAGGAGGCATACAGAAGAAGGCTTACAGAACAACCATCTCAGGGCTGTGATCTCAAGACCAAGTCTCAGAGGGTCCTGCACAATGACATCTAAATAAAGTTGCACAGCAAGGACTGCCTAAGTCCTGATGTCAGGGAAGTCAAGGCAAATGCAGTAAACGAGGAAAAGTTCCCTGTGCAGTACTTCAGAAAATCTGGTCTTCAAGCAGGCAGTGATTTGTCTCCTCCAAATTTCACAGTGGGTAGTTTGAAGTCTGAATTATGGTATGGCCCTCAAAACAAAAGCTGTCAATCCATATTAATGCTAACTGTCTGTAGGACTTAACTTTAGGGATGCAGGATAAACTTTTAAATCCAGTAAAATAATCCTGTTACAACAGCTACTAGAACTGCCTACTATTTCCTGATGTTGTGTGAGAAGAGTGAGCAGGCAGGACATACTAGGACACAGACTTCACCTGCAAGCCTGGCTTTGGCCTACTGTAGATGTAAACCTGCTACCCTTTGTCACAGCTGCTTGCTGCTCTCTCCATGTTTGGCCTTCTCTGTTCATTCCAAGTCACATTGCAGGAGGAAAGAAACATGGATGCAGGGCCAAGTCACTTTTCTTCTGCTTGGCATTTTCAGAAGCACCTGGTATCTTTAAACATACACCTACCTACAAGCTTTGCAGCGGCATGACTGTGGAGTGGCTGAGCTAGCACATCCTAGGCCAGCTTCCTGGTGATACAAGTCTTAGTCATTCCTAAGTTAGGATGGAAAAGCTGTTTTCAGGTCTCCTCGCTGCCAGTTCACCAGCCTTTAATCTGCTCCAATCCCCAGCTGCCATACTGCACCTTTGACAAAAATGCTTCTCTGACAGAAAGCTAAAAAAGGCTTTCCACAGACACACTGCCCACAAAGGTCAATTCACAGCCTGACAGTTGGCTCCCGTGACTTCATCGCTATCTACTCCATCCATTCCCAGCTCAATGCACTTTTTACAACTGCTCGTCCTTCCCTCACTAAAGAAACATTGAGCCCCAGCAGGAACAGAGGGAACTGTAAGATAGAAGACAGTGGAAGATAAGATTTACAGGCCACATAAAGGGAGTCTGCTGATTATTTTCATTAGCACTGGCAAATCACAGCTGCAATAGAAAAAGAGGTGTCAGAAAGTGAAGACTACTGCAGCTACACACAATATTAGGAAAGCAAAAGAACTGGCTGCAGAGGAAGGTTTCAGCAAAATATGCCAAGTGATAAGGAGCCTCTCCCACAGAGCACTCAACCCTGAGCTGTCCCAAAAGGTACAGAAGGGAAACAAGGGACCTGACATTATGTTTCATTAGACACAACATGAGACAACAGCATTGTCTGCTGGTACACATTGCACTGCTGTGAAATTTTTCTAACTTTTGTGGGTTTCTTCATATACCTTAGTTCACAGACAGCTGGGCTATTTCTGTACCACAATCACTGGTTGATAGGTGTTCTGAAAATATTAAGAATACTAGTTTGCTTTAGTAAGGAAGAAAAAATACAGCACTTGTCATTGGTGCTAAGTGCACAAAAGTCTATGTGGAAGTGCTGCATTTTCAGCTTTTAGACAGCTGTGCGGGTAGGTAGGTACTGCTTGCTACTTTACTTCAGTAATTTCTCTGTGCAACAACTCCTAGTGCTGGAAATTGTGCCACCTGGCTTAATTCCCCTTTTGGAACTTAGTGATGTAAAGTGATGACCACGGAATAATTTTATTTTTAAAACCAACCACCTACCATCTTGCCTTGGTGCTAAGTGAAACACACACATGGCACCCAGGGAAAAGAGCAAGGTGCACAGCATGAGAGTCTGCAGAACTAGCCAAGATCTGACCTGGCAGCTGAGTCACAAGACAGAGCAGCACAGAGAAAGCTTATCTCTGTCCATCTTTTTTTTTTCTTTCGTCACATGCTTCATGGGAAGTCAGCTGTAAAACCAGGAGTTTCGTTCCTGTAACAAGTTCTAGCTTTGTGTGAGGATACAAGCCTTGTCAGAGCATGAGCAGTTCTGGTCCCACGTGCCAAATAGAATTGCAACTATCTACAACAGCATTTAACAGTTTAAGCATTTACATATGCCTTGCAACTGTGAAGTTGCTGTGAAGATGCTGCCAAAACCCCGCCCAGGAGCAGAAGGGAGACTAGGACCTTCCAGATCTGATGTTTAGGAAGGAAGCTCAAGGTCTCTCACAAATATGAGCTCTAAGCCGCCTTCCCCAAGTTCTTTCCATTCAGGAGCATCAGGAACATTTGATGAAGGAAACAGTGACAGCAGAATTTGCAGGCCTCCGTTTAACCCCAGTTTACAGCTGCCAAGACGTTGAACTCTGTGTGTAGATGTCTCTGTTCAGCAGTGACACATCCTCCGTGTAAGAAGCCAATACATCAGCTTAGGCTACCCCTGTGCAGAGTTCTGCTCTGTCCACAACCAGGAACAGCAGCAGTGATCAAATTCTTTTGAAGGGTTCAGCTCACCACCTTGTAAAAGCAGGAACTTGCTGACATAACAGAGCTTTTCTGCAGACTCAGATCCCAAACCTTGATTTACAAGAAAGCCTTCAATTCCTTATGGGGTTCAATGTTTTGTTATTGAAAACTTAATCAATACAATAACTCTATTCCCAGTATTGTTTTATTTTATTGAAACAACATAACAGCTTACCCACTCTGCATCTGAGGGTAAAGGATGATATTCCACAAGCCAGGAAGTGGATGATGAGACAGACAACTCTGAGAAAACAAACAATGCCATCCCTGCAGGCCTCAAGACAGTGATTTAAAGACAAAAATACTCCTTACTCACTTATTTCATTCCTTTATCAAAGGAGAAGGCAAAAGTATCCAAACAGATTCAGAAGCTATGGTAAATTTATCTATCAGATTTATGTATCAAATCACATTTCATGCAGAAACTATAAATACATAAATAAAAATGAAAACATTGTCTAAAACATTTCATAGCATATTGTAATTTGAGAGCAAACTTTGGCTTCAAGCTATCCAGTTGAAAAAAAAACCCAGTTTCATTGTTATGCAATTAGTTGGCAAAGCAAATCTTGACTGTGAAAAGCTTAACCTGAATACGCTTATTTCTAAGTAAAAACTCCTTATTTAAAATATATTCTTTTGCTACACTTTGTCATAAAGGTAAGAGATTCACCATGGACTTCTTCTCATAAAAGGTAGAACATTCCCTTTTTAGGTTCATAGTGCAAGCTATTATTGCAGTTATTTTCCCCCAACCCTCAGGTAGCACTGCGAAGCAAACCCCCATTTTACCCTCAAGTTACCCATTTCATTTGATACTTTCAAAATAACTTTTAGTACTAGCACTTTTTCATGAAGCACTTCTGTCTGTCAACTTCATAAAGATTTCTGGGATTTGCTGGTCTGGTTTGCTTGTACTTTTTTTTGGTTTTGTTTTCTTTTCTTGTTTTCTTTCTTTTGGTTGCTTAAGCCATACACTGAACCTGGGTGTTACCATACGAGCTAATTCCTTCTGTACTCCTGAATGGATATGGTTGCTTTTCAGTGAGTTTTGCTGAAGCCACTTTCTAAGACTAACCAGACCTACTGAATCTCCTTGTGCAGATGCACCTTGTATCAGCAACACAGTGCTTTGCTTTTGCTGTAATAGCAGGTATCAGTTCCCAGTATTTTCACAAGGCTGAAAGATAATGCTTCTCTGGCTGCTGCCAGCATACACGAGCTATGCACACACAAACACTTCTACACTCTGTTAGGCTGGGCTCTGGAGAAGAGCTGGTGATCAAGCAGCCCATTTTTCACTCTTCCCCTCTCCCCACAACCCTGAGAAACTTCTCAGCTTTTTATCCAGCAATGCCTCTCCCAGGAGAGAATAAGTCACCCAAGAACTGTATGACACTTCACAGAGGCCTCAAAATATCATCACAGAACAAAGCAAGGCCTCTCTGCTTCCCACTCTTTGACAGCATTTTGTTTTTAAAAGCCACAATTGGGGAAGTTTACATCCCATTAGATATTCAAGTTCCTTCCTTTGCTTAGTATCAACGCCTGCTGTGTCCCAGAAATTCTACCATCTTTGCATTAAGAACATTCCCTTCCCTTTTGCAATGAGCACCTTTGGTATACTGCGCCCTGGACAGGTCATCTAGCAGGACAGACCATTCACATCACAAGTTTTCACAGCACTGCCAACATCCACCATTATAAGGAAAGCCTGTGGCCTCAGTGCAGGCAAAATGTCTGTAATCACCTGAATTTAAATTACCTCAGTCTTCCAGAAAGAGGTCCAATTTTCCAGGTTACTTATTTATTTACCCCTATAAATTACAGACAAAATCTCATAGGTTTGCACAGTCACCTTGGATAAGCTCCAAAACATCGAGAATCCATGAATCTGCACATTTTGGCTCCAACAACAGTCACATAGCACGGACACAAACATATTAATGTTAGTCTCTTTATATACAGTTTTGCTCTTGTCCACTGAGGAAGAACTCCAGCACTTATCTGAGTAGCTGACTGCACTTAAAGTTCACATGAATTCTGCAAAGGCAAACTAAAGTAGCTTCAAAGAACAGCACTCCTTACATATCAGGTAGGTGCTGGACTACCAGGAAAGAGGAAAAAAATATCTGAAATTCTGGATCAAATGAAATTAAACCCAGAACATGAGTAGTAAGATACATGCTCTTAAAATCTGGTAAGGCTATCATTGCCATAATCCCTCAAGTACGGTCACTGTAACATCATTCTTCTTAACCTGGATGAGCTTTTTCTGTTCATCAGATTCTGCTGATGTGGAATAGTGGATGTTCCAGCACCTGTGATACCCTAAACAGCAGTGAGAGTCCACAGAGAAAGTGAGGAATTCTTTGCCTAGTCCTTCATATCTCATACTCACTTCTGAAGTATACTACAACTAAAGGAAGTACAAGTACACAACAAGATTTAGTTCCATCACAGATGTAATAATGTCAAGGATTTCATCTTCGTTTTGTGCCCCCAAAGCCTGCAAAGAAAAAAAAAAGTCAGCTCCACCATGGCCTTTCCACTGAACTCCCTAGATCTAAAAAGGCTAAAGGTGGCAAGGGAGACGAGGTAAACATATTCACATGAAGTTGAACAACAAGCAGCTGTGGGCTGACTGGCCTGGAAACTATTCTGTTCTTGCAGATTAGACAACCTGCATTCTACAGAGAACATGTCTGTGCATGTTTGCTAGAGAAGGGCATGCATAGTGCACATCAGAAGGGAAAGCCTTAAACTAATGCACCTTGCCAGTGGAGACAAGCCCAATGCTGGTGGTGTCTTGCCCACCGTAGGCCTGGGGGGAATTTCATGCCCCACAGTGGTGCCCTACTTCCATAGGGAATGGAGGGAAGGGACATTGTTACATGCCACCTACACCAAGTGGTAAAATAAAACAAGAGGCTTGTTGAACCTCAACTAACATCTGCATGTTTTTGATAGGTCAAACTCTCTTGAGCTTCACGAAATTAAAAGGCGTTTTGCCTTACCAGAAGCAGTCCTTGTTCCTGAACTGCTGCCTTCTGTGGAATTCCTTGAGTACCCATTCATAGGAGGTGCAGCTGTGGGATCTGTCCACATACTGTGATACGGGGAACGCGGCTGTGCTCTGGCATGAAACAAAGTAGAAGAAAGGCTTCATTAGCGGCCTCAGGAAAAATTAAGAAGATACCATTCCAAACAAGACAACTGACTGCACCTCCAAGGGAAAACTGTAAGCAGTTATTTCAAAGCTGGAAATGTTCCCATTTAATGTATTTAACAAGTTTAGAGCAAGGATACCCAGTGCTGTGATATCATAATCTGTAGACTTTCAAAAGGAAATTAAGCTTTGTTCTTCAGGATAAGCAATTCTAACAATTACAAATGAGGAAATCTTTCTCTCTGAAATTTTGACTTTAGATTCTGTCAGACAAGAAAGAAGTTTGAAATCTGAAGTTTAAATGCATTTTGGCATCACCCACATCCTAGCCATGTTTGGCAGGATAAAACATCCTTCTGTTAACTATTTTGAAAAGGTCATATCAGTAACACTAACATATCACGGTCTTTGACTCACTGACTTAAAATTACTTGCTTTCATGGATATGGAATTTCCTGCTGTTGAAATTTACAAATAGCTCTCTCACACTTCCTGGCAGCAGCATTTTGAGGCACGTAATTTCAAAAGCCTAGAAAACCAAATTAAATAATAGTGGACCAAAGACTGTTTTAAACAAAAAGAAGCCCAAGATAGGAAGCTTGTTCATCTATTTGGACTTATTCACATCTCTAATCTTGAACAATAATTTGTGGCTACTGAAATGGGGGTGTGTGTAGAAATCAGGGAACTAATCTGTATGTAGATACTACGTAAGTACAATGCCTCAACACAAGAGTCATGTATTTAGACTTAAGAAATACCAGGTCAATAAAAACTTTAACACATTATACTTTAGAAAAATTCTTAGCAGAATTAATATAAGGCTTCTGTTATTAAAAATAGCCCAAACTTCCCGATGAAGATGCTTAGCACACTTCTGTCCATAAATCATTACTCTCTAATCTGTTACATTACTACAGGAATAGACTTGATACATATGCAAGTTATTCGATAAATAGAGAAAATCGCTTATGCTCTGAAGATTCCCTGCAGGAATCTCATATTTTCTCCAGTGAAGCCTAGAATGGCAGCAATTGCTCTCTTTAAACTGTTAATCTAAAAACAATGCATTCTAAATGTCTAAAAGCCTATAGCAAATATGGCCATCCAGACTTATTTTAGGAAAGATGACACTGATACAAGAGACCCATCAACAGATGATTATATGCTTAATATGACTATGTGTGTTTTAAGGCATTCTGCAGATAAATTGTTTAAATGTTCAACTTGAATTTGCAGGAGATCGTGCCAGGTCAGAGAAAGCAGAATTAAGTACCTCAGTCTTCCCAATTCTTCCTCAGAAACATGTTTGAAATGTCTCTGGTCCTGGAGCTACAAATAGCTGCTCAAAATTCTTCTAGCAGTAGGATTTTATAGCTTGAATGACACAGGCCTGAAAGCTTAGAAACAATGTCAACATAGTATATGGCATACCCCCTGAAAGCTTATATGCTTAAAATCTGATAGTATGCATATTTTACCTGTAACTGCCTGCCAAGTAGCCTAGCAAGCCTCCTGTTCCTAATCCAGTCCAAAATCCTGGTCCTGAACTGGTTCCATGATGGGAATGAGTTCCAAAGCTGTTGTCATCTTAAACAAAATGAAAATAGGAAGCATCAGTTAGCAATAGCCTAATCCTCAGGCCAGCTGTTGCAACAAGATTCTCTCCTGTTAAAGATAACGGAAAATTGGACAACCAACTGCTCCTGATTTCAGCAGATTCTTGATCAAGCTTAACTTGAAAGGCCTCATATTTCAGAAAGCCAGAAAACCCACATAGATGAACACTAGTATAAAGAATTTTATGTTAAAAATCTGCTTCCATTTCATCTCACAGCCCTGACATTTGCAGAACATGAAAAGAGTCCCTGCCTGCTGATCTATAAACAGACAAGTTAGATTAAAAATAGAAAAGGAAACGAAGAAAGAATAATCTACTGAAGGTCACAGAACAGGCCAGTAGCAGATGCAGGAACACAAATCAAGTAGGTAACACTGTGCAGCGAGCAAACCACAAAGACACAGGGCTCCTAATCTCACTGAGCACAGCTGCACAATTCGAGTCACAGTGGCTCAGTGTAACACTAACATTACTGGTATTGTTCCTTGTAATCCTAGTCTGGCTCTTGTTATCAAAAGCCAAGCTAACTGCAGTCACATTGCAAAGTTTTTATTATGCATGAGTCACCAAGCTTGACAAATACCTTGATGAAACTGCAAGCATACCAAGTAGGTTGTGGGGGAAGGAGTCACAAATTTTTTCACATGTGACCTACGTAATATGAGGTTCTGAGTCAGAACAAATGTCTTTCATTTAGAAATGAAAAGAGAAAATACAAACCCAAACTAGAACAATTTTCTGGTCTAGCAAAAATAGTGGATGCAAGAATAAGCTCAACCCCAAGTTTAACACATAAGGAAGTATAAAAAGGACTGAAGATAATATTAGGGTCTCCCTGAACCATGCCCACCTGAACAAGTGGACCAGAGATGACATAGGTAAAAACTACAGAGGGCCTGGTTTGTCTTCAAACTGGTATGGGTTGCTTGACGTCACAGAGGATAAAACAATAATGAAATAATCTGTTTCAGTCTACACTGGATTTGATGTTGAATTTCATTTTGAATGTGTGGGGAGAAAGATAAACTCTCACTGGGGTGATATACCATTAAATTATGGTGATTTGGAACAACAACAAAAACTTACTTAATTTGCTGCCAAAACAGTGTTAATCAGAGATGAACCAACTCATTTGTTCAAAAGCACCATGACCAAACACTGACTCAGAAAACAGTAAGTTTTTGTTGAAATATCTAGAGTAAACATTAAGAACCATGTCAAACCACTAAGAGAGAGAAAGCAGAATTTAATTAAGATAGTCTAGCTAAACAAGTTTTGCAGGACACATTCTGCATGTTAAGGGGATTTACAATGAGGCAAATTAAATATTAACAGCAATATGTGAACAACATTGCTCTTCGTTACTGTCCAGGTTTCAAAAGACTAATACATTCCTGGAACACATGGGCATACACACTCAGAGATGTGCGTTTGCTCTGCTCCTGCAATGTAAGGCAGACACTAAATGCATGAAGTAGCCCAACACTTAGTATTTTTAATCTGGCTCCACATTTCAGAGTTTTCCTCCTTACGTTGTCTGAAATCTAAAGAGACATCATTGACATGCCTTACTAAAAACATCACAAGTTAAGCTTTATATGGCTCCCAATGTGTATTTTAAGTGTCTCAGTTTTCACCAATCATCAAAAAAACATTCTCTCAAGGTCCTGCCCTTGCTAGATTTGAGACTCCTGCAAAGCAAAACGCATTGGGGCAATTAATTGACAAGGAACTGGACAGAAAAAAAAAATGAAAGTAACTCTTCACTGGTTTTGCCTGTGCCCAGTGTGACAGAGCCGTGTGTCCTGGCCAGGCTTCTTGTTGACCACCACAGTACAGCCAGTGCCATGCCCACACACAGCCACTGATGCACACACAGCACAGACAGACTGTCTGACGTAACTGCAGGCAAACCAATTTGCAAAGCCAACAGTAATACAGAAGCAGATTCCCTCTAATTTTCTGGTGCAGGTACAGCTGAAAGTTTCTGCTGGGCACACCCTGCACAAGGGTATCCGAAAGAATTACACTGCACCCTCTGTTGGCCAAGCTGCTTGAACAAAACTTGCAGAAAGCATTAATAAGCATTATTAAAATATAAACTTTTGACTAACTAAACTTAATCCTTGCTATGTATTTTCTTGACAAAACCCCTTCCCTATTTTACAAGGAAAAAAAAAAAAAAGAAATTAAGTAACTTGTGAGAATGTAATTTAAGCTCCAGTGCTGTGAGCAACTTGCATGTTTACAGGGTTAAATGAGTTAGTTGGACACCAGATGAGTAATGTTTATTTCCCTGAGACACTATGACTGCCTAAGGAAGACCATTTATTATGTGACATAAGTCACCAGTTTTCTGGGAAAAGAAAAACTCTCTCTTTTCCCAGCAGCAGCCTTGTCACTGCTTTTGTAATTTTCAACTTCAGATGAAAGGCCCCACATGAGATTCAGATGCTGTACCCTCTAATGACAGTTCACAGACACTGTCCTCTGCTCTGGGAACCAAACCTTTCAGCTGCTGGGATTACAGTGAAGCCCTGTTAAACAGAGGACTGGTACATGATACTCAACTCCATCAACTGCTTTGTGAATGAAGTCAGGGCTGAAAGACAGTTCTGTAAAGTTTCAAAGTGCTCCTTTGGCATGGGGTTGTTTCTGGCTGTGTAAAACCACTCTCTTTTCCAGATTACCAAGGACAATTATTCTCCCTGTCACAATCCTGCTATTTCACAGGTGATGAAAAGAATGCTTGCAGAGCATGGGGAGATGGCTTTTCAAAGGTTCAAAGGGCAGTCTGCCCTGAAGCCCTGTGGAAAACCAAGCCCTTATTTCCTCTTTTGAACAAAGAGCAGAATGCAAAGCTGGCCGTAGGCTCTGCAGCCAATTCAGCAGTCACCTGCAAATGCTGTGGTTTTAACTCTATCCCACCTTCCCTTACCACAGATAAAACAGAACAATCCTGCTTGCTCTTTTGAATACCGTAAATGGCTCAGAGCCCTACCTGTGAAGGTGGATTTAAAACCAGGAGGAGGAGGTGCCTGCTGACTCTGCCAGAAGGGCCGAGAGAACCCATCACTGTCCCCAGAACTCTGCTGAGCCTGCTGGTTGTTGCTGAGGAAGAACTTGTATACTCCAAAAGCAAGAATGAGAAGAACAATTACAACAATTGCTCCAGAACCAGAATCGGAATAATCTTTCCTTGACTGGTAATAGCTAGAGCCAAAGCTTCCAGAGTTCTTCACTTTCCTTCCACCTTCCTCAGTCAGCTCTAGCCTGAACAGCAAACTACAGGAGCCTCTTAGGATGTAAGGATCATCCGGGTAATCGTAGCCTTCACAGCTCACTTCTATTTGTCCAAAACGGTACTCTTTTTCCAAGTCTGCTTTGCACTGCCACTGAAAAAATAAACACAACACAAAGTAAAACATACTGCCCCAAAGATGGAAACACCTGTCTGCTTCCTCAAATACGCCCGGAAATAAAGCTGTAATTGCTAACAAATCATCTAAGGGGCATAGGGTAAGAAATTTCTGTTCACTCCTATTTTGAAAAGGAGTAGGAATTTGATGTTTGAACGAATTTTAAATCCTAAAACTTAAAAGAAAAAAAATGTTATCTTCCAGAACACTGGAGAGTTACAACTCTGGAAGATTTTGTTTTCCTTCACTGAACAGGTTTTTCAAATATTCCTTCTTTAGATATAACAAAACTTCTAAAAATGTGCTGTACCCAGTGCAACAGCTACTCAATAATGTCTATCCTGTGCAAACTTGATGGCGGCTCCAAAAACATAATGCATGAGCCTGAAATCCAGTGCACCCTACTCCATTTGTGTCTGTGCAGAAATCAAAGGAAACTGGGACAGACATCATTAAGCATCCATATGCAACACTTAACAATTATGTTGGGGATTCTCTGGTTGAATATAGGTGGATCCTCAGCCTCACATTTCCTTGAGGTACCCAAACATAACGATCTCTAATGGCACGTGACATGTATTTTGGAGAGGAAATAAAAAAGTAGTCATTTCTAAATTAGTAATTCAGGACAGCAGTACCAACTGTCAATTCATATTTGACTGTTCTTTCACAATACTGTATTGGTTTTAACCATTACTTTCAGCCTTGATTCCTGGTTATCTATTGACAGGAGCCTTGGTAACAGCTAACAAAAGAGAGGGTCATGACTGTTTACTGACTAGCACTCACATTCTAAGGTGCAAGAAGACATCAGGCAAGTCTGAAATGTATTTTAAAAGGCAGAGCTGAAGTGAAGCAAATATTTAGAAGCCCTTTCCACGCTAATAAAAAATGGAAATCCGCACAGCAATAACAATTAAAGAGCATCCTCTGGGGTTTGCAAGAGTTTCGTTTTAGAAACTTGAGCGCCATTTTATTTAAAACCAACAAAGGTTTGCAATGCCGTGCTTTTACGTGAGATCCTTCAAAGAACTTCAATCACATAACTATAGCAGTTCTGAAAAATCCAAACCTAAAAATATTTAGGTTAAGTTTTATTTGCAAGAGTTCAACTAACAAAAAGCACCTGAACTGACAACCTTCAGAACCTACCAACTTGGGGGAAGATGCTTTCATAAACAGTTTAACAATTTTTAACCAGTTACCTGTACATCATAGCCATCCCATCCTTTGTTGTAACACTGAACAACCTCAGGGACACGGGAACACCCCGCAGAGCCTCCTGTGCACTGCAGCTGAGGGAGCGCAGCTGTCCGCCTGGATGTCGTGTATTGCCCTCTGTGGAGAGTGAGCGCCTGAACATCCCGCAGCAGAACCTTCCCTGAAACAGGCAGCACAAAGAATCACAGAACCCATTAGGCTGGAATAGACCTCTGCAATCACTGAGTCCAACCTCGATGAATGAACCCCACCATGTCAACCAGACCATGGCACTGAGTGCCGTGGCCAATCTTTCCCTAAACGCTCCAGGGACGGTGACTCCACCACCATCCTGGGCAGCCCATTCCAATAATTAATCACTCTTCCTGTGAAAAAATTCTTCCTACTGCTTGTCAGCGCTTGTGCAGGTGCACTCCGCTTGTGTACAAGGGCCTCCTCTCAGGAAAAGGCTGGCGATACAGAGGCCGAAGCAGTAAGCCTGCATCTTTACGAGAAGAAGCTCTAGGAAGCATCAGACGCCCAGAGGGAAACATGGCAGAGTTCCCCACTTCCTTCCGAGGCGGTTCTGGGCTATTCCTCGCACACCGACAGCCACCACTGACCACAGTGCGGAATTACTGCTGCGACACAAGCCGATAGAGAGGGAGCCCAAACCCAAACGCCTTCCCAGCGCGGACTCCAGCGCAAGCCCTTCTTCCCCCGTGACGGCCGCCGCTAAACCGGCAGCACTGCGCAGTGCCGGGCCGTGAGGAGCCGCCAACACGCCGGGAGAGGCGGCGGGAGAGGCGGCAGGAGTGGCTGAGGCCGCGCTGAGCCCCCCTTATCCCGCGGGTCTCACCCGGTCGGTCCCAGCCCAGCACGGGTCCCGCGGCAGCGCAGAGCAGCAGGAGGAGCAGCGCAGGGCCCGCCATGGCAGCACCGACACACATCCCCCTCCCCCCCCGGGGGCGGTTGCCCGCGCCGGAAGAGGCGGGGCCCGATGTGAAGCCACGCCCCCGATGTGCCGTGGGACCAATGGGTGGCGAGGGCGCGGCGCTTCCCGCGCTCCGCGAAGGGGGCGGGGCCGCCACCGCGGGACCTCCGCGCGCGCCACGTCTGAGCGTCACAGGGCGGACCGGGAGGGGCGGGGCATGGCCCTCCCCCTTGCCAGAAGCGGCTTCCGCTTCCGCGCTG
>VZRQ01006121.1:1020901-1039463 GCA_013397975.1 Machaerirhynchus nigripectus | reverse complement strand
TTTTTTCCCCCCCTCAATGCATCTGAGGCACGACTTTTTTGGAAGTCACTGGCTGAACTGATTTCACTGACTGTTTTTAAGTTCTTATGCACTATTGGTTAATAGGATTTACTGTTATGTCTGTAACCGTAGCTTGTGTTCTGTAAGATTGCACATGTAGCTTCAAGTATTTAAGACAAGTTTTTTGCATACCTCTCAATTGTCCGGATTTTTCATTTGAAGAAATCTGTCATTAGACATTCCATCACAACACAGTTGATGAGTACCACTTAACCAGGTTTGCCTGTACCATGTGCAGTGATGACCTTGACCAAACTTACTTCTAAACTGTATTTTTCAATTCTTTAAAAATAAGTTCATGAAACTTAACCATGTGGAATCAAAAGCTGACAGTTGCTTAGGTTTTGTTTAACAGTATGAAAAGGTACAGAACTGCAGGTCTTGGCTGTAGTATTTGTGCGTGGATGCAAACAAATTATAAAGTTTGCATATATATATGTGTATGTGTGTGTGTGTGTGTGTGTTCATAAATGTATATGAATATATACAAAGTCTGATAGTAATGGGGTGTGCTCCAGGAACTGGTACTGGCAGGTGGAGGCAGCAGGGGTGTAGGTACCTACACACGCTGCTTTGTTAATGTCCTGTGTATGAAACAGAGGAACAAGCAGGTGCCAAGGCTCCGGTGCAGAAGCCAGTCCAAAGCAGATGGTATTTCAGGCATAGACAAGTGCTTCACCTGGCTACCTGTGATGGTGGCATTTGGAGCTGCACGAGGGCTGTAGGATCACGTGTTTTTTCCCCTTTTTCAGCAAGATTTCTGCACCCACCCCCCTGGAACAATGAAGGCTTCAGAAAATCTTCCAAACCGGTGGCTAAAGTTGCAGTCCTCTGCAGTCCTTACAAAGGAAGAATGCCTAGGACTTGCACAAATATGAATCTGTTACCTATTTCTTTTTCATGGTCAGGAACTGTTTTCTCCTTCGTTCCTGAAGCCACATGATGCTACTCTCCGGATCACTGGTTGTGGAGCTGACTGTGAATGTATTGGTGGTGCATTTTTTGTTTCTTAATTGGACTACAGCACGCCCTCCTTGCTTGCACACCAAGTCCATGCAGTATTGTTCTGATTTATGAGTGGGACACTTGAGAGGTATGATCCTTCCATATAATATGCACTGAGATTGTGTTACCATCCTTCTAGAGGGAAAAACTTTGAGCGATACAAATTTTAAATAGCAATCTTGAGTTCTGTATGTTTAATCAAAAATACTCTAATAAAAAGAGTATTTTGTTTAAAGTACTAATTGTTCTTTTTCCTTTGTTTAATGTGGTTGTCATTCCTTTGGAAAAGATGACACCAGATTGCTCACTAGTCCTTCAGAGTGAGTATTTGTGTTGTTTACCTGGGACTGCTCCATAAAGAGAGGCTGCAGTGTCCAAGTTGCACTGAACTGACTTCTTTGGTCATATCTCACATGGCAGTTTTTTCTGCAGTTTCTGTTTGAAAGCCAAATCCTGGTATGTTGGTGTTATACAAAGTGATGGCCACCTTTACCCTGAGTCACACCATGTGCCTGAGAGCATTGTCCAAAAGCTTCTTGAACTCTGTCAGGCTTCGTGCTGTGCCCACTTCCCTGGGGAGCCTGTTCCAGTGCCTGATCACCCTCTGGGTGAAGAACCTTTTCTTCATATGTAGCCTAGACCTTCCCTGACTGAGCTCCATTCCCTTTCCTTGAGTCCTGTCACTGGTCACCAGATGAAGAGGTCGTACTTGCCCTTCCTCTCATGAGGATGTTGCAGACCACAATGAGGTCTCCCCTCTCTCCTCCAGGCTGAACAGACCAAGTGACCTCAGTCTCCTCACACAGCTTCCCCTCAAGGCCCTTCACCATCCTCATGGCCCTCCTTTGGACACTCTCTAACAACTCAATGTTTTTTTTATACAGTGGCACCCAGACCTGCCCCCAGCACTGGAGGTGAGGCCGCCCCAGGGCAGAGCAGAGCGGGACAATCCCCTCCCTTGCCCGGCTGGCGATGCTGTGCCCGATGCCCCCCAGGACACGCTTGGCCCTCCTGGCTGCCAGGGCACAGTGACTCACATTCAGCTTGCCATGGACCAGGACCCCCAGGTCCCTCTCTGAAGCGCTGCTCTCCAGCCCCTCGTTCCCCCGTCTATACACACAACCAGGGTTGCCCTGGTGCAGAACCCGCACTTGCCCCTGTTGCACCCCATACTCGCAGCGCTGTCCGCAGGAGTCAGAAGTCGTAGCGCACTGAGACAATCACAGAGCACCGGCCCATAGGCGCGGGCAGGGCGACGGGAGGCACCGGGAGGGGCGGGGCTGCCGGAAGGGCACGAGCGCCGGCGGGGGGTGGGGCCCCGCTCTCCACTTCCGTTTCCGGCGCAGCGCCGCCCCGGCGACGTGTGTCTGGTCCCGGTGCCAAGATGGCGGCGGCCGCGGGGGCGGCGGCGGCCGCGGGGCTGTGGAGCGAGGTGAACCGCTGTGGCCAGAACGGCGACTTCGCCCGCGCACTCAAGTCCGTCAATAAGAGTGAGTGCGGTGGCAGTGCCGGCCCCCGCCCCGCGGGTCTGTGGTCTCTGCCCGGGCGCGTTGGCCTTGTGGAGGAGCGCTGCCGTGTGGCGGGGAGCGGGTGGTGTCCGTCCGTCCGTAGGCTTCGTGCCGGGAGCAGGGCTGCGGTCAAAGGCTCCGGGGGTCTTCCTGTATTGCGGTAGAGGGAAGAGGGGCAGCCGGAGCCCAGACTCCGCTGCTGTACCACAACCTAACCAGGTGCTTGTGTTGCATCACGCATCCTTTGCTGTGGGTCAAGCCTTCAGAGTTACTCGTGGGTTTTCCTTCCGTTTGGATCATGGGAGGAAGGAGGGCTTTTCCCCCGGGAACTGGAGGAGTGGTGTTGTGCCTATGGACCAACTGACTTGGGAGGAATAACTTGCTTGAAACGGAGAGTCCACGTTGAGATGTGTTGTTTAGGAGTTTGGCATCCAAAACGGGATTGCAGTATAAGGCACGTTGTGGTTAAAAGGTCTGTCTTTGCTGCTTGGAGGCAGTAGGGATTCATCTCCTCTCCTAGAGAAGCTGGCATCCATTAAACCAAATAGCAAAACTCATGCCTCTCTTCTAGTTCTCCCTCACTGTCATCCACTGGCAGAAAGTTTTAGTGTGTAAAGTGATTCCCTGATGAGAGCCACACTGTTCTGTACCAGCTGTTTTCCTTCCTGAGTATCCTTTACGTGGCACTGGGGCCTTGGCACTGTGTTCTCTGCCTGAAAGTGAAATGCCAGTGAAAGGTTTGCCCAGGTGTGTACAGCCGCTTTGCTGCAGCTCTCTTCCAGACACGTTAGCACAGTGGATGCTTCGGGTAAGTTCAGGATTTATGCTGGTTTCTTTTATCCTGATGGGGTTTGTTTCATGATCTGAGCCAAAGCGAGCCATGCCAGGATGCTTTAAGTTGACATGACCACTCTCCAGGATGGGTTTCTGCCGCTCTTACAATATGAGGCTCTTCCAAAGCTTGAGTGTGTTTGACAGTGAGTTGGATCTTTGTGTTGAAACTGGTTTCTCCTCCAGTACTGCAGATCAACAAAGATGATGTGACTGCACTTCAGTGTAAAGTAGTGTGTCTTATCCAGAATGGGAACTTCAAGGAAGCCCTTGCTGTAATCAATACCCATGCTAAAGTGTTAACCAGGTGAGTTGTGTCTTGCTGTGCTCTACAAAATATGAAACTCCTAAGTCCTTGAGAAGCTGCTGCAGCTTCAGTGGAGGGGACTAATAAGGCAGCAAAATAAAGAGCAGGATATGCTCAGAGACACTGGGGTTGGTCTTCTCAGTGACACACTGATTTATGGGAGGGGGTGAGATGGGGTCTGGTTGAGTTTGAGGCAGTCTTAACATCTTGCTGTTACTGTTGAAGGGATTGTCCCTAACCTAGTTTTCAGCCACCTTCACATACTGTTTCTGCTTGTAGGTGTGCCTGGGTAGCATGGCTGGTACAAGGGAAGGGGACAGATCTCTCGGGGAGAGAAGTGAGAAGCCTTGTTGGTGGCAGCAAGCTGTTGGCTTTGTTTGGCTGTCTCACCATATGGCTCCTTGGAGTCCTTTTCTTTGCCAGCCTGAAAGAACTGCCTCAGCTTTTGAGGTGATGCAAGCCCCTTGTGCATCCTCTCAAAATCAGGACCTTAAACTGTGTTTGAGAACAAGTCAAGCTTCCCATTTGTGTCATTAAGATTCTAATTTTGTTCCTCATAAGGATGCTCTTTGTGCAATGACAAGGATGAAAAGTGCTACCCAAGAACTGGCTGGCAGCAAAATTTTGTATTTCAGTTACTGTTCTTAATAAGGAACTTCCCAGAAAGTGTGTTGAAGTTATCAGTGTGATGAAACATACCCTTGTTTTTGTTTGCATCTGAATAACACATAATTACCCTGTTCACCAATTCCTTCTTCCCTGGGACAAAAGGGTTTAATTCAAGTTTTTTAGCTCATTATTTTATTCTGTGGTAAGGAGGAGGAATATTTTTTTCATATTCAACTGGTTTCAGAGTTCTTCCTATAACTTCTTTAGGCTCACTCTCCTGTGTGTCTGATTCTGTGTCCTGCAGAGCAAGGAAAGTGGTGGTTCTTGGTCTGTCTTGAAGTTTTCCTATCTCGCACTGAGGCTGCTTTGCTTTAATTCTAAATGCCATTAATTTTCAAACTTCCTTAATACTCAGTTGAATCGAGATAATTTTAAATAGGCAAAGAAAAGCTGATTATAAGTGGCCCCAGGCATGAACTAAAGGAATTGCTGATTAATTTTCCTTTGGCTTAACTGGGAACTCAGGGGGTAGGTGGAACATAGCATTCAAGGCTCTGCTTCTTTGAGAATGCTTCCCTGTTGGTGTGAGCTTGCATTGAAGCCAATTTTATGTTGGCAAAAGCAAACCCTTTTGCTGCAGTTCTGCTGCGATCATATTTCAAAATAGGTTAATGTTACCTTTGTCTTGGTATCGCCTGTAAGTGGGGCTGTGTTTTATACCTTTTCCTTTCTCTCTCTGTGAGTCGATTGTCTTTAAAAGTGTGCTGTAGCAATATTTCATTGCAATGTGATGCCTTCTCCTTAAGAAAATGTCACAGAATTAAGTTTGGTATTGTTTTACCTTTTAAGCATTTGATTACCATAATCAGTAGGTGGCCTGGAGCAGAGAGGATTTGGAATGCTGTGTGCGTGGAAATGCCATTAAAAAGGAACCTCTTTTTTTGGATGAAGTTTGATACACTTTCTCTTTTGAACACAGAGTAGATAGGAGATACTTTCAGTGCTCAACAGATACATAATTCAGTAATCTGGGATCATGTGCTTGGATTTTTGGTTATGTAGCAGTCTGACTAATCAGGGCTGGTTATATGTGGGTGAATGCTGTCGAATGGAAACTCTAGTGCATGCTGTCAGCCTTTGTCTTGTCCTTGCAGTGACGTTATTGCCTTTGAGAAGGCCTACTGTGAATACAGGTTGAACCGTATTGAAAGTGCTCTCAAGACCATTCAGAGTGCCAGTCAGCAGACAGACAAACTGAAGGAGCTTTATGGACAAGTGGTAATTACAAGCTTTTCTTCCTGGTGGGAGTTTCATATGCTGGATGCCTTGTCCCTCCTTTAATGGAGGGTAAGTATGGGGACAGAATTTCCTTCTCTGGCTTGAAGGTAAGGACAGGTACAGTTCCAACTGCTCAAACTTCTGTGGAGCTTCAGTTGCCTGTTTCTGGAGAGAGAGTCATCATCTTATTCCCACTGAACCAAAGCAATACATTTGTGACTTCCAGTCCCTTCCTGGGTCTGGCTTGGTATTAGTCGTCTGGTTGAGGAAGAAAGAGATCTGATGGGATTTGTTTGTGTTTCAGCCCTCTGTTTGCATTAGATACCTGTTCATGAATGGTTTGTGGGATCTCAGGCATTAAAAGTGATGCCGAAAAGAAGTTATGCTTTTTCCTCTCATTTTTTCCTGGTTGATCAGAACAGTTTTGTGAAGAATTTGCTATCTTCTCTCAGCTACATGAAAGACCATTCATTTAATTTCTTTCTTAGAGAGGCGATCTAATTTGGAAGAAGGCTGTTTGAGGACAAAACTGAGTAAACTGCTGCTTTTAAAGAAGCTGTTTTAGGAGTAAGAGCTGTATCATTTTTGTGCAGGTATCTGGTGTCATTGCTTGAGTCTTTACAAGTGCAGTCTGTATAGTTTGCCCTTAAAGGTAGATGCAAATGCTAGTAATGTTCAGCTTAAAACATGGTGCCCTGCTGCCCCCAGTCCATGGGGAGGGAGGAAGGAGGCTGTAGTTACCAGCATGCACAGAAAAATACTGTTCTGAAGGCTAATCCCTTTCCTTTCTCAGTTGTACAGACTGGAGCGTTACGATGATTGTCTGGCTGCATACAGGGATCTCATCCGCAACTCCCAGGATGAGTATGAGGAGGAGAGAAAAACCAACCTCTCTGCTGTTGTGGCAGCACAAAGCACATGGGAGAAGGTGGTGCCAGTAAGTGAGTATGTGTGTCTATGGGTGTAAGAGTGTGAGCCAAGGAATAACGGATACAGATTGTATTGGAATTGTAGATATTGAACAGGACAGAAATGTGTTCCTGTCTGTTAAAGATTTCCGAGTGTGTTGAAGACCACCTAGTGGTTTTCACTGTGTGGAGTAATAAATGCTGTTATTGTTGATGAATTACACTTCACCTTTGATCTCTAGAAGGCTTGTACTATTAGATGTCATAGCAGAGCAGGAGCTAGATCTTCCTGAACCTGCATTAGCAGAACACCTGTGGTGATGAGCACTTGCCTCTCTCATTATCCTCTTGCCCGGGGTTAAAGCTAATTGGTCTGATCACCCAGCCATACTTGGGAATATTTTTGTTAAGAACAGTGCAGATTGTAATGTTCACATTTGTTTAGAAATCCCTGTCCGTGGAGGTGTGCACAGCATGCTCAGATTGTGTTCAGTGCTGTGGATCCACTTTCTAATTCTCTAGAGCAGCAGTTCTTACCTGCCCTCTTGCACCAGCCTAAGTAGTCCCCAGGTTCAGGCTGGCGTTCCCTTGCTGCCTTGTCAGTTGCCTCCGACTTTGTGCAGTGTGAGGGAAGAAGATCCTTTGTGCTGCAACTTACTTGCCAGGTGTGTGCCCTGTTAAAATTACCTCTTAAATTTATTTTGCAAGGATTGGTTTGAGTGTACAGGAAAACCCTAGTTTGTGTCCGTTGCCTGTCAAATCTGTACAGATCAGTTGATGTTTATGCAGTGTTATATTTGTTTTTCATACTAGGAGGATTTAGGCCTTCGAGAAGCTACCTACGAGCTGTGTTATAACAGTGCATGTGCATTGATTGGGCAAGGAAAGCTGAATGAAGCAATGAAAAAACTACAAAAAGCAGAAGGTAAAAGCCTGGTGAGGTGAGAGGGAAGCTTTGTGTGATAGAAGTAGTTCTTTGCTCTCTGTACACCCAAATCAGAGGAAAAGAGGTTTTGAGAATTTAAAAGGTGACCAGCAGTAGGATTTGTTGCAGAGCTGGTGTTTTTGTAGAAGTGTTCCTCTGCACCTCTTTTCCAGAGCCATGCAGCATGTACTGTCTCCTGGCTCTCCCACAGCCCCCTGATTCGTGTTCAATAACTTTGTGGAGTTTTTTGAAACAGGAAGTAGATGTGAGTGTAATCTCTTGTCATAAGCATGAGATGTCTCATCTATTCTAACTCCCGATTTTGTTAGTATGAGCATGTATTTAAATGCCTGCTATAAAAGTTCAAAATACTTCATGGTATGAAATTAGTATAAGCCAGTAAATGAGCTTTTCAGCAAAGAGGATTTTTTTTCTGTGGGGTAAAAGGGGGATTTTGTCTGTTTAAAAAGCAGGCTGGGAAGAGAACGAGGAAGGACTAGTTCTGTTTGATCTAATTGCTCTTGCAGATAAATAGGTCAGTTCTGTCCCAGTTTTGATGAAGAATTACAACTGTCCCATACAACTGATAAGCATGTGTAATTTGAGCCTATGTCCTTTGATAGTAGTCCTTTAGAGAGCAAACAAGTGATGTTCTGGTGAACTATGAGAAAGTTAAGAACTGACTAGTATGGGTACTGAAAACGAACAGAATTGCTGCCCCATAGTTAAGAACTGGCTAGTATGGGTACTGAAAGCTAACAGAATTGCTGCCCCATAAAGGGTGATGTAAGCTGAATATTGCAGGCTTGCATCACTTAACTCACAAGACAGTTGCAGCTGGGTGATCCCTATGGGAAAGATCAGGAGCTACATCTAAGGAAACTTGCTCAGGAGAGAAATTGAGTGGCTGGGAGGGACAGTATCTTCTGTGCCTTTGATGTTTCTTCTGCATCATTTAGTCTGCTCTCTCATACTCGGTCCCATCCATCATCAGACTTGAAGTCAGCTGTGCCCTTGTAGTGCTGCAGAAGTTTCAGGGATACATGAAAAAGTTCTATGTTCCCCTATCCCTCTTGTCCTTTTCTTTCCCCCTAAAGCCTTCTAAATTGTGTTTTTCAATTTGTTTTTCCTTGCAGAGCTATGCCGCCAGTCGCTGTCAGAAGACTCTGTAAGTTCTTGATGTTGTTCTGGAGAGTGTTTGCTTTGCAGCAGCGGGAGCAAGGGTGCAATCACAAAGTGCAGAGAGCCAGAGGAGAGCCAGTGCTGCTCTGCTGGTACCAGCTTGTGAGGCTGGGGCAGCCGTCATGGCTGTTGCAGGAGGGCAGCTGATGCTGAAAGCTGTTTGCTGCTGTGCTCCTTGCATAGTTGCCTGTTCTGGTGCGGGTAGAAGGGTACAGGTTGTCTGAAACCTCCCCGTGACTTACCTCTGCTAGGGATGAACACGTTGAGTGGGTGGTGACAAACAGGGAATTTGTAACCAATCATTTTAGAGGGGCACATTCAATGTACAAGTTAAGGTAATCTTCAGATTCCAGCTGGAGTAGGTGAAGCTTTCTTTTCTCCCAGTTAAGATCAGATATGCTTCTGTTTGTGCTGTGGCTACAACCTTCACCTGTGGTAGCTGGGGTGCTTTGCCACTAATACTGCCCAGGAATGCTTACAGACGTTTGCCAGCAGAATGCTGAAGCCAGGGACAGAGAGGTGAGGTAGCAGCTTTTTATTTTTGCTTTGATTTTCCTTCAGGATGTGACAGAGGAAGACATTGAGGCTGAACTGGCTATTATTCATGGTCAGATGGCTTATATCATGCAACTGCAGGGGCGTACAGAGGATGCTCTACAGCTCTACAATCAAATAATCAAGTTGAAGTAAGGGTTTGGGGTTTTTTTCAACAAATGCTCAGCCTTCCATCTGTGAGAGACTGCAGTTCAGTAACAGTATGCTTTCTGCTTTTCTTATCTGCAGGCCAACAGATGTAGGACTCCTTGCTGTCATTGCAAATAATATCATCACAATTAACAAGGTAAAGAATTTCATTGCAGTTACTCAGCTTGCTTCTCTGCTTCTGTGCAGAGAAGGGAGATAATCAGTAAAGATGTTTTCTTAAACAGTAGTTAAATTGCAAACCCAGGGACCTTTTCTTCTTTAAGGAATGTAGTGAAATCTCATGATGTGCAATTTCCCCAGGACCAAAATGTCTTTGATTCAAAGAAAAAGGTGAAGCTGACCAATGCAGAAGGTGTTGAGCATAAACTCTCCAAGAAGCAGCTCCAGGCGATTGAATTCAACAAAGCTTTGCTTGCAATGTACACTAACCAGGTAGGGGAAACTGATCTGCAGTAAGTAGATACAGATTAAATCCATGGGAATTTGACTGGGCAAAAATGTAGATGCAGCTGTTCTATGTCAGAGGATAAGATGACTTTGTTTAGGCACATAAGTGAGCAGAAAAATAAAATCATCCCTAAAAACACAACTGTCTGTTTAGTGACTTGGGTATTGCTGTAGGGAAGGGATGTGGGGGTTCTTAGATATGTCTGAAGTGGCACTAAGAGGACTTCTTGGTACTGTGTACTCATTTCAGGGGAGTCGTCACTAGTATCTCTTCTTAGATACTGTTGCTTTCTTAGCCCTGTGTAAGGTGCTTACTGAGGTTGAGAAAAATGTATTCTCTCTTTCCACTCCTCAGGCAGATCAGTGCCGCAAGCTGTCAGCAAGCCTGCAGTCCCAGAGCCCTGAGCACCTGCTCCCTGTGCTTATCCAGGCAGCCCAGCTGTGTCGTGAGAAGCAGCATGCAAAAGCCGTAGGGCTTCTGCAGGTAGCTAAGAGGAAAGTTGTCCAAGCTCCATTTAAATTTGTGCTTTGTATTCTCCTGTGCTTAGTTTGTTTTGTTTGATTTAAATTTCCAGGGGTATCTGATTCCTTATTTTGGTTTGGTTTAATGCTGCTGGAGAGCCTTCACACCCAATTGAACAATTCTGCTTTTAAAGGGCAATAGTTCCCTTACACCTCTAATTTTTATGCTTAGGAAGCTGTAGTAGACTTCTAGGATAAGCAGTAGGCTTTGCTACTCTGCTTACAAGCAGTTTGCAACACCCTTCTTTGGAGGGATTGAGAGGCCTGGAACAGAAATCTGGAAGGGCGCACTTGGGGGTCCTCCTCTGCTGTGTGCTGAAGCCTGCCTCTGCTGGAAAGCTTCCTTTGGCTCTTGCCGGCTTGCTGTGACTGAGCATGACACATGATTCATCAAAGCAGCAGCCTGGTGCCCACACACAAGTTGAATTGCTGTTTCTTCTGACTCTCAGGACTTTGCAGATCAGCACCCTGCCAATGCAGCTGAGATCAAGCTGACGATGGCCCAGCTAAAAATTGCTCAAGGTATCTGGTGTCCTCTTTTGTTGGGAAGTGTCTGCACATGATAACAAGGGGTACAAGGGGTAAGAAAATCAGACTTCAGGGCAATCTTAGCTGCAGTCAGTGTTGTGACAGGGGTGCAGAGCAGAGATACTTTCAGTCAGGTAGTACGTGGATTTAGCTATGGCAGGATGCGTATAGCTTATAGCTTAATGCTATAGCTGTAATAGCTTAATGCTTGTACGTTAATGTCTGGATACACAGGCTCCACAGATTGCTGGCAGAAATGCCCTCAGACTCTGTGAATAATAGGGCTGAATCTGTTCTGGGGCAGGATAATCTTGGGAGCCTTGTGAGGCTCCATAGTGGTACCATTGCTGTATGCAGTCAGGCAGCACAGACAAGCCTGAAGAGAACTCCCTGGTAGCCAAAGCTTACTCTTGAACCCTTGCAGGATGTGGCAAGGGCAGAGGGGTCCATTGTGTGGAAGCCCATCCTTAATTCCTGGAATGGGGGAGATGTTGTGAGAAGGGGAATTGTTCTGTCTCCACTGTTTACCTTTGGCTCGAAGTTCACTGGTGGGGTTAGGTGTTGCGATGCCATTCTGAGTGTGTTCTTCCTTGTTTCTCTTCTAGGCAGTGTTACCAAAGCCTGCATGATCCTGAGGAGCATAGAAGAACTGCAGCACAAGCCTGGTATGGTAAGCAAAACTCGGTCTGAACCATGTCAGTTTTCCCTTGTAGGTGAGCTTTGCACTGCCTGATCCTTTTTGCCTCTTCCCCATGGTTTCCACTTGACTTGAGTGTCTACCGGGATTCTGAGCCCATCTTCCTTGTCTTGGACAAAGGTGGTGTTAAAACTTGCTTCAGGTAGCCTGAACATAGCCACAGAAGTAGTCTGTCTGTCAGAGGAATGCTCTCTGCCAGTGTTCCCACTCCCTGGTAATCTCTCAATCCTGCACGTTGCCTGGATTTGCTTGCATAACATGACTAGAGCAACTGCTGGTTGCTGGTATGTACTGTTGGGACCTTGTAGAAGCAGCTTTAGGTCAACAGGCCTTAGGGGGAAAGTGCTATGTGTTCCATCTTGCAGCATCACCCTGGTCTGCGTGCTTATCCAAACCTGGTATTCAGAAAAGCTTGATGACCTTGTAAATGCTCAAATGTTCAGCATAAGCATCTTGAACAGGGGCTGATAGCTGTGGATCTGTTCCAATTGCAAGTGTGAATGATCAAAGTAATTTATAGGGGCAGTTAACAATAACAGCTCCTTGCCCTGGGTCACCTCTACTTGTGACTAGGATGTCAGCAAATGGATGGTATCCTTATCATCTCTTCAGTGCTGATTTCTTTTTTCATAACTCCTGGGATAGAGAATGGGGGATGAAAAAGGTTTTCTAATGAAACTGAGTCCTGTGATAAGCAAATAAAGTGCCAAGACAAGAAGGTTCCTTCTGTGAATGCAATCTTAGGCTTGTACTGTAGTCAAAAGATGGTGGAGATGTTCCTTTGGGAGGGACTCGTGTAGGAAGATCTGGCCTGGGTATCCTACCTGTTACCACAGCTGTTTTTTAGGGACAGACCAGAAAGCTCACACTGACTCTGCTTTTGGGAAAAACCATTATTTAACTGCTGACACTCTGGCTATAGACAATTTGCATGAAGATCTGCTATATACTGCTCTTGAATGTTTGCAGGTGTCTGCATTGGTGACAATGTACAGTCATGAAGAGGATATCGACAGTGCAATTGAGGTCTTCACACAGGCTATCCAGTGGTATCAGCAATACCAGGCAAGTCAGACCAGAGGAGCTAACGTGCAAGAATCTGTCCTGGTATTTTCTAGCTAATCCAATTCAGCTTTTCCTGTTGATGCGTAGCCCCAGCAGTTATCCAGTTGGGGGTTTGGAGACACGTGAGCTCCTGTTTTGTGAGCATTTATCAATAATATATTGTTTTAGATGTGTTGCAAATAGGGAGCAGCAGTTCCTGTCAGATTAGGAGAGTGGCATCAATGGATGCCCAAACGTAGCAATCAGGACTTCTCCCTAATGGGACAACATAGTGGAGCAGGAAGCTGCCTTGTCCCATGCAGTTCTGCCTCACTTCCCAGAGTACAGAGGTGGTCTACTTTCTGCATGACAGGATGTTAACTCAGTTCTCCTTGGCCAGGCCTCAGGGGCATTAAAATCAGCTAGAGCTGGACTCCATGCTGTGATAATTAGGAACTAATAATGGCTGTTGTGTCTTTCAGCCAAAGTCCCCTGTCCATTTGTCACTGATAAGGGAAGCTGCCAACTTCAAACTAAAGCATGGCAGGAAGAAGGAAGCAATCAGCGACTTGGAGGAGCTCTGGAAGTGAGTTGGGTGGTTGCTGAGCAGCAGGTCTCCACTCAGAGTCCTCTGCAAGCTGTCTGGTGGCAGGCAGTGTCTGACAATTTTGATTGACTAGTAGCTGTCCTTTGGAGTTGCTTTTGCATAGGGGCTTCAATGCAAGGCCGTATTTTGGAAGAAGGGGAGATAATTCATTTGATCTATGGTTGATGTTCACTTGAAAACATGGTGGACTTGTCCCAGAGGCCTCATGTGTGCAGTGGACATTGCTTTGGGGACTGGAATGCAGTTTTTTCTTGTGCTTCATAAACATGGATGTCTAGGTTTTAGTTTCTGTTGTGCACTTAATGGGATCTTTTATTGCGGGGGAGTGTTAACTTGCCTTTGCCACTGAGTTTTTCATCTTTCATTGCCTGCTTCATGATACTCTGAAGTTGTCTGCACCTCCCTTTGTCCACACCAGCGATATTTGGTGGTGTGCTCTAGAGGAGACCACATGCTAATAAGCCTGTGCCCACAGATAGCAGCTGTGCTGCAGCAGCAAGCGTGGCATGGTGTTAGCAGTCTTTGGGATGAGTAACATTGGTAACTTGGTCCTTTTCTGGTTTATTCTGTTCTTTTCTTTTCTCTACAAAGGCAAAACCCAAAAGATGTGCATACTCTGGCACAGCTCATCTCTGCCTATTCCCTGGTTGACCCTGAAAAAGCTAAAGTGTATCCTTTTAATGGTGGTGAAACAGGTGTTTGGGCACTGCTTCCTTGGATTTTCAGCTGTGTGGGGACTTCAGACGCACTGTTACCCAAAGAAAGGCAAGGAACCTCTCCGGAACAGCTATATATCCAGGTCAACTTGTCTGGAGCTACATTATTTCTCTAATTGGCTTCATTACTGTGATGTCTCAGGACTCTTTTATCTTTGTCCTCCTTCTCTTTGAGAATTAATAAGACAAGGTAGAACCAAAAATAAGAGCACCTCCATCTTTTCTGTCGGAATCTTAAACCTGTGCTAGTAATGCAGGACTGATAAAATATGGCTAGGCTCTTGCTCACCCAAAATATAGTTCACATTCTGCTTTTGTCAGCTGAGCCGCTTTCACAGGAAGTTGCTCCCTGTGTCCCTGCATTAAAGGGGGAAAAATGAGGCAGATGGCGATTAAGCAGCTCATCCCAACTTGTGTAAGAAGCTAGTGAGAGAGATGGAAATAGGTCTGTCTGGTGTCTGCATTACTAACAGACAGATTTTATTCAAGCTGAAGTTGTCTCTTGCTGTCTGAAAGAACATGGGTGTTTATCCTTTCTGGTTTGCATCCCTGAACTCTTCCCTTGCAGTCTTAGCAAACACTTGCCTTCCTCAGACACCATGTCATTGAAAGTAGATGTTGATGCACTGGAGAACTCCCATGGAGCAACCTATGTTCGGAAGAAAGCTGGGAAGCTCACTGGAGACAACCAGCAGAAGGAGCAAGGGTAAAGCAGGCTGCTATATTGTTTATTTCATTTTATTGCTATAGCTCTGGTGCATCCTTCTTTGGGGTGGTTCAAGAACCACACCTGGTGTGGTGAAAGCATTGCTGTAGAAGGCAGGCTGGTGGAAAGGGAGCCTGTTTAACTGCAAGGAGCTTTATGTAACAGCAGACCAAGTTCTTAGAGAGATGGGAATGGTTTAGCTTCTGCCAGAGCTAGTTTTTAGTTGACTTGTCTGCCTTGTCTCTGCTGTGTTACAATGTTTTGTTTCCCTTTCAGACAAGGGGAAGTGAAGAAAAAGAAGAAAAAAAAGAAGGGTAAGTTGTATTTCCTAGCTGTTGACACAGCACAGCTCCAGAGAGCTCACCAGATTGTTTCTTCAAATAGCCAGCCTCCAGGTCCCTAGGAGCTAGAGCCCTTTGCTAGGACTGGGTCTCTGGGAACCCAGATCTTCATGATAGCTTGTTTGGTTGGGGCATTTTTCCACAGAAGTGAGAGCAACACCCTGACAGGATGATGTAGTTGC
This sequence comes from Machaerirhynchus nigripectus, assembly GCA_013397975.1. Lineage (NCBI taxonomy): Eukaryota > Metazoa > Chordata > Aves > Passeriformes > Dicruridae > Machaerirhynchus > Machaerirhynchus nigripectus. The sequence continues at coordinate 1,024,355 of VZRQ01006121.1, read as the reverse complement.
TGGTCTCTTTGTGCTGCCTGGCTACTGATATCCCATGCATGTCCCTTGGTGATGCCTCTAGTGTGTCGACCCCAATCTCATTTTCTGGCACTGGGTGTTCTGCAGGAAAGCTGCCAAAGAACTATGACCCCAAGGTGACTCCCGACCCTGAGCGGTGGCTTCCAATGCGAGAGCGCTCCTACTATCGTGGACGGAAGAAGGGCAAGAAGAAGGATCAGGTTGGCAAGGGGACTCAGGGTTCAACCACAACTGGCTCATCTGAACTGTAAGTACTCATTTTGCGAAGATTGATGCAGGGATTCACTCCTGGGCAGCTGGGAGGGCTGTGTTTGTGCTGCTCTGCTGCAGCTCTGTCACCACACCAACTACGGGTAGCACAAGGACATTGTACTTTGCTGCTTGAACCTGCTACCAGCTGCTCTCCCTGGAGATCCCTATAGGTTTCTGAAAACCAGTGTGATAGAATAGGCATGCTTGAAAGGTGCCAAGGTGCAAATAAAATTCCCGTAGTCTTTTAACATGCTTTTCCTAGCTCTGGCAGTGAGATGAATTTTGCATGCTTTCTCTTGAGCAATTTGCTTTCAAGTCTTTTGCCAGCTGCAGAACTATTAGCCATGATTTGAGAAAACACTGTACTTCCTTCTAAGCTGACACTGATTATTGGAGCTGGAATCAAGAATTAACATTATGTATGAAGCCTGACAGCAAGGTGGTGACTTACTAGCATCTGAGAGGAAGGATGCTGGGTTTGCACTGCCTGAGAGTGGGACCTAAAAGGCTTCTTGTGTGTTGCATGAGCTGTCACATATCTATTCAAAAATAAAGTTAGCCTTGCTTTCACTGTCAGGGACTTAACTATCTAGTGAACATCAGTTAGAAGGTGGTTGCTGCCATTTGAGACATGTTCCTATCCTCCATCAGCTCCTTCTGTATGTTGAAGCTTATTTCAGATCTTGCATGAGTGCCCTCCCATACTTAATGCTACCTAATGGGGCAGCTGCTGTTTTTCACCATCAGCTCCCTGCATTAGTACCACATCTTGCAGGTGCTTGCGAATCCACACGGTGTCTTTTTCTCTTGCCTTCCTGCAGGGATGCCAGTAGAACTGCCAGCAGCCCACCTACCTCCCCTCGGCCCGGCAGTGGGGCAGCTGTATCGGCTACAAGTAACGTCATCCCTCCCAGACACCAAAAACCCGCGGGTGCTCCAGCCACCAAGAAGAAACAGCAGCAGAAGAAGAAGAAAGGGGCTAAAGGAGGGTGGTAAAAGGCGGGATGTGTAACCTCCCTCCTTCAATAGGTGATCCTGATTGCAGAATAAAGGTCAAAACAAGTGCTGGCAAAAGACTCTTGGCATCTGGATCTCTGTCCTGCCTGTCAGTGATCTGGGGGGAGATGGGCTGGTATTGGTGCCATGATGTGTCTGCTCACCAAGTTCCCTTCCTCACGTTTGCCCCCACTGTGACTTGGGTTGTTGCCATCAAAGTCAAATGTAGCCCCTAAGAAGAAATCTGTTTCTGTGTTGCCAGACATGTAAGAGATATGAGACAAGAGTTTCTTGAAATGGAGTTTTATGCTCCTCCTGCATATGTCAGTTTAGGCCTTTCGCAGATTTATCTGTGCGTGATGCAAGCACTGCCTTTTATGTCAGTCAGTCATTGACCACCAAAGAGCGAAGGCACAAAGCATCTTAGAAAACAACACCTGGGCTTTATTATACAGGATAAAATAATCTGAAGTGGGAGAACAAGACTGTTAGGAGAAAGCATGGTGAAATGTATGGCAGTGGATTCAGGGTCCCATTTTCTGCAAGCCAGCGCTTAGTTTGTAAAGGGCTTGGCAAAACAAAGGTGAGCGGAATGTGTGTGGTGGTCTCAAGTGCGCTTCCTCCTCCTTTGGCCTTGACCCTGCATTTCTGAAGTCTTAGGTGTTGGGTTTATAAAAACAAATTAAGAGTGGCATGGCATCAGGTAACCTTAAGCTTGGTGACTCTGGAGAGGGACCCAGAACAAAAAAAATCCCCAAGAAATGATGCCTTTGAGACTTAAGTGCTCACTCTGTATGTGCCTTGCATGTGCCTCGTGGCCCACTGGTTATTTTTGGTCTGGATCTTTTAACACCTTACTAAAGTTTTTCTCTGTATGCGTGCAGGAAGGCTGTTAATGGTTCTTGTGAAGTTGCAGCTTTGCTGATGGTTACCTCCTTATCTTCTGGTGCACTTGCTCACTTGCAGAGCATGGGAAACTAAAAGAGCCCAAGAGTTAGGAAAACATATTTATCAAGAATGAAAACAACAGTGTGTTATCAATATTCTTCCTGTACCAAAGACAAAACACAGCAATGTACCGACTACTAGGAAAATTACTAAGCAAACTAATTTCAGTTATGGAGGTGTAAGTTCCTGGTTTGCAGCCTGAGGCTTCAGCAAATCCAGCTACTCATCCTGAGCAAGTAAAGCTAAGCAAACAGCATACTAAATCATACAGAATTATAACTATAACTCATTCTGCTGAAAACTTACTCATGCTAAACAACTACTCTCTCTCAACGAACCTTGAAACTTCTGGTTTGAACTAAATGTCGCCCAAACATTTTTCCAGACAGGGACTGTCAGTGGGTAGAAATGGTACCTTGGAGAGGGTTGTCAGATGTCAGCCCAAAAGGCAAAGGCTTCTGTCTCTGAAAGAGTTTAAAGCAAAGGCCTGAAAAGGCAGGGAGCAAGGGACATGTTACCGTGGCTTAAGAAAAAAACAACTCCTGAGTCGCCAGGGAGTAAAATTCTAAGCAGAATCCTTTTTTTTTTTACCTTGACTGTACACTGGGAGTATCTGGGAAGGGGGCTGAAAGTGTGTTGTCTGAGAGAGACAAAGGCACAGAGCATAGAGAAAGAAAACAGTTTTATGAATGGTTGGCAGGCATTTGCTGCCGAGTGCTGAACAATCTTGTTTTAAATTACTTCCCTGGGCGATGTGCCTCCGCTTAGGCAGCAGCTGCTGAGTGCAGGAGAGAACACTGCCCTGAAGCGGTCCAGTGTTTGGAGAAGAGATACAGGAGGATAACGCAGCTCTGTTCCTCAGGCATCTTCTCAGGTCAAACCTAGCATAAGCTCTGGCCTGATGGAAACGCTGATTTGTGGCGCTGCTGGAGCCCTGTCCCGGGTAGCTGGACATTGTGCTTCCTGACTGCTGCGCCAGAGCTGGGCGCGCAGGCAGAGGCAAGCTGGGAACAAATCCCGCGGGGGTGGGAGCAGGAGAGGGCAGCAGCAGGTGTGCGGAAACCGTGGCCTCCCTGTACCAGCGAAAAGCCGCCGGTGGCACGGCTCGCTCTCTGTTTCATTGGCACTCGCGTGTTCCCCGACTGGCACTGGGAGCCCGGCTGGCGGCGGGAGCCGCGTTCGGGGCTGCGGGGGGCGCTCTCCGTGCGCGGTGCGGGTGCGCGGTGTCCGGTGCCCGCGG
>VZRQ01006121.1:996944-1014786 GCA_013397975.1 Machaerirhynchus nigripectus | reverse complement strand
GGGATGCCGGCCCCGTTTCATGGCCATCGCTGCCGTCAGGGCACCTGGCTGCACGTGCCGCTGGTTTTCCTGTCATCCCGTATCCCCCACCCCCCGCCTTAAAACACGGCAGGTTGTTTTGTACTGGTGCCAAGAGTCCTAGCTTAACTCGGTTGCTATTCCCCCGAGGCTCTGAAAACCTCCCCTGGAAGCTGCTGAAGGCAGTCATAAGCGGTGGCTGCACTGAGTGGGGTGGGAGCCCGCAGGCTGGTGACCACTGGTGCTTGTGCCAGAAGGAGGATGTGGTGCTGGGGATGCTCTATCCTGCAGCCTTGGGGGCTGCCAGCATCCCCCCGTGAGGGGCAACCAGTGGAGAGACAGGTACCAGGGAAAAACAATATAAACATCTGAGCAACTATCCTAAGGAGATGCACAAACTTCATCTGCCACATGATTATTGGACACGGAAGAGCAGGCAGCCCAGGCTCCAGGTGTTACCAAGCTTCTAAATTCACCTGTTCTTGTTTTTGCAGTTTCATCTTATACATCTTCTTTCACATGTGTACACCGCCTCCGCAGCAGGTAAGAAGTCCTCCCAGCCTCAACCTCCTGGCTGGGAGTTCAGGCCATGCCCCATGTCTCTTGAGAGGGCTCAGTCAGGGATTTACACCAAGCAGTGAGTCAATATATTGGATGACACTGTGATAAACACTTGAGAGGAAATTATGCCCAGTTTTGCCCTTACCTCAGCTTGTGACAAACATCCAACCATCCTGCCTCTTCAAAACGGAAGCTGTGACTGCTTTACAAAGAATTGATCTCAAAAGGAGTTGATCCCCCTTAAGCAGTGAGTCTGTGAATGCTCAGACAGTGGAGGGGAGGTGTTTCTGTGTCTGGCTGAAGCAAGGCCTCGTTTTCCTTGCTGGGAAGCATGAGCAGGTCCAAACAACAAAGGCTCCACCAGGGCTGTCTTGTCAGTGAGGTGGTTTAACTCCTTGAAGTTGCAGAGCTGCTGTAGGTGCATCCTGTGTGAGGATGCCTGTCTATCTAGAGCTTTTGCTGTGATAAAATTAATCTTTTCTTTGTAATTGGCAAAAAAAAAAAAAAACAAAAAAGATTGCCAAGTGAGTTGAGGGACTTGATCTGAGTGTATGTGTGGCTCGTTCCTTGGCCGGATCATGATGCAAGCTTTGCACAGCAGTGTGGGGCACTAGGGCCATGTGCACACTGTGCTAGATTTGGCTGTGGCTGTGTGCTGGGTCTGTGCCAGCAGTTGAGGAAAAGCAATGAGCCTGCTTGCAGAGACAGTGCCAGCTCTGCAGCGCAGCTAGGCTGGGGAGGACCTCTGTGTGCTAATCCTTCACCCCCTTGCACCTTTGCAAGGAAAAGCAAAGCTTTTCTGGGGAGCCGCTTGGGAATAAAGAACTGAAACTGGGTTTTGGCTCCTGAAATGACGTCTGCCTTCCTGACCATGTCCTGTCTTGAACTGGTGGCAGGGGGCCAAAGTCCTACAGGCAGTTGCCTCTGTGGGATCTCAGCAGGAGCCGTGTTTGCAGCGCTGTGGCCCAAGTTAGGCGTGACAGGCATCTCGCAGGGAGCTTGCAGTGAAGATGCTGTAACAGCAGCCTGCAATTTCAGGGATCTCTCTGGTGCTGAGCTCTGACAAGCATTTGCCAGGGCTTGGCATCTTACTAGCAGTAGTAGCCCCATCAGAGAAACCACAGGTGTCCCCCCAAAGCACAGATCGTTTTCTGTTGGCTAGTATCTCTCTCTACAGGTGTCCTTGCTCTTTTCTAGGGCTATGCTAGGCCTCACTGCCAGGTGATACGGAGCAGGGAAGCAATGCCCCAGGCTTCTACCTTCTGTGCTTTTTCAATGCTGGGGCACTTCCACAGCTGCCTGCACAGTGTGGTTGTTCACCAGCTGGCTGTGGGTGGGCACCTGTAGCCCCAGTGGGTGGGTATGGGCTTGGTCTGTGACATCAAGGAGTTGTGTAACACACTTGTGGCACTGGATCATCTTGTTCTTCTCTCTGTACCAAGGCTCATAAATTTCAAGCACTTCCCAGTCACTGGGATTTCAGGCCTCAGCAGTGATATCTGATCTTCCTGAAAGGTTTTGGTCTGTTGTATATTCAGTAAAAACATTTCGAGAGCTGCTCCTAGGGCCCAGACCGTGTATGTTCCTGTGTCTCTATAGCATCTAGGACCTCTGTGCTAAATGGACTGAAATAAAATGTGCTCCTAAAGCCGTGTGGGAGCACAGTGCTGTCTCCATGGTGCCTTTTAGTAAACCACAACGGTGGTGCTAACAGGTGTTAGTTCATCTGGGCTACCATAGGCTGGAAGAGCATCCCTCTCTTACCTGCAGAGGATTCATGGTATGTTATTGACCAGAAAAGTTCCTTCCTGCTCTCCTAGCCATTTCCCAGAGGGACCTTGCATGGAGGCAGAATTGCAAATTTGTGTCTCTGCAGTCCAAGAGAAAACACAAAAATTCTTGGGTTGGTGAGTTTGCCAGATTAAATGGATGGAAAGTACTTGAAGAGAGAGGTCCTTAAACACACTCTCTCAAGGGAATGGAGGCAAAAGTACAGGGTTTGAGAGGGCTTGTTTGTTTGAGAGTGTTTATATGGCTTTGAGTAAAGCAGTAGCTTCTTCCTGCTTTGTTGGTGTAACTGTATGTTTAATGGCATGTTTGTCCTTTTCTGCAATTTTGACAGGATACATGTACTTGCAGAACCCAAGCGATACTTTTGTGAAAGCAGTCCCAGGTAAGGAAGTGCTCAAACAGCGCTTGCTCGAGGGCTGGGGACTGACGAGGTTCAACCAGAGCAGACTCTTGGACATTGTCTTGCTACTGCTTTCCCCTCTGTCTCCAGAAAAGCAGTCTGAGATGTTCTATGCCTGAAGGGCTCCCTCCAATTTGCTTTTTCAAGTTTTCAATCAAAAAACTGGGCTTGACTCGAGCCTTGCCTTTGTTGCCCCATCTGATCTGAGCTGCCCAACTGAGATATTTTGGGGTGGGATGCTGTGTGTGGTGCAAGGTGACTGGACTCATGGGAGCCACAGGCTGCTCTGTCCTGGAGGATACCATCCAGCTTTAGGAACAGAGTTGCTGTCTGCATGGTGTGATCAAACTACAGCTTGACAAGCCAGGGCAGCAGTCTCTTGATAACATCTCTTCTCCATTATCTGTATGGGTCTTGAAAAAGGCTCCACAAACCCATTGCCCTGCTGTTCTTTGTCCAGACTACCCCAGTACCCTCTCCCACATGGCCTCTCAGTGAGGGATGAACAACTCCAAATTTGCCCTGGGCACAGGAGAGTAACCACTAACCTGCTGTAAAACCTCACCCACTTTCCATGGCACACCCTGACTGTAACATTATTACTATTTTTACTGTCATACCTGTGGTATAGTTAGGTGCTAATGGTGAGGCAAAAGAAATGCAATGATGAAACTCCCCCAGGGGTTTCAGAGATGTAATAAAATGACCCTTTCTGCACATCCACTGGTGACTAAACCCAGTAAGACCCTTTTCTTTTTTAGTTGACAACAACCAGCAGGAGAGTGTTGGGAAATTCAGTGCCACAGAAGGTGAATGCTCAGGGGGTGGTAGTGGCACTTTGCAGGTGTGGGGAGCCATAGGGCATGTGTGTGCGTGCGTGTGTTGCATCCCAGGCAGGGAAGGATAGCCCCAGCAAACACATTTCACACTTGTGCACGTTACTAAAATTTCACAACCTTGCTGTTCTCGCTAGGCTTGTATGGGGAACCCAACAGATGATATGGACCCCCTCATGGGGTGCTATGACAGCTCGACCATCTGCAAGAATATTGTCACTGTCGAAGCCCAAGAAAGATTATAGCGAGTACCAGTGCAGGTCAGTGATGTGGTAGGGAAGGAGGCAGCTCAGAGTGTGTTCTCCAGGGGGGCATACTGGCTCCTGGGGAAAGGGGAGATGCCATGTCCTCTCATGAAAAGGCTGCCTGCAGGTAGCTCCATGGCACTGAAACTCACCAGGCTGTTTTGTGCTTGGAACGGGCTGTCTGAAGCAGGGAAGAAAGTGCTATGGGAGCATAGTCACCCTGCGTACTTGACTTCCAAACTGGAGAGGAACTAGGGAGTGCTAAATTTTGGTGCCCTTTTTATTTCCTCATACCCCCTTCTCAGCTGTGAGAAGGACTTCTGCAACACATAGTTGCTAGTCTGATTAGAGCGCTGCGTTCCCATCAGCTGCCATAGGAACTTGTCTTGATCTCAGTCTCCAGGGACAAGGGAGCATGTTCCTCTGCTGTAACAAAAATACCCATCCAATAGCTCTCCTTTGCTTTGAAGTAGACATCATGTGCATGCATTCCTTCATGGGATGTGTGTTGCACCTGTGAGTAGAGAGGAACTGTCCCTAGAGTGTTCCCTGTCTTATTGGGGCTGATGCAGCCCAGCCAGGCACCTGGACACAGCTAATATCCCTTGCATCCTCTTGGAGTCTGACCTAAATCTTTAATATAAGGTTAGGAACAGAGGAATCTTGTAGTGTTCTGCTGCTGGAAAGAATCCAGGTCTCTTGCCTTGAGTTAAACCTCTGCTGTCACTGCATGGTGAAAAACTAGACGATGTTTTGGAATTGGAATGAAAAATGATGTAAAAAGTATAAATGACAGTGGTGCTGGGTGATGCTGCATTACTTGAAACAAGTAATCCGTGGCTCTGTTGGAGGAGATTAAGCTCTTTTGGAGTCAAGATGGTGATTGCTAGTCTGTAAGAAGTCCTAGCAATGAGAATGGAGATGAAACTGTGTTGCACTCCTGGCTTTCCTCTGCCTGGAAGGATGCCAAGATATGCATGTCTGTAGTTTTCTCCCCTCTGCCACTGTCACCAGTTATGGGCTCTCATCCCTCTCCGAGCTTCTGCTCCTTGCTATGACAGCCCCTCCTGCCTTTCTGCTAACCTCTGCTTGCTTCTTCCCTGGTGTTGACAGGCATATTCCAACAGTTATGCTTGATTGAAAGCTGAGTCAACAAGGCACTAGGGGAGATACCAAGATGAGAGGAGCTACAAGAGCACAAGGTGCTATCAAGCCACTGTAACAAAGAGGTTTCTAAATTGGCAGAGCTGACCAACATAAATACTGCCGGGTGTTGTGGGGTGGCTTCTTTAAATGGTCCAGGAAAAGCCTAGACTTTGAAAGCAATGCACTGAGGGTGCTTAAAAGAGGACTCTTCAGATGCAAATGGCATTTAAAGTGAGGAAATCTCAGGTGTAAATGCCTATTTGTTCATGGCTTTTCCATGTGCACCAGTGCCAGCTTTTGTACATGCAACAGACATGGATGTTTAGCCACTTAGGTTACCATCTACTAGGATCACATTCTCTGTCAGTTGCCTTTTGCTAACTCTTCTGTGCTGTTCCTCAAAATCCTTCTTTCTGTACACATGCAGACCAGTGATCGGTGGGCGTCCCCCACTAGCCAAGTTTGGCTACCCTTCTGAACGGCTGCTGAGGTTGGCTGAACCTAAACAATACCTCCCTGCCTACCTGGAGCAAAGGTAAGAGGCTAGAAAGCCTATAGGGTGCTATAGGTAGGGCCTTGGGCCTTGTAGCATCAATGCATCTTCAACAAGGAACAGAGGATGGTTAAACAGAGGGCAATATGCAGAGCAGGGTCTCTGCTGGGATTAGAACTTCTGGATTCTCTTGTGGGATGAGTTCTGCTCTGGAAATGGCCACAAGACAAAGCTGGCTTCTGCTGCAGCAAATGTGAGGCTTAGACATGCCAGCTGCAGCCAGAGTGGGGAGCATCTGTGAGTGGCGGTGCCGTGATTCTCTGCTTCCAGAGCCCGTGAGTCCCCCGAGTGGCCCGTGTCCCTGGCTGCACGGAACTATAATGCCTCCCCGCGGATCCTGGAGCTTGCCCGGCCAAAGCCAGTGCACCCAGACTTCCTGCCAGCCAGAGAGGTGAGGAGGAGGTTGAGTGAGATTTGGAGTGTACAGGGATACAGCAAACTGTCCTGAGTTTTTAGACCCAGTATCTCACCCCTGGATGTGCCCAGTGTGTTCTCTAGAGGGGAGAAGCTGTCTGGTTCTGCTGGGGTTTATGACACTGAGAGAAACTGCCTTTTCAGAGAAGAATGTTGTCTTTGCAAATCTCTTGCTGGGAGACAAAAACCAGCCAGATTGGAGCAGCCTAGTATAGCAGGAGAGCCAAGGGAGGCATCTGGGCTGCGTCCTCTGATAAAGCAGCCTGGGAAAATGAAGAGACCTCCTGGAAATGGCATGTTTAGCTCTTAGGGAGTAGTCATGTTTGTAGTTGGGTGGCTGTGCTCCTATCTGAGTACACAGGGGGCATGAGATTGCAAACACTGTATGTATTTTAACTACATTTTACTAGAAGCCTAACTTAGAGACATATTTCTGATCTTGCTCCTTTTAGCAGGGGTGCTAAAAGGAGCAAGATCTTGCTGCTTTAGCTGGGGTGGAAGGGCTTGGAGCAATTTCAGATTACACTCACTTCCATGGTAAAGGCTAGGTTTTCTGGATGCAGCCTCTGGGGCTGGGAAATGGGAGGCTAGACTGGAGCCAGGACTGGGCAACAGTAACCCTGTGAAAAATAGGGGAAGAAGTCCCCTGCTGGAGAAGTAATTATTTTTGTTCTGTAGGAATGCAGTTAACTGTACCAGCAAATTTACCCTGAAATCTGAGCGTCTCTCCTTAGCAGGGAAGTTATTTGATTTAATCAAGTGATTTGATGAAAAACATGGAAGAACTTCCTCTGCGCTTTTACCTGGCTACACAGGCTCTCATTACAGGCACTCCCCTCCTGGATCTAAGTGGGCAACAGCTGGGGGAATCCCTATAGCACCAAAATTACCTAATGGTTCAGGTGAAAGAAAAATAATGGCTTCTGAAAAAGTAAGAGTGACCGTGTCTGCAGAGGAAGGGTGCTGGGCTACTCATCCTAGTGGAGAGGGAGCCTGTCTCTGTGGGTTGCTGTTCAAGCCCTGTGTCTGCACATCCCTCCCCCATTCTGGACCCATGCAGGTGCCAACACCAGTTTCCAAGTTTGCGACCTCGGCCAATGCATCGGCGCGGATTGAGGAACTCGCAGAGCCCTTGATCAGGGAGATGACCTGCTGCTCTAGGCACACCCATCCTGGTTCTGCCATCTCTACAGTAAGGCAGCATCACCTGGGACTCTACATGGAGGGGACTCTTGGCAGAGGAGAGGGCACAGGAGCTCAGTCACTCATGGCTCTCTTCATCCAGCCCTGGATGTGCTGCTCTCCATGAGGCTGGCATAGCTGCTTCCTGAGCTGAAAAGCAGGACTTGTGCTCCTTTCAGAGCATGAACTGACTCCCAGCACATATCCCCAGAGAATGGCAGAGCTGTGCCTAGCCTGCACTTGTGGGGATGGGGAGAGGTGGACAAGTGCCTAACTGGGATCTCCAGTGGTGGGGGTGGGTTGGGCAAAGGGCTGTGAGTAATAGGAGGCTGGAGGGCAGGTTATGGGACTGGCCAGGCAGTGATTTCTCCTTCTACAGTTTGTCTGGTGCCAAACACAGCTGAGGACAGGGTCGTGTCCCATTTGCTTGTGGTCAGTGGCTGTGAACCTGGGTACACTGAGTTAGCTGCAGGGAGAGCAGCCTTGAATGCCAGGAGCACCTCTAAGGACCTTCGTCCCCATCCTTCCACAGGTTTCCGGGCCTCAGAACGTAATTGCGAGCCCTCGGACCATTGAGCTGTCGAAGCCAAAACAACTCCACGCGGACTACGCACACCCGCGGGATCCTGAGTGGCCTGTGACAGAGGCTGCCAAGCACGCAGTGGCTTCTCAAAGGGTTCTGGAGCTGGCTCAGCCTAGCACAAGGTAGGTACTGCTCCCCTGTCACAGGGGAATGATCAGCTGCCAGCCCATTTTGTGTGGCTCATAGCACCTTGTTCATTTCTGTTTGGCCAGAGAGATTAGGCCAAGATTAGGAAGCACTCTGCCAACATGCACGGGTTTTATATGTCTGGATGTGTTTATGCTACATGGATTGCAGTTTAAAAAGCCCTTTTGAGTTGGAAGGAGAGTCAAAAGAGAAGAAACAGGAACTTTCTAATTCCAGCAGGAATTACTGGCTGGGACTTCTTATTAATTGCAATTATAAAAAGCAACCAGCTGACAAAGGGCAGAGTGGAATACATTCATGTTGCCCAGCATGTTGCAGCTGACCTCAGCCCAGTCTGCAGGAAGTGCTGGGGAGGATGTTTCACAGAGGGTGAAGGAATGCCTGGCTGTAGTGGCTGTGAGAGATGTCCCTCTCCTGAGGACAGCAGCAGAGGTGTGACACCTTTTGTCCTCCCTTGACAGGGAAGGGCAAGTTTAGGTGGAGGTGTGGGAACTGGCAGGCAGCTGACAGCTGGCCTTGCTCCAGTCAGGATTGACCATCCTTACCCTCTCTCCTCCAGACCTCGTGTGGGCTTGACTGCATACAACCCAGATGCATTCAAAGTGAAGGAGGCTGCTTTGAAGGCAGCTTGTTCTCAGCGGCTCCAAGAACTAGCTCAACCAATTCTGCGCTAAGCTCCCTCAGAAATGGTCCTGACAGCTGCCCACATCACCCCTTGGAACATCACTCTCTCTGGGCTGTGCTGTGGCTGGAAAATCTACTTGAACACAGCGCAGAGGCAGCACTCAACAGTAACACTCTGGGAATTCAAATAAAATCATCATTCCTTAAGAATAGTCTTCAGGGAAAATTAACAGAATTTGACCTAATGTGGGAAGACTCTCCCTAGGATGGGTTATGTCTGGAGTTTCTCTCTTGATTGTTTTGCTGTAATAGTTTAAGAAGTAATGAAACAACTGCTGGGGGAAGGCAGCACAGGAAGGCAAGAGTGTCCTTTCACACAGGGAAGTGTGGCAAACCAAATACAGGAGCATGCATTAAGTTGATGCAACACACCTCCTGAATTTGCATTTAAAAAATTTTGCTAAAGTTTAAACATCTCCTTACTGACACTCAAAAGTTTCGTGCTTGTGACAGAATTAGAAATACAAAAGGCTACAATGTATGTTGAGTTGGCTTGGATTTGGGGCCTATTTTCTCAAATGCCTGGAGAATAGGCAGATCCAGTTACATAGCTGGGTTAAATCTGTATGGTTCAGATACTCAGTTGTGTGACGCTGGGCAAAACAAGAGAGTTCTGCATTGGAATTTTCGGAGCCTAACTCAAAAAAGCACAGCTCCCCTCAGAGTAAGAGAGAAGGCACGTGGCAGAGGCTCAGCAGAAAACAGGTATTGATGCCAGAGTCTGCAGAAGAAATTCTGAGCTCCCGTCGGGTCTGTGGGTGAGTCAGTTTGGCAGCTGGATTGCAGAGAACAACACAGCCTGTGTGGGGCATGGCATAAGAGACAATGCTTTTATCTGTTTCCTACAAGGTCGGTGTGTTTTGCACTGGCTGCCCAACCACTGGCGACAGGCTGGAGATACTGAGGCAAGAGAGATGCTCACCAGTAAGGAACAAAAGCCACAAATGAAAGCATAGGGCAGTTTCAGAGCCAATGTATTTTAATCTTCCCTGTGTTAAGCTGATTCTCCTTCCAAAGGAGTAGAGGGCAAGTGACCACAAGCCAGAAGGGGATTAATCAGAGTATCCATTAATTGATTCAATAATCCACTAAGCAGAGGACTTTTGAAGCCTTTTGAACAAGGTAAGGTCACTGGGCAATGGTGCTGGTTATTTTTAGACCAGGCATTGTCCTATACCAGCAAGGATGAGAGTTTGGACTTCATGCAAGAGCCCCAGTGCAACTGCATTTCTCGGGCTTGAGACTGGCCAGGAGGAGACTGGGGCCTCCCGCTAAAGCCCCTACCCTGTGGGGAAGCCCCAGCACCACCAGCCTCTGCCACCCCAGGGATTAGGGGGTGTGTGGGGCTGTGTGGGCTGCCATGCATGGACCCATGGGTGCCCTAGGAGATGAGGCTGCCCGTGGCTGTCCCTGTGGCAAAGGGAAAACCCACAGTGCCCACTGAGGCTGCCTGGGAGAAATGTTGCCCTTCCAAGGGAAGGAGTCTGCCTGCTGTCATGGGGGCAGGGAGCACAAGCAGGGACATAACACAGCTCCTCTCATCAAAAAACACTGGTTTTTTATTATTGCACTGGGAGAAAACCCGAAACAACCCACGAGTTCTTTCTTTTTGGTGATCTTTAACAGAAAGGTAAAAAAGGCATTCAAAGGGTGCTTGGCTTGGTCTGATTATGGTGTAGGCACTTGGTTTGCCAGTATCCAGAGCTGATCCAGGCACGCTGAGCCAAACCAGGTCACCTGAACAACGCACCTGGTTTTCCAGATGCCCTACTCTCTGGATGATCTGTACCTTAAAGCTAGCACACATACTTTGCCTTTGGGGATTGTAAGGAAAAGGAATCTTTATTTCTTCCTTCTATATTTGAACATATATCATGGCAGATTTTCTGCAAGCCTGGGACAAGGGCATGAAATTGCCTTTTCCTGTGCAGCTGCTTTTAATGGGTTGGAATCACTAGACAGGTTATCAGCCATCAAAAGTTGTATACACACACATGTATATATATATAATATAATGGGTTTTTTTCTGGTTATGTACATGTTAAATAAAACTTATGTTAAATAGCAGAGTATTTGTATCGCAAAACCTATTGCAACAGAAGAACCCCAAGGAAACCCACTCTGAAGAGCTTCACCATCATTTATAAGAGGCAAGGGGATTGGAGCAGTATCCTCTAGTCCCTGACGGACCCGCTTTCTGAGGGCAGCCCTTCAGACTTCCTCCACTCTGCCAGGCGCTGCTTGAACCATTTCTGGAGAGAAAGGACAAAACAGAGATTGAGTGCACTGGGCTGAGTGACGCCTCTGAGTAACTTTGCTGAAGGTGCAGATGTGGTCAGCACGTGGGACCAGGTGAGGGGAACTCATAGTGCTGCTGCCTTGTAGCAAGGTGCTGTTCCCAGGCAGTACAGGCAGCAGGACAGTCGCTCCTGACCAAACGGTCCTGTAACCTACATCTGCACCTCTTTTATACTCATTTCTCTTGTTTACTTCAGACCTTGACAAGCATGGGTGAGTCCTTTTTTTTATTGCTGTGAGCGCAACTTTTTCTTGCAAACAGAGTAAGAGATTGGCTGAGGAGCTGGATGGTGTCTGTTTAAATGACTGGAGCAGCGAAACAATCACTTGCAGGTCCAAAACTGACAGGAATCAAAAGCTCACACGTTTCAGAAAGCATGAGAGGTACAGCACAGTGGCTCTCAACAAATTTAAGAACAAATATATTTTTAAAATTGTTTAAAAATTGTCTTAGTCTTCAGGCAATGTGCATGTCTATGTTAGGAGCAACTTAACACTATGTCTGTAGTAACTTGGCATCTGCAAGCCCATTCCAAGAGCTGCTGATGCCACTTCAACAGACACAATTAAAAATGTTAGATAACTGTATCTGGTTAAAGCTACACTACCTAAGAAGAAAAGTAAGAAAAGAGATATAACTCATGTGCCGGAAGCACAGCTCAGCCTTTTGTTTGGCAATGTGCCTGTGATTCCTTTTGTTGCAGCTCATTTTGTTGCTATATTTGTTCATGGCTATTTTTGAAGCTATTATGGTCCGTAATGATACAACCACGGTGCTCTCTACAAGTGTCTCTCGCACTCACGCTGCCTTCGACCACATCCAGTCAGATGATTGACAGCCTAGCCTCCTTCCAAAAATGTGACTTTCTGTCCTAAGCCATCATCTGCTCTTTGCATCTCATTGTTACTGAATTTTTTATTTAAATGGCTGCTATTTCTAGATGATAAAGCTCTCCAGATGTCAGGAGCAATGACTCCCTGTGTTCTATACAATGCAGGCACTTTGCAGCTCACCACCTCAGTCTTGATCCTGTCTCTAACATGACCTTCATCTCCAGAACTCTAGGAGCACTCTAGATTAGTGGAAAAAGATGGCTATCAGGGAAGATTTTAAGACATCTACAGAGGTGCCCTGGGCGTAAATGGCCTGTATTTACAACTTGCTGTAGGGAAAAAAAAAGGAACAGTGCCATTTCTATGGAGAAAAAGGTATTTTAGGGGTACTGCCTCCTTGCTGCCTCAAACAAGCAGTGACTGATACCTGCCTGTCATAAAAGCACAGTCCACTCCAGCTGAGGACTATCAGTGCAATGGATGCTGTCCCAGCACCTTTCCCTGGGACAGGCTAAATGCTGTCATTGCCTGCTCGGCTTTTATATCCCTTTGGCTTTGCTGAGGGAGAGCCAGGCTTGGCAGCTCTGCAAACTGCTGCTAACTTTCCAGTGGGTTGGATTTCTTTTCTGTACCCATAAATGCTGCTATGGGTCTAGTAAACACCTGCATCACAATGAGCTGCACTGCCACCTGAAGGAACTGGGAAGAAGCTGTTTGCTTCTGAAGCCCATGGTAGCCCGGGAGTAGCCAGGTGGAGCACAGGGCTCGGTGGTATTCCCAGACAGTGGCAGCCTGTCCCTGTGGAGGGGTATTTGGAGGCCTCTATGTCTCCTGGAGAGGCTGACAGACTTGCCTGATATCTGGGCTTAGGGACGCTGAGGCAGAGGGTGCACAGCCTGAGCATGTCCCCCACCCAGCATAGCCTGCAGGGATTGCATCTATCCTCTGTCTGTTTTAAAATGACAGTAGTTTCTTCAGACCTTAAAGCCAGCAGTAGTTTGTGCATCCAGGACTATCAGAATTGGTTTGGAAGAACAGCATGCATGGGTTGTACATTCAGGAGCAGAAACAGGCGGGGTACAGGAAGGATGTGGGGTACAGGGAGGTGCTGTGTTGCATTAGAGCTCTGTGGGTGCAGTGTGGGATTAGGGGTGGGCTGGGGGTTGCAGAGGTGCAGAGGAGACTTGTGGGTGCAGTGAGGAGTGTGCAGGGTGCAGAGTGATGCAGGGAGTGCAAGCAGGGAGCACATGGGGCACAGAGGAGTGCAGGCAGTGTGGAGGCAGGATGAGAAGGGCAGGGGCTGCTGTAGGAAGCCTGTGCAGGGGACAGACGGGTGCAGGTGTGTGATAGAGAGACCAGGACAGGACAGGCAGGAGATGTGGGGCACAGAGGCATGCAGGGGGAGTGGGGCTGGTGCCAGGGGCGGGATGAGTGGCATACACTCACCAGAGTCTGCTCCTCGGAGAGCCCGGTCTCAGCCGCGATGAGGCACAGCGTGGTGGGGTCAGGATGCTTGTTCACCTTGCAGAAATGGTACTCCAGGATCTCCAGCTGCTCCTCAGTGGGAATCACTGGCTTTTCCATGGCCATCTCCTCCTGGGGCAGGGCTATGGGGCCAGGCACTGCGGAGAGGGGCTGGTGTCATTGCTCAAGCTGGGAGTGGCCAGTGTGGCCACCCTTGCTGAGCCCCAGATTTGCCATCCGTGTCCCCACCAGCCTCCCCCCCACCACCGTGGCCTCTGGCTGTGGCAGGGCTCAACTCCCTTCCCAAAGACATGCCAGGGAGCTCAGCTGGGAGCACCAACCCCCCAGCAACTCCTGTGTCAGTTTCCTCACTGCAGCAACCACACGCCAGCAGTGCCCAGCGCTGAGCTGCCTCACCATCCTCAGCTGGCAGAAAGCTGCAGGCTGCTCAGCACTCCCCTGTTGCTGTATTTATAGCCACTGTGACTCCCATGGGAACGATTCCTGTTTACAGCCGTATTTAGGCCTGGGCGTCACTTAGGAGTGATGTCACAGCTATGGGCATGTTCAGGGGGTTAATTTAAAGATATTAGTTAAAAAACACTATTTGTCCTCTGGGTGAAGGGACAACAATATCTGGCATCTAGCCTAGTGGGTCGTTGTTTCTTTCTCCCTACTTCCCAGTGATCAGGCAAGTCTGTGCAAAGGAATCACAAAACAGAGGATATAAGATCTTCTGGGAGCATAGTCTTTGACCCAGCAACCACCCTATTTCCCCTCCTGATCAGTGTCCTGGCCCTTCTCTTAGAAGTGTGGCCAGACATCATACAACGCTGGCCATGAGAAGGTGAGCTGCATTGTTTTAAATAATATTTAATGTTGCTACACATGGGGATAAACAGTCCTATTGTTCCTGAGCATCACTGAACTGGCTGGTTGGTTGGGTTTTGGTGTGTAAGTGAAGGGTCAGTCCTCCAGGACTGTACCCAGTGTATGTCAGTTGCTCAAGCACTTGCTGCCTCTGACTGTGGTCAGCGCTAAGTGCTCCCAGCAATGGCAGCAGCACGAAGCCCATGTTTTCCTCCAGAGTAACATTTGTCCCACTTGTGCTTTGCACAGTCTCTGGAAGACTTGGCCCAAAAGCACAAACAAAACAAGTGCATCTTGGGTACCTCTCTTCTGCTGGGCTCCAGGTTTGCTTCCACGTGGCAGAGGGTCGAGCTTGCCAATTCAGTCAACTAAAACACGAGGCACTGCCCCCACACAGCACGCACAAGTCCCTTGATGCTGAATCACTGTGGTGTTTCCGAAACCTGGCTGTGGGGTACTGGCAGGGGAGGAGCTGGTTGCAAAAATGTGGCCTTTCTTGATCTGCTCTCCTGCTGTCCCAGTTGCCTGGCCCATCTCTGTCAGGTTGGCTGGTTGGTGTTGCTGGCTCTCCAGTGCTGCCAGGAGCCCTTTGCCCACCTTGGGACTCCTGTGGACCATCTGCTGCAGACCTGCCCTGCCTCCACATTGCAGTCCAGCTTCTCCTTCCCTTTGGCTCTGGGATATAACCCCAGAACATCCATCATGCTGCACTCCTACTGCATAGGCTTAAACCCAGCTGCTTTCTTGGTTGACTGATAACTCACCTTAAGGTACCCTGGGGTATTGAATGCCCCAGGGCTTTCACTTGCTGACAGAATTGCTAGGATGGAGCTAAGCTTCAAAACTGCCTTGCAGCTTGCAGAGAGCCAGGCTCAGTGAGAGGCTGGAGAGATCCTCTTCTTTGAACTTTACCTCCTAAAGCAAAGATCCCCCTGAGTCTCCTCTGCAGAAAGTGCTTTGACTAATAAAAGAATCCTTTGGCGTTTGAGTAGGGGCTTATAAATAGACCAGGGCTGGTTGTGAAACAGCCCACTCTGCTTGAGTCACTTGGTAAATACTGATTGTAACACAGTGGTTTCGTAACACTGGAGCACCTCTGAGTGTGATGGAGTGCTGGTAGACCGTATCATCCACCAGCTCTGCATGGACTGGG
The DNA here is from genome assembly GCA_013397975.1 of Machaerirhynchus nigripectus. Classification (NCBI taxonomy): domain Eukaryota; kingdom Metazoa; phylum Chordata; class Aves; order Passeriformes; family Dicruridae; genus Machaerirhynchus; species Machaerirhynchus nigripectus. Next base: position 999,607 of record VZRQ01006121.1, on the reverse strand, counting down.
GAAAGACCATCTTAAACCCCAGGTACTGCAAGCCAAGCTGGCCTTGTCCGCAGAGCGCTGCAGCTGCCTGGTTCTCCTGGGGTCAGCTCAATTCAGAAGCATCCATATAGGAAGGGGGCAGACATAATTCAGTTCCTCATTCATGTGAGGTAGTAGAAGTCTGCTGAATGCTGCTCACCTACCTTAGGTGTTTGGAGACCTCTGGAAAAGATGCAGGGGTAGAAGGAGGTCCCCTGGACTTGAGGTACTGCTCTCCAGCCCTGTGGCTGCCAGGCTCTCCATGAGGTCACAATGCAGATGAGGCCAAGCTCAGGCCACAAGTCCTGCCTCTCCTCCTTTATCAGCACACCACTGAGCCACCTGCCCTTCTCATAGAAAGCCCAGCCAAAAAAAGGGCTCCTCATCACCTCCAGATCATGCCTCTAGCCCAGGCCACCAGCAGCAACATGCCTTGGCAGTTCATAAATCATTGTTTGCAGCCTGCCACATTAATGTACCTTGATGTGTGTGAGGGGATTTGCATAAGGAACACAGGCTTCAACTTTCATGTTTCACCTGCACAGCTATTTCTGCTTCTGATTATCTCCAGGTTCCTGAGGCATTTCCCCGCAGGACATAGTATCTTCAGCTCGGGGGGGGCAGCTCAGGGTGCCCCAGTATGTGGGATGTGATGCCCGATGGCTTTTCTTTGTGTCCCCTCTACCCCTGCTCCGGAAGGAGAACAGTTTTTACCTCTGGAGGTTGTGAGATGGGTTTCAGGAAAAGGCAAAAACCCTGGGGCTCCTGGAGGGCTTTGCAGGTTTCCCCACATCACTCCATGAGGTCCTGGAGGCTTTCAGGAGCCATGTGGCTCCTGTGCAGCATACGGCCTCTAGCACTTGGCACCTCCTGGATGTTGAAAATTGGGTATATGACATGACTTGAGGGCACCAGGAGTGCCAGAGCACCCTGACTGGCCCTATCAAGACCACTACTCACCTGCCCACTACTTAAATGGAGCCTCATTTAAGCCCAGGCCCGCAGCCTGGCCTTCAGGCTGTCCAGGATTTCTTCCCTGTACAGGAAAGGTGATTGTCTCACTTACATTTCTTTACGCCTGGAGAAATATGGAGACTCACAGCTGTTTGGCTTAGCTGCTGAAAAGCACCACTCCTCACTGCTTTTTTCCTCTTAAATTTTTGACAGCATTGAAAAAAAAAAAGGCTTTTTCAGTGTAAGGAATGTTAGCCATTCAGAAAGGCTGTGGGGCCACCGTTGTCATTCAGCTGGGGTTTACTCACCCAGGCAGAAATGACAATGCCAGATGCACTGTCACAGTGAAACCACCACACCTGCTCTGTCCTAAGTGTCAAGCTAAAGACCCCTGGGGAATTCACACTTGGCTCTGACTGTCTTGGTTTTAGGTGGAGCAATGTGAGAGCAGAAGCTTGCAAGTGGTTCAGTGGTTGCCTGGGCTGTGGGCAGCTCCAGCCAGCATTGCTGTGTACATGACAGCACCTGGTGCTCTTAGTGTGGCTGATAGGGCATTAAAATGCACCTCAGGGCCATTTTGGAGTGAGCAGACAAAAGGTAATGGCTGGTGGACAAAAGTTGCAGCAAGAGAAAGTCTTATTATAAATATATAGTACTCTGCCCATGTCCTGTGGTTGCACCCAGCTCCCCAGAGACACCCTGGGGTTACTAGCAGGGCTCCTAGCACTGGCCTGAAACGGGAGAGGACATCTCTCTCTCTCCCAGCATGCTTGCCCAGCACTGCTAGTGCAGTCAGCATTTACTATCCCAGCAGAAATCTGCCACTTTTCCAGAAAAGACATGATCGCTGTTTGCTCAGCTCTGCTTTTTTAACAGTAGTCACAATAGCTGACTGGCTGCACAGCTTTCTAGCGATTTACTGCACCCAAAGCTCCTAGAAATCTCTGAGCAGTAGTTCCTGCCAAGCTGATGGGGCCCCATAGCCTCTGCTGGGCTTCTTGACCCCTTTCCCAGTGCTCCCACTGTCAGGGCTGGGATGTGACTGGAGGCATCTGCATCTGGTTTTAGCTTGCAGCTATTTCCTGCCACTGCAGGGATCAAAATAGCAGTTCTCAATGCAAACGAGCCCTCTTATCCTCCCTTGCTGTGCTGCAGAGCCATGTCCTGTCCTGAGCTTTGCTGGGCCGCCTGCTGTGGGGTGGCTGTGGATAACATCAGCCAGCATGGCGCACAGGATAAGGTGGGACAGAGGCTTTAAAAATAAACGGGGCCCTGCCATAAATAAGGAAAAAACACCTGTCACGCATCCTGTAAACTACCCGTCCAGTCTTTTAGAAGATAGTATCGGATGGGAACAAAGCAAATGGGAGCGCAGCAGCTGCTGCAGCAGAGGCAGGATCCTGTGGTGGCCCCTGCCTGGGGTCTGTCCTGCCTGCGTGCCCTTCTGCCTGCCCCGGGCATGAGCCTTCCTGCCCTGCTGGGTGCAGCTCCGACCTCCTCAGCATCAGCACTCACAGGGCATCTCCTCCCTCCATCCCCCCATCCCCAACTGCAAACCCACCCCGGCACTCCCAGCTCAAAGCCTGTGCTTACCTGGAGCTGGCAGGGATCAGAAGTGTGTAAAACAAGAACCCCGCAGGTCCTCGGGTGACTGCTTAAGTATCTGCGTGTGTGTGTGACAGGCGGGGACC
>VZRQ01006121.1:980254-996925 GCA_013397975.1 Machaerirhynchus nigripectus | reverse complement strand
AACCCCTGCCGCAAATCACAGGAGCTGCCGGGATCCACAGCCGCTCTCGGGGCTGGTAATTCAGGTTTGGCACCCGCTCCCCTTGGCAGGGCTCCGCGCGTGGCTGTGCGCGGCGGGCTCCCGGTGGCCCGGAGCCGTCGGGCGCGCCCCNNTCTGCCAGCGGAGCTTCAGCCGAGCCCGCCTGTCCCTCCCGGCTGGGCTGCATCGCGCTCCCCCGCCGTAAGGAAGCCCGCTCTCGCCTTTGCTGATGGAGCCCGGCAGCGCTCGCCGCTGCGCGGGGCTGGCTTCTCATCGCGCTTTAGTGTCTTGCCAATGATGTGTCCAGGTTTAACATTCCTGAGTCTGCTGTCACTGTAGTCAGCCATGCGATCCCTCCAGGCTGGGTGTAAGGGCAGGACTGGGTCCTGGATCTGTCCTGCTGCTGCAGTCCAAGTGCCCTCAGAGGCACAGCCTGGCTGGGGATGGGGAGGCAGGCACGGCATCCTCCTCTGCCAAAGACCTCTCCTCGATTAAAGTGCCCAGGAGCCTGCAGTTCCCAGTGGGGTGGTCTGGAAGCATTAGACAGCAGCTTAAAAAGAGGCATCTTGTGGAGTGGGGTGCAGTGGGAGGGGCTGATTTTTCTCAGTTTATAGACAGCTGGAAGGGGATGCTGGAAAATCAGAGAGGCTGAAGAAAGGGCTTATGAAAAATTGAGTACGGCTTGCAATGGCTGAGATTATCTGTCAGAGCAAAACTCAAACTGGCACAGAATGCAAAAAGCTGTGGAGCTGGCTGGAGCCAGAGGCAGGGAGCCCTGACCCTGGGGAGAAGTGGCTGCACAAACCCAGGCAAGAAACCTGCCATATGTTTAGCAGTGAGCCAAAAACTGTCCTGAAGAGGTTTTGTAATGCTGGGGGAAACACGGGCCAAGGCAAGGGGATTGCAAAGAGATCTGTGCCGAAGGACAGGCAGACCTGTGCCAGTTTTCCTAGCAGGATGACACTGATCGAGCAAGATCAGGGGATAGCTTCACTGCCTGATAAACCAAATGGTGCTCTTCAGTGGCTGCCAGAGGAGGTTTTTGGGGGAAGACTTGATCCTGCATGCCTTGGGCAGGCACCTGGCCAAAGGAATATGTCCTGTTTATCACCGGTGCTAAGCAGCAGGAGCATGGGTAGCAATGGGTGCGGACAAGCAGATTGGACAATGTGTCTGGTGCGATGGCTCCAGCAGCCGTGGCTGGGGGCATCAGGGTGCATTCAAGGAGGCTGGAGCAGACCGCTGCAGCAGGACTCAGCCATGGACTTCAACCCCGTTGTGGGAAAGTCCACGCAGAGGTCCCGAAATGCATACTGACATTCTTGGGGAGCTCTCAGGGGTATTGCTACTTATCTGCCCCATGTCTATGCTCTGCTCTGGCATCTGCTCTTGGCCAGCCTTGGTGACAGGACAGATGGGAAAATATTCTGGCCTAGAAAGATTTTCGTGTGTTTGTATGCTGTCTTTTTTTCTTCCATGCAGGTACCCCAAGCACTGCAAAATGTGAGTAACCTGGCTCTCAGGAACAGGATGGGCTCCTCTCTTCCCTTGTTTATTGCTGTCAACAGAGAGAAAGTCTTTAATGTGGAAAAACCCTTTTCTCTTAGCCTGTGAACCCAGCCCAGACTTGCACTGGGAGCACTGGCAGTGATGTGTTTCAGGCTGAGTGTTCACTCAACCCCACTGAAATGGTTTCAGAGGTGCTGAGAGTCCTGCAGTGACAGTGTGAAAGTCATGTCACAAATCTGTTCACATCTGGCTGGCACATGTTAATGCTTTTCTGACCTTTTCTCAAATCTTTTAGGCCCCATTTCTCCTCTTGGGAGAGGGTCAAAGTACTGCTGGAATTTATGCCTCACCTGATATGAAGACATCCTGTCCCCAGAGGATGTCCTTTGTCAGCAGAATTAGATTAAATAGAAACAAAATGCAGGGTGCATCCAGGCCCATCACAGAGACTTTCTTCCTGTTGAGAAGAAGTGCAGCTCTTGTGATGTGCATTTGACAATTTTGCATAATACTGTGGCATTGCAGGGAGGAGTTGGCAGCTGCAGCTTGCATTCAGCACCCCACTCCTCTGGAGCCCTCTTGCAGAGGCTTGAATATCATCCATATTGCTCCACGGCAGGATATGGCTGGAGTCACTCCTGGGGGGGAGGTGGGATGGGCACTGGGCATACAGCTCATGCCCATCCTGCCCCAAATGTTGTCCCTTTAACACTGCATGGAGAGAGAATGGAAAAAAACATGGAAAGGAGAGGGGGGAAGCAACTCGTCAAGCCATCAGGATAGAATGGGATATAATTTAGCTTTTCTGACTTGTTCATATTTCCTCCTTTTCATGCATGTGTCTCTCTTGAATTTTGCCATGTTTTCTTTCCTGAAAATGAGGCTTAGCACCAGCACCCCTTGTCTGGGTATTAAGCAGAGATTTTTTTCTTTTTCTGAGTATGTGAATTAGAAAATATGTGCTTTCCAGACTCCCCCCCAATCCGAGTGTCAGAGAGAACAAAAGCTTCCTTTCTCCCTCTGAACACCCCAATGCAAAGGAAAACCTGAAAAGCCATCTTCTGTTTAGTTTTCCAGTGTTGGTTGTTTTTTTTTTTCCAGATGTGCTGGGGTTTTCTGGCTGCTAATCCAAAAAGACATGTGGCTAGAAACAAGGCTTTGCAGAATATTTTGGCTTCCATTCAGTTAGAAAAGAGTTTTCTAACCAGCCAGTACTGACTCACAGGACAGCTCTTGCAGCTAACTAGATGAGACTTCTACCTCCATACCCCACTTGCCCCATAACAGCATAAGAGATTGGTTGTTCTTCAGGGTACAGCTAACAATTGCCTTTGTTGGACATCCCAACACACAAGAACTTGACTGAGTCATTGTTCTTTTGATCAGATTTTTTCCTAGGAGAGCAGCAACACTGGTTTGCAGCCCAAGAGCCAGCAGCACATACACAGTGCTTACCCAGACCATGCCCTGGGCAGGGGAAAGAGGAGGTGGGCACAGTTGGGTCCTTGCTGCTGCCTGGGCTCAGCAGTTGCCTCTTCTGCACTCTCCTTCATGCATTTTCCTTTGTTTTCAGTGGGCAGGGTTCAGCCTGTCTCTCCTCAGCAGTAGAACAGATCCAGGCCAGACAGATACTAATCAGATGTGACTTTCAGTAAGATCCCTGCCTTTACTTTGTCCGTGGGATACAGTTGTGTGGATGGAAACTGCTGTGTTTTATTATTCCTCCAGTTGTTCCAATACTTCTCAGAGAACAGTGTCATCTCATTGGTATTTCCATGTGCAATCTCTGCCTGGGGTACAGTCTTCCTCCCTACTCTCACTCTTACTAACCGGATTGTTTTGAAGTGACTAAACCGGGAGTTGATACGTGCAGTTCCTTGCCGGGAGGATTTTCAGCAGCGCTGCCATAGCTTGTGGGCAGAACGTGCTGCAGCACGCAGAGACAGCCGGCAGGGCATCACACGTGGGACGGGAGCTGCTGCCGTGCCCAGCCCAGGAAAACACGGGCTCCGGCACTGGGGAGAGGCAGGCAGGGAGGAGGACAGAGTGGATTTGCAGATCTGCTCTCTGCCCTGGGAGTGCCAGGGGTATGTGCAGAGGAGCAAGTGCCCTTCCACACTCTCGGATGGCTGTGCATGTTCTTGGGAGCAAGTCAGGGAGGCGTGAGGCTGGAAAGTGTCTGCTGAAATCTGTTCTGTTCTGAATCTCTAGCCTGAAGCTGCCTGTTTTTGGAGGTCCTGACACAGATACCTCAGTGATCAAATACTTCAAGTCAAGTACTTCAAGGTCAGTGAAGGGACTTTATCCCTCCCCAGAGCAGGGATGAGCTCTGTCCAAACACTTGCCTGCCACCAACATGGCCCTCTCATTTGCCGCAGGAATGCTATCCTGAGGACCTACTTGGAGGGTTTTAGCAGGGTAAGCACAGGTGCTGACCACCCCTTGACTTTCCTCAGCCTTCACCATGAGGGCCAAGGACCATATTTTCCCCTGTGCTGTCCCATGCCAGGAAGCCCACAGGTGGCCGGCCCTTGTGCCCACCTCATGGCAGTGGTGCCATGCAGCCGGCAGCCTGTGGTTTCTGTCAGACCAGTTTGGGTGGGCACCTGCAGAGAGGTGACTCCGGTGCCACCAGCTGCTGGGGCATTGCTACAGGCGATGAGCAGGATGTGTCATCTCTGTGTGACACACACCACAGTCCCTGTGGCACCTGTGGTCCCCCGTGGCCCTGGCAGACAACTAGAATGACTTGCAGAGTGACAATGAACAGGGAACGAATGTGATGGAGACTGGCCCTCTGCTCCACCTGCTGGGTGTCAGGGAGTGGCTTCAAGGGCCCTGAGCAATTAAGTTAAAAAATCTTGTTCCCTTTAGCAACCTGGTTGCTAAAGAGGGCTCCTGGGAAGCTGGCACTGACAAAGGATGCTAGCTTCCCACAGTCTTCTCTACACAGCTGGCCATGGGGACAGCTGAGTGAGCACAACAGAGGCCCTCACAGATGCCTTCCTCATTGCTGTGACAGCCTCATCACCCCAGGGAGCAGGTCACCCTCAGTGGGACATCCCCTGCTCCTGGGATCTCCCCCCTGCTCCAGCTCTAGGGGCTGAGGCACTCCACTGTCAGAGAGTTGGTTGTGTCTCGTGTGTCTGGCAGAGAGGCTCCAGGATGGAGGAGGGTGCTCCTTGCCAGCTCTCTCAGGGTATGGTGTCTGGGCTGGTGGACGGGGGTGCTTTCCAGGGAGGAGTACGGGAGCAGGGTGCAGTGCTGCACAGGCAAGCAGCTGGAGAGTGCTCAACCCATGGGAGAGCCCAGCAGGCCCAAACAAGCACAAACAGCCTAAGAAACCTGAGCTAACGAAGCTGTTCCTGCACCACTGCTTAGGGAAGTCACACTCTTGTCACAGCATGTCTTTTAGCACCTTGTCCTGCTGAAAGGAAGTGGTTTGGGGGGCACCCAAGGCTGGGGGGGCCAGTTCCCATCAGTGGTGAGGGCAGGCTCTGGAGGCTCACTGCCAACCTGAGGCTGTTTGAAGCAGAAGGAAGGCTTCTGGCACTGGCGTGGGATTGCTCTTATGTTGCTCCAAGTGTCTCTTGGCTGGCTGGTGCTACATACAGCCAGTCTGTCTGGCTTCTCTGGGTGGGTTTTTCTCCCTTCTTCAAAGGCTGTTTCTCGTCCTAGGCCTAGTCCTGGCTAGTAAGCTCTTCTCCAGGGAGGGCTTTATGTAGGGCCCTGTGTCCTGTTTCTTAGGTCTCTGCCCTGGCTGCAGAAAGCCCTGCTCAGTGGGGTGGGCACAGTAGGGCTGAGCCAAGGGAGCCCACTGGAGAGCTGTGTCCGCTGTGCTACTCCTGCTGTTCAGCACAGACCTGTCTGCACGGCAAGGGAACACTGGAAACAGACTGTCAGGGGTTTCCAGAGCCTGCTTCCCTTGAAATACACTTCACTTAGCAGATACTATTTTAGCAAGATACTAATTCTAGCCTCTGCTGCCCATTCACCTGTTCTGCGCATAGAAATGGGTTTGCTGACTTGGGAGACTGAGCTGGCTTTAAAGTATCTGGCTGTAAAGTTAGCCTTGAGTTCTTATGACTTGATTGTTCCCAACTTGATTTCCCTTCCCCTTCACCCTCCTTTGTTGGGTTGTGTCACTGGGAAACCTCTGCCAGCAGCAAAGAAGGAACAAACTTGCACCATCCAGGGTGAAAGGATTTCTCCAGGGCATATTTCTTCTGTGCTGCAGCATCTTCTCTGTGCTAGATCTTTGCACAGCTTCAAAAGAAACAGTTCATGGCACTGCCGTAGAGCACTTTCATCTGCTCTGAACCTTCTCTGGTCTAGGACAAAGCATGGCCAAAGGAGTTCTCTCTGGCTAAAAATGCCACTTTGCTGACCCTCAGTTAGCAGGGTGGAAGGACCATGAAGTCTGGAAGAGAAAAGCAGATGGCAAGAAGGGGCTATGTCCCCATGTCAGCCATCCTGGATTGCACTCTGCTTGTCCTTAACTTGATATTCATTCTCCGTCCCTTGGTTCCAGCAAAGGTCACTGCAGCTTGTACATCTCACCCTGGTGCAGAGCTCTGGAGCTTGGCCACATTCATCCTGGTGTTCACAGCAACACACTTCTCAACCCTCTTCAGACTCAGAGATTAATTGCACAGCTAGAGAGCAAGTCTGCATGCCTCAGGAAGAGTTGTGCCACATCATTATTCCCTGTGATGACCAGGCTTCTCCCAAGGGAACTTGTCCAGTTGGGTACTGCTGATCTTTTTCTGTGCCATGGTTTAACCCTAGTCTGCAACTTAAGTACCATCAGCTGCCTCCTCACTGCCTCCACTCCTGCTGGGATGGGGGGGAGAATTGGGAAAAAGCAAAAAACTTGTGGATTGACATAAGAACAGATGACTTTGGATGGAGAAACACAGTCCCAGAGTGCCTCCACTTGTACAGACACAACTACTTTATAGAGACTGGACATTAGAATAATTCAGTAAGTTAAGGAAACAGGATGGGTACAAGGAGCTCATGTGTGTCTGCTCGTAACTGAGCTGAGAGCATTATCCCTTCTCTGTGTGAGGTGTAATTGCTGAGTTAGATCACTGGCTCTGCAGTGGGGTGTCATCTTGGGTGGGCGACCTACTCTTTGCAGCCTGTTTTGGAAGAACATGCTGCTTTCAGCCTGGCCACCCAACCCGCTGACCAAGTCCCGCCTTACTGACCACCAGAGCAGATCAGGGCTCCCAGTACATCTAAAGGCTGTCATGGGCTCAGTGGTGTCACTGGAAATGCCATTGTGCCCGGTCACGGCAAATATGAGCTGTGGGAAAAATAAAATACACGAGGGGCCAGCTCTGCTCTCTGTGCCCAGCCTGCTGTTGCATTGGAAATGTTGGTGACCTGGGAGTAGGGACACACAGGAGAGACCTGGTGTGTAACTGCTCACAGCCTGCTGGTTTCTGCCAGGTGTTTTTCGGTCCTGTCATTTCTGAAGACCTGGAGGCTTTCTTGAGTCTCTGACAGTGTTTTATCTGTTCTGAATAAAGTAATCTTATCGCTGCCTAATGGCAGGCTGTTGACTCTGGACACTCATTTCATTATGTTTTCACCCAAGGAAATTGAATGCAAGAGATGGGGAGTTAAGCAGAAGGCTCAGAGGCATTTTTCTGCTGTGCACCTACACACAGCACTCCAGATGACTGAGGTGCTTTCTCATAAGTAGTCAGACCTGTCGGGGTGGTTCTGGTGGTTCTGAAAGCACCTGACTTTGGACAGCGCAGGTGCTGGTTGCAAATGCACCAGCAGCTTGTTGCTATTGCAAACTACAGAGTAAATGAGGTGGAAATGACCTCTCCAGGTCTCTAGTCCAGCCTCCTGCTCCAAGCAGGGCCCTCTAGATCAGGTAGCTTAGGATTGTGAGCAGCAGAATTGTGAACATCCTGAAGAATGTTGTTCCTAAAACCTCTATGTTCCTGTTCTAGTATTCCTCATGGGAAATAAATTTTTGCTGGTATTTAATAAAAATTTTGCATGTATACAAGATCTCTATTGTAGCCCATTGTTACTTATATATGTTTTTTTGCCTTACTGGTGCATGGCAGAGTCTAAAGGCAATGTTTGTCAGGTGACAACAATTTTTTTTCCCTCCTCACGAGCCCAAACAGTTTTCTTTTCAGAGTTAAAAATCTCCTTTTCCTCTTCTGACTACTTTTTTAAAGGATATCCTTCTTTCTCTGTGTAGGAGTGGAAGAAGTCCTTAAGATATGCAGGTTTTTCCTCTCTTTGGACTCAGTTACATAGCAACAGGTGGTACTAGGAGTTTACAGACCCCTATGCCCAGAGTTTAGGAAATCTTTGCTTTGGCTGATCCATGGAGATCACTTGCTTATTGCTTTGTCCTATTTGATTCTGACATGAATACTATCTAGCTGTCAACTGACAACAATACATATAGTCATGTTTTAAACTTTGATTATGATTGCAGATCCCTAAATTCTCCTGGAGAAACTGGATGGTCATGGCATGGATAGGTGCACTGTTTGCCATGTAAAAAATTGGCTGTGTGGTGGGACCCAGAGAGTGCTGGTGAGTGGTGCCACATGCCGGAGGTGGACAGTCACAAGTGGGGTTCCCCAGGGCTCGGTGTTGGGGCCAGCCCTCTTTAATGTCCCTGTCAATGATCTGGCCAAGGGAACTGAGTGCATCCTCTGGGCAGACAGCAAGTTGATAGGTGGAGACAGCACCAGGGATAAAATTTGCATTTTGCTTGATTGTTGAGATTTACATTTAGTAACACAGCTTAGTGGGACTTGGCCATGTTAGGTTTATGGTTGATGATCTTAAAGGTCTTTTCCAACCTAAATGATTCTATGATTCTCAGTAGATGAACTTAATAATTGATGTGACCTCCCACTCACAACCATTTCACTACAGCTTTGTGCATCCAGCTGTATTTGTGTCTCCTACCGTAGGCCTAGGGAAGGCAGAAACATTGTGGGGCAAGCTATGAATCCCATGCAAATGCAAAGCTGATTTTTAGAAAATCAGAGCGAAGCAAGCTACTTGGAGTTTCCCAAAGCTTACCAGAAGGTAAGAGTGTGCATGCAGAGAGCTACTGTGCAACAGCCCCAAAGCCTCCTACAGAAACCACTCCTCTCTTTGACAGATGCTCTTCAAATGAAGAGAGAGGGTTCACTTCAAGTGCCCATTTACAGACACCTGCAGATTGCTGGATATCCAAAATATTTGAAGGGGACTGGCAGATAAGAAAGGACTTCCAGGAAACCCAGGCCCTTCCAGGGCAGCAGTTTGGGGCTTGCTGCAACATCCCACAGAATCTACAGTAACACCCGATATTACTAGAGAAGTTAAAAACCTCAGTCCCAGCCCTATTCTCTACTCCAGGGTGCTTCAAAGTAGGGTTTTTCACTGGGGAAGCTGGAGCAGACTAACTTATGTAGGAACAGTTTTAGATCAACTCTAAACACTTTTGCACCTAATGTCAGGAAGGAGTATTCAGAACTGCTTAAAAGGTAAAAGAAAACACATGTACCATATTCTTGCATAATTTCTCACCAGCTGACAGAAAAAGCACTTAAAAGGGTTAATTTTTCCTCAGTGTAAAGGTGAGACTCTGTCACAGAGAAAAGTTGGGGTTTTTTTTTCTGAGGTTATCTAGTTAAGAATTCCCTGTCCAGAAACCTACGCTACTTCTACAGATGTTTAGAGTTTAGAAAATGAAGCAGTTGCTACATGACCAGCTCGAAAATCACAAAGCTAAGATAGAAGCCAGTGCAATCCTACACATGGGAATGAATGCCACAGCTTCATCTGTGAGTCATCTGCCCACAGAATAACGCTGCTACCAAATTGTGTACCATGGAGTCCCCTTCATCAAATATACCTGGATTCAATGATCAGGAAAAGCAAGTGAACTTTGCCAAGTAAATGAGATTGACCGTGTATCAACAACACTAAAAATGCAGTTGAAAACAAACAGCTCCTAACAGAACATTTATGAATTCAGATGATAAGGATGAATAAAAGCCTTTCCTAAACGCCCTTCTGAGAACACAAAATGAGATTTAAATGAAAACAAATGCTGCCACCTAGAGAGCGAGGTGGAAATCCACAAATCCAAGCTCTTCATTCTGACTGTCTCCCACAGGGTTCAGACATGGCCTTCCCTTCTGCTCTTGCTCATGGTTCTGTGTCACCCAGGCGAGACTTCTCTTTTCCTCTAGATACCAGTGTTAGCCAGAATTAACCAGTTACACCCCTGGTTGAGACCCTTCAAAGGGTGCCTGAAGCAAGGAGCTGAGCGCTTCCAAACTGCCCACAGCTCAGCTGGGAGCTGGAGCCCAGCTGTCCCAGAAAACACACACACTGCCTGCTGAGCAACAGTACCTGGAGTTCAGGGAACTTTTTAAAACATGTTTCCTGGGCAAATATAAAAACAATTAAAATTCCACAGGAAGGAGACTTGGGAGTTTAATCGGCTAAAAAAAGCTCTTCTTATAACTCAACCAGGGAAAAAAGCCATTCATCTCCACATTTCATTAGCAAAAGCCAGTAAGACTTCTTCTGACCTTCCTTCGATCTGTATGGATGGCTGCACATTCTCCTCCCAGTGAGATCAGGGCTGTGCTGATCCTGTGAAGCTAGAAAATACTATAAAATCCTAATCAGTCAAAATACTGTTCAACCACCTGATCTCAGAGAGAGAAGAGATCCTTTCTTGATTCACAATCATGCCATTCAGCTAGCATAACTCCTTGTTAGCCTCACATGCCTGTAATAAGCTATTGGGAATGCTTGCCATGGGGTTGTTGATGTCTAAAGATTACAGTAACATCCTTCTATGACACTGTATCATGAATTATGCTGTGAAGCTGTTATTATTATGTTATATTAATATTACTATAAGTTGTGTTGTGAAGCTATGTCAGGGGAGGTTTAGGTTGGATGTTAGGAAAAGGTTCTTCACACAGAAGGCAGTTGGGCACTGAAACAGGCTCCCTAGGAAGCACCAAGACTGTCTGAATTCAAGAAGTGTTTGGATAATGCTCTCAACATGGTCCTAAATGTAATGTACAGTATTAACTTTAAAAAATTAAACCCATCATACTGAAATTCACCATCTTTTTGAGCTATAAAGCTTCATAAACACCCAAGTGGGATACATTACTGTTTGGGGTTTGGGTTTTTTTTTTTGCTTCCAGCCCTCCAGTTGTGCCACACACAACACTCCTCTATCAGTGATTAGTCTTCGCTCAAAGAGAATTAAAGCAGGCATGTGCTGGAAGGTAAGGATAGTTTTGACCCTTTAAAGGAAGTGCAAGGCAAAACCATTGTTTTTCAAAGTCACTGACCTGAGAGTGTTCCTCAGGCATGAAGTATGTACATCTCTGCCTGCACTGCTGCTGCCCAGCAGAGCCTGACAAAGCCATTGTCTGGGACCGGGGGAAAGCAGGTGCTGCTTGGCTTAGATCAAAGGTAGAAGTCACCTGTGTATTACCAAGCACTGTAGGACAACCCAAACACACCTATTTTCAATCAACATGCAAAAAGCAGGTGTTCAGTGGAACAGAAAGGAACAAACCTAAGATATGTGCCCATATCCATGCCAAGTACAAGGAGAGGACCAAACCCCAGTGCTTGCACACCCTCCCTTGTGGGACGGCCCACCAGAGCCACTCTGGAGTGCACCCCTTCAGAGGAGTCTTGAGCTTTCCAGTTTTGTTTGGTGTTTGCCACAGGAAGTGGCTCTTGGGTGCCAGCCAAGCCAGTGGCATCATTACCCCAGGGAGCAGAGCCCAGAGGGACAGGGATCTGGAGGGCAGTGCCCCTTGCCCATGCCTCCAGCATTCCAAACCAGCCCTTACTTCCTCAGCAAGAGCAGAGGGTGCCCAGGTCACTGCCCTCCACTAGCAGGACCGGCAGGTCAGGAGCCAGGGGCAGAGGCTTGGCACGTGTCAGGTTCCCATCACCAGTTTGACAGCTGCCACAGGAAACCCCTCCAGTGGCTCTCCGGGGGTCGCTGGCACCTGTGGGCTCAGCATATCCCAGAAACAAAGAGCACTGCCTTCGCCAGAGATGCTGGGGCCTCCTTGATCCCAGGCGGGGCTGTGGGAATGGCACTTAGTACCCATTCACTTCCTTCCTTGGCACACTCAGTCCCTTCTCTGGATGACTGACCCACTGGTACAGAGTCAGGACATCTCTTTCTTATGATCCATCTTTTGTAAGAAAAGGAATCAGGGTTCAGGCTCTAACTGTACTATGGATATGTTTATAAACACTGGTTTTAATACAGTAAGCATACTTCAAACATGCAAGCTTGTTTATTAAGACAGGCTACATAGAAGGTACATTTAAGGCATTGTTTCCATTTGGACTGGCTGTGACCCTCTTATTTTCTTGAAAAGTGGTCATCTGTCATATCAGCAAGTTCCCCGTCGGACAATTTTTACATGCTTGTGCTCTTCCCTGCAAACAGAGGAGAAATATATTAGAAGAGAAACACTACTTGAATTTTACAGACACATTTTATAAAGTGGACTCTCTCACGTGTTTCTATGTGTTCAATTAAATGCAGTGATGCATTACTTACTGTAAGCATTACCACAAAGTAATCATGATGCAAAAATTTATGAATCACGTACACAGACTAACTTACTACAGGCTTTGTTACCTATAAAAACCTGATAAAATCATTTGCAAATCTGAGAACTATCAAACCACATGACAAATCTCACCAGGAGGACTAACATGTCCATTACAAAGCACTAACACAAGTTAAACTTTGCAGTCTCTGAGGTGCAAACCAGTTCTAACGCTTACAATATTTCCAACTTTCACATGGGAATTCAGTGGTAAGGGTGTGCATCCTGATGCACCTCTGCATCTGAGGCTTCACTACATTTTGAATGTGTGGTTCTCTGAATGCTGGAATCTTCTTTAAAGAAATTTTAGCCAAGTACCCCTTAGTTTGGGAACACTGGTTTGGTTTTTTTGCAAGTCCTATACATAGTATTTTGGGGTGCTCCATTTACAAATCTCAATTTACCAGGCAAGTGCAAATAGAAAAATAAAGTAATAGAATGCAAATTGTCCTAGATCATCAGTTTGTTTCCTTATCTTAATGGAATCAAGCTGGTTTACTTCTCAGGAAATTACCCAAAAGCAGGGTACTAATCTGTACTGATAGTTTTATCAGGGATCTTTTTAACCAGAAGGTAGTGGAGCAGATTAGGAATATGAAAGGCGAAATCAAGGCCAGCAGATGTAAAACACCTGTAAAGATATAAGGAGAAATTCTGGCTGAAGGACAGCCCTTACACTAAACCCTGCAGAGACAGCTCAAGCAGCTGCATCTGTTTCCAAAGAGCACGTGTTGCTATCGGACTAGGTTTAAACTAAGATCAGATGTTGTCATTGCTACTGGACACTGAGTGTGGAAGAGACCTGGGATTGGCATTTGAGCACCAATTAAGAATGGATTAAATCTAAGTTTTAAAAGGAAAAAAAAAAGGTAGGGAGGAAACCCAACTTTGGTCTTACAGTTAAGGGGCTTCACCGCAGAGCCAGGATGGGCAGGGTTTGTGCTGCACCTTTGCTCCAGGTGTCTCATGTTATCATGGATCAACCACAGCAACCTCTTCTGCAGCCCTCCATTCACACAGGGCTCTCCAGGTGCTCACACAGTCCTGCATGGCTGGCTACAACAGCTCATGGACAGTACTGTCTTGGCCATCAGGGAAGTACAACCCCCTTTAAAAAGTCCCTTCATGGGCTTAAATATGGGCTAGAACACACCTGCAAGTTGGCCACTGAGGCTCACTCCAAGTTAATTGAGAAGTGACTGTTTTGTAATTTAGTACTGGATGTGTCCATGTATCTGTTTCTGTATCACCACATTACACTATTTCAGCAGCTGGTCGTGCAGCTTGCTAAATAGGGCAGAAAAATCTCTTTGTTCTGTCCTCCTAAGAAGTGTGACAGACTGCACCTTAGATTACTTGGAGCAGAATGACCACTGCTTATGACCATGGACTGTTTTTCAAAGCTGAAATTCTTCCAATAAAGCAAAGCATTTTATCCATCTTGTGTCATGCCAAGTAAAACACTTTAGAATAACTCCACACTGAACTAGAAGGCCCCCAAATATGCCAACTACTGAACTATAGAAGAAAAACCATCAGGAGAGTATGACCATCCTGTGTCCCTTCAGACCAAAATACAAGTTTCTGAGGATGTAAAAAGACAGCAAAAAAAGATGGTTAAGACAAAGTTCTATCTTGGGTGTATAATTGGATTTAATCTCATGTATCACACAAAACATGTACTTTACATCTTATACTAAAAAGACATAAGCCCCATCACTAATTACATTTAAGGAATTACTTAAAGAGTTGAAATAAGCAACAGATTTGTCTGGAGAACCCTTTGTTCTGTGTGCAATGCTGTATTCAGGAATCTGCCATGCATCCATCTGGAACTGAGGGATCGTGCCTAAAAAAATGAAGCATCCTAGAAATGTAAGGCTGGATCTCTAAGCCCATCCTTCTGCTCTGAAAGGATCAAAGATACTGTTTAGGTCATGAGATGCTCTCCTGTCTGTATCTCCACAATCTCTATGGGTGATACTTAGCCCTTCTCTTTGTCTTTTATTGTACTGATTTCATTCCATTTCTCCAGATCCCTGGGAATTTTTATAATATCCTGCACAGATCATCATATCAATGCCATTTTGCAATCATTATTATATAAAATATAATAGCACTTTCCAATGTAAAATGCTGATCACTGCTTTTGAACCACAGCATTTCAAACTTCTGTGACTTCATCCTTTAACAATTTCAGCTGAATAACTATTTGTCTGCTTATGTGAATGTCAAGTGGAGATAATGTAAAATGCCTTATTAATGTCATGCACCAATACTTCTACTTCCTCCTACTCTGTTTGGCCAGTTATCATGCCAAAAAACGAAATCTCATGGATTTGATCGGATTATTTCTGACAAATCTGTATCTGCTTTGCTTACTTTCCTCTTTACCTCTGGCTATGTACAAAGCCAATCACTTAATAACTTACTCCAGCATCACTCTAGGCAGGAGAGATGGGTAGGCTCCTAATATGTAACATGCCAGAACCTCTTTTCTTCCCTTTTAACAGATTCTACTGTGTGTGAATTTTGATTTTTTTTTCTTAAACTGTAGGCTTACCAATTTTCTTTGCAATTTGTAGTTTGCTTGTGTAGTTTGTGCTGTGCTCTGGTGAAAGTGTTAGCATATTCTGCAAATCTGCATGACACACTTCAGCACTTTTTTTACAATATTACCTTGAGTGTCCTTTGACACCTTTGTCTCTTTCCTTATTCTGGCCTGTGTTCCCTCTATCTTGGTCATCTGAATTTTGTAAATCATCTGGTCAGAATGAATCTTTCCTCTGCCCCAAAGTCAGAAACACATTTCAGCCTTCCCTTTCTTGAGACCCATCTGTTCGCAATTTTTTAAGCTCCCCTCACTGCTATTCTGCTACTCTCACTTCTACCCTCTGCTGGAAACAGATGATATTTTATTTCATTAATAAAAATTGCCTTTTACCATCAAAATTCTATTCACAACAGTTCCTCTCAGATTTTACTGAGAGACTGCTCTATAAAGGTTTCCAGTCAATTGTAGTGGGGAGTAGTAATGCTCATGAAATACTAATTCTCTGTGTTTTCAAATTTTTTAAAAAATTATTACATTATCAAAGAATAAAATACTCTCTCTCAAATATCAGGCAGTCTTTTTCTTGATTTTTAGAGAACCTGAAGGCAAAATGGTATTTTCTCCTAACATTTAGCATTCTTACTCTTCTTTGTGAAAGAAGTACAGGAGATTGGATCTTGAACATAAATGTTTTATATTTAAAGCTGCATTTTGGGTGGGTGGGATCTTTCATGTTTGCTAATGGAGAGTCTGGAAGGGTCTGGCATTATATTCATTGGTAGTATGGCATTGTATGAACATGACAGGCAACCTCCTCTAAGATGCTCCTTCTCGGGAATTACTAACACAAATATTCAGTACACCCAGCTGACTGAATCCATTCGAAGGCATTTACAGGTATCACGATAAAGTCTGTTGCAAGGGATTCATGGCTGAGAGGACACTGCTGAAACTCCAGTGCAACAGTGCGAATGACCCAAAGCCAGTAAGTGATCTATCGGTTACCTGGGATGTCAGGGTGAATGTTCTGCTTGAGTATAGGGAGGGGAAGGACAGAGTTAAGCGACTACCTGTTAGCAAGGCAGAGCACACACTCGTTTCCGTAGGTCTCTCCATCCGTGCCACAAACTGGATGGTAGTCCCTTGGACACGTATACGAGCCGTAACTGTCGCAGTCAGGCTAGGGGAAGACAGGTACAAAAGAAGCTGAAGTTACACCATTTGAAACAGTTTTCTGCTCAGGTTCTGAAGAATCCTGGCATGCACAGAGTCCAACAGGAGCTGGCGCAGCATTTTAAAGTGCCACATTATTTTTTCTGCTCTTATGGGAATTTATCACTTGAGGCTTGGCTCCTACTGCCTGGCATGGCTCAGCTGTGCTGTGTCAGGACAGATGTGTGCCCCACTGCGCAGCCCTTCTGACCTCTGAGCGTCAGCCGGACACACGGACAGCGAGTTCCCATCAAGTGCAATGCAGACGGAGATGGTAAGAGATGGGAATCGCCGGGGTTTGTGTGCTGCGGAGCCAGCAGCCTCCCGGGCCCCTCAGCTGTGGGGAGAGACTCGTGCTCAGCGCCGGGGCTCCGGAGCCGGGGCCGGCACAGACCCCCAGCGTGAGGCCCGCGGCTCTGGGGAAGGGGCCGCCGGCAGCGGGAGTCCTGGCTGGAGGCAGGGAGGGCAGCGGGGCGGGCGGCACTCACCGAGTAGCTGGCCATGGCGCCGGGACACGAGAGGAGCCCTGTGGAGAGCAAGCGGCGTTAACGGCGCCTGGTGCCGCGCGGGCCCCCCGACCTCCGCGGGACCAGCCCTGCCCGTTACCGACCGGACGCTGCCCCGTCCCCGCACCCCCTGACTCTGTCCGCTCCTGGGACACCCTGACCAGCCGCTGTCCGACCCCGGCATCCCCCGGCCAGCCTCTGTCCCGTCCCGGTCCCC
>VZRQ01006121.1:883643-977953 GCA_013397975.1 Machaerirhynchus nigripectus | reverse complement strand
GGTCATATCCCCCATCTCGTCATAAAGTGACATGAGGTGGCTTCTGCTGAGCTGTGAGGGCGTTCCTGCCAAGAGGAACGGAAAAACGAATACAGTCCCAGCAATAAAGCAACCTGCCTGCCCCCAAAGGCATGAGAATACAGGGCGCTGCAAAGCCTTGGCACACTGTCCTGGCAGCATGGCTGGGTGTCTCGGCAGCACTGCTTTCCCAAGAGTATCTTACCTGTCGGTCACTGATAAGAGTGGTTAGCTTTGCAGAGCCCGAAGGTTGGCTTTGCACACAGTCTGGCTTTGCAAATATTTTTATGCAGTTTCCTAAAATCTGGGGTATGAACTTCTTGTAAAATGGCCTGTGCTTCTGTGTATGAGCTGGGGTCAGACCTGTCAAGTGCTTTGGTATGTCCCACGTAGGTACATACGCAGGCATCACACACACCATTCTTGTCTGTGTGTCAGCCTCTGAGTCCTTTCAAGTATGGCTTTTCTTCTTTCTGACAGTGTGCCCTGCCAACGTGGCATCATAGGGAGGTTATTTTATTATCTGCTTAATATGTTCTTATTCCTCCAGGTAACCTCTGCAAACTGGTTGCAGTTTCAGATTTTCATTCAGTGCCCGCCTTTTTGATGACTACCCAACACAAGGGATGTTTCATGCAAAGGCCTCTGGCTTGGCTATTTTAAGCAAGACGCCTCATCAGAACATTCTGTGGCTGGTGAAGCACATAGCGTTATTTCTCTCTGCTTGATCTCCTTCCCTAGCTTTCCCAACTTTCTGCCCCAGCTTTGCCTGCTAAGTCATTTGAGATGAGGGTGTCTTTCTGTTACGTTGTTAATGGTGGCATGGTTGCTGCATTTGCCGTCCTTGGGGGAAGGATCGTAAGGGGATTAAATACTGGAGAGTTATGCTGGGGTGGGTTTCCTTGTTTCTTGAAGGTGTGATTTTTCAAAGGGGAAGGTGCCAGCTGAAGGTGAGGAAAACACAACCATGGGGAAGGTGAAGAAAGCAAAACCAAGGGTAGAAGTTATCTCTTAGGTTGTCAATTTTTTAAGTTCCTCTAAACAGTTAAATGCAAAGCTCTTGCACAGAAAAAAGCCTGAACAACATGAACCAAGTAAGAGCTCAGTGTTCCAGCTGTTGGTACCCCAGACGAGCTTTGTCCTGAACAACTCCTGCACCTAAATGGGTGTGTACTGTCATCATGTCAACTAAGAGAATAGCGAGAATAGCTGCCCCCTGAAAAATGTTCTCTACGCTGATGTATTTTCCAACATATTTAATGCTAATTCCATGGTCATCAATGTGTTGCACTTGATCCCAGATCAGTGGCGTGAATGGGACCATTTGGTTAAACATTACTTCAGTTGCCTTTCTGTGACAGTAATATGAACTCAGTCGAAGCCGTGTGTCCTGTCCTGGATGTTTCCTCTTGATGTTGCAGAGAAAATAGGGAAAAGTAAAACAAAGGTGGTCTGCTAACTCTCAGTGTGACAGTCATATTTGAAACTGGTGCCAGTCTCCTTAGTTCTGAAAGCATTTTGTTTCACTTAACTTGTATTTTCCTACTGAGAGTATTTAATTTTGCCTTATTTGAGAAAATTTTAGAGACGAGTCTTTAGAGAAGGAAAAATTATAGAAATGAGATTTTAAACAGAAGAAAAGATAACTTTAAAAATTTTCTTCTGGCAAGATTGAGTGTCTATTACAAGATACTAATTTTCTTTCGTAAATTATTAAGAACTGGAGGCAAGGAAGAGTATAATTATGCAGAGGGCTTCTTAATAGCTTTTGTATTTCTGATACGAATGCTGAGTCACTGGAAAGGAAATTTGCAGAATTATTTGCATATCTCCTAGAAGTTATCTTCTTGTTAACATCAGGTAGCTGATTAACAAACATGGAAGATAATAATGATCCGAGCATATAGGCTGCAGGGAACAATGAGTAAGTAGAAGTTACATCCCTACAGAGAAGGTCTGTTTATGCCTTATGCTTAGTGGAATAACCCCCTGTGCTTGGAAACTAGAATTTATTTGAACTTTGCTCAAACTCTTCTGGTGCTCCACAGCCTTGCTGCTGCTCCAGTGAGTGATGGGCAGGTGTTTCTGAGATGTATTTCAGTCCAGGTAGCAGGAGGATTGGGACTAAGGAACTGAATTGCCTGCTACCTTAAACTCCAGGATTCATCAGTGTGGCATGAAATATCCTCTTTGCCACAGGTTGTGGTGGATGCTAAAGGTTTAAAATTGGAAGAAGAAACTAGAGTTGCAAGGTAAGAAACCATAGGTGGCCTTACGAGCATGAAAATTGGCACTTGAACAGGTTCCTGCAGGCTGCTGCAGGCAGGAAGGTGACACACAGGAAGTCTGGGTATGCATTTGCTCCAGTGTTCTCTTGGCCATTGTTGATGGCCTCTTGGAGAGCAGAGGCTGGTGAGAAGGATGCTGTGGTCACACATAACCTGCAGTTAATGTCCTCATGCAGCCCCCGGTCATTTGGGGGAGGGTGTTAATCCACTGTAGCAGCAGTGGATTAACAGCTGATGGGCCTGCGCTGCTGCAGGCCGTCTAGAAGGGCACAGTGCTTGGGCACGTCCCAGCTGCACTTGTGCCATGTACATGTGGGTCTTGTGCCCTAAGTACAGGAGCTTGTCTTTCCACCTGAGTAATTGCAGGGGTAAAACCAAGCAGCTAGCACAGGATAATCAAAAATGCTTCTGAGGTGCTTTTTGGCACACCGGCCTGGGGTGGCACTGCTGAAAGCCTCTGTCCTAAGGCACTGGGGGGCTCCTGCCTCTGGTGAGACTGGAATGCCCTAGAAATTGTTTGGCACTTGCTAACTGGCTGATTCTGCCAACCTGAACCTGCACAGTAGCAGGGCAGAGATGGACAGGGCTGGGAAGAGCTGATTTTTCTAATGTTTTAGTCTCCCTGACAAAGATTCCTGCAGGGAAGAAGTCTGCAGCACTGAGCAGACTGATAGGCTTCTGGTGTAAGTCTGGGTTTGTTGTGCGTGGGGAATTGGTTCCAGTTGACAAGCTGTCTCCCTGACCAGGTCCTGAGTGCTGAGCTGTGGCATCACCTCTAATTTTGGTAGACTCCTCCAGGCTGTTTCCGTAGAGGCTGGGTTCAAAGGTTCACAGAAAGATGTGGAGGAAGCTCCTCATC
The DNA here is from genome assembly GCA_013397975.1 of Machaerirhynchus nigripectus. Classification (NCBI taxonomy): domain Eukaryota; kingdom Metazoa; phylum Chordata; class Aves; order Passeriformes; family Dicruridae; genus Machaerirhynchus; species Machaerirhynchus nigripectus. Next base: position 974,788 of record VZRQ01006121.1, on the reverse strand, counting down.
TCATACACTCCCTCACCATCCTGTCAGTGGCATTCCCACCTCCACACCACTAAGAGATTGCTCTGGGGGTCCTATCTGTCACACTCAGCCCATGAATCATTCCCTTCAGTAGTGCTCCTACGTTTGCAATCCCACATAGTCCCAAAGACAGGATCCGGGCCTCAGGGATTCAATTATGCACACTCCACTTAGTCTTTCCATCCTTGATCCCTCTGTGCCCATTCATTTTGCTCCATCATGTGCTGTTCTCTGCTGTATCAGTCACAGATGGGCAATTTATCCTCTCCTGTTTCCCAAAAGAATCCCATCTATCACCTGCCTGTCTTTGAAATTAATTTATTGGCTGGCCAGCTGCCCACTTTGTGTCCCTGGCTCCTTCCCATCCATGTGTAACATGGGGGGTGCTCCCTGAAGGGGGATGGCTGCAGGTGCTGCAGTGTTCTGTGCCCTAAGGAGCATTGCTGACCTGTGGGTAGTGTTTTGTGATGGGACTGCTGCATGTGCTGTGGGACAGTGGGGAAGGGCTGCCAGGAGGTACCCACACACTCCTGGATCTGCTCTGTCAGTCACTGCCACAGCACAAAGCAGCAGCCTTCTGCCCGGCAGAGAGATGTGTGCGTATTGCTGCGATGCTCAGGCTTGAACAAGGGCTTTAGTAGTCCCTGGAGCCTGCGGAAAGCTCCTGAAAGGTGTCCTGATGGGCAGAAATCAACATAGTTTTCTTTTTTCTCGAGCCTCCAGAAGTTCTTTCCTGCTGTTGTTTTCAGCTCAGTTAAGCACATCTGTCTACTTGATCTGTCATGGACAGGTTTACAGGTGCTGGCTTTGACTTGTGCTGTCTGTGTGCTAGTTCAAATGACTCATGGCAGAGCTGGGCCACCATCCTGCTGGAGGGGACACGCACTTTGTCTTAGTGATTTGCCCGGGATCATAACCCCTTCGGAGGGAGGTGGTTGGTCCCAGTGGCATTTCTTATGTTTTCTCAAAAAGCAGAAACTTTCAGGACAGGCTGTAAAGCTGCTTCTAACTGCTTAAGCTGTTAAAGGAGACAAGGTTAAGGGAAGCTACCCAGAAGGCTGCTCACCTTTTTCTGGGTGCTAAGGCTGAACCCAAACCCCATAGATGACCTGCAGCTATAGAGGAGCAGCCCGGCTGGAGGGTCAGCAGAAACTTCTTTCAGCTGTGAAAGGGCAGAGGGTATCCATGGGAGCAAAGCTGCTACTGCATCGGTACAGTGCTTGAAAGTGAATTGATCCAGCAATACTTGTCTTACTTCCACGTGAGAAGACACTTCAAAAAGTCAAAGGCATCTTCTTTAATGCCCACCTGTTGCTGACAAAGTGAGTGATTTAAGCCAGGGCAGTGCCTATGCAGATCTGCTTTTGGACACAGCCTCACACCCTCTTTACCCTCCAGGAAAAAGCTCTGTGAACGGTGTGATCACTTAAGAAATGTGGTCCCCATCTCTATTCCAGCAGAGATCCTGTCCAACTTCTAGTGCCCTTGGGCCGGGTTTGTAGTATGAGGACATTTTACCTGATCCATGCTGGGGGAAAGGGATAGATGGTAACTATGAACAGGGCAGAGGGAGAGCAGGTGGAAGGGAGGAGAGGGAGTGTGTTCAGCATCTCCATTTTCTCAGTGCCCTGCTTACGCAGTGCTGTGCTCTGAGCATGTTTCATGGCACTGTGTGCTCTCTCTGACCCTATAGTGAAAGGCATTCTTATCTTGAAGAGCCCACTCAGTGTACTTTATGGTCTCCAGGAGTGAGGATGAACTGCAGATAAGGATTTCACAGCTGGCTGGTTTATCTGAGTCAGGCTTTCATGCCTGTCCACCTGATGGATTGCCTGGTAAAATGGAGGATAAAAAGACCTTTATTCACCAGGGAAGACGATGACGGCTTGGAGATGGAGATGAGTTTGCTGCAAAGATGGGAGGCACCATGCCCATGAAGGCTCAGTGCCGCTGAAGGCTGTCTCTTCTCTCTGAAGGCCAGTGACAGAGGCACCACTGCAATGTCTGGCTGTGTCTCACTGCCTGAACCACTGACAGCCACCCCGTTGGGCTCTGTATTTTCATTAGGAACCTGCCATAGGTCAAGGAAGGAGAACAGCAAATGGAGGAGGGGGTGACAAAGCCTGGGCCTTGTTGGAGGCACCATTTCTGTGTGGTTCTGCTAGATGGAAGACCTTCAAAAGTCAGGAATCCCCAAAACACTGCCTGGGCTTGAGGATGATGGAAGCAGGTAAATCTCAGCTTTGTTTCCCTGTCATCCTTCTGTGGCCTGACCTGGCCTCTACTCCTCCAACACAAAGCTGTGATTTCTCTTGCTCTTCTTGCTTCTACATCCATGTTTCAGTTCTGCTAGTGCCGAGCAGAACCACAGTCACCTGAACTGTTCTGTAGTTCAACACGAGAGGCCAAGGCTGCCCAGCCATTATTGGAAGTGTCGTGCTTTTGGGTGAGTTCCATGCCGCAAGCAACGTGAGTTTAGGAACTGCAAAAGCTTGGTAGATTTCTATCAGTGCTCTCAGGCTCTGCTGAACCCAGACTTCTCTGATCTGTGGGGCAACGTTAAACTGATTTACTCAATTCAAATTTTCCATTGTGAGAACAGCCAGATCTCATCCATGTCTTAGGAATCTCTATTTTACAAGAATCAGATGGGTTGTTTGCAAGAGATTTTAGTGACTTAGAGTGGATGGAAGGGTGCCAGAGCAACAGTTCCTGACCAAAGTAATTGATCTAGCTGAGACATCAGGATTTGGCCATATCTGGTTAGTAAGGCAAGGGCTGGTTGGAGCTGTGAGGATATGTTTCCTTTCTCCTGCCCTGGCTCAAGGAGTCTACAGGCTTGTCTTTGCACCATGTGGTGGCAGCCTTGCACACGGTAAGTGCTCTGTCTTGCCTGCTTGCATGACTGGTTTTGTTTGCAGCATTTTTTTAGGGTGAAGAGCTCAATGGTCCATTTATGCTGTCAGCTGCATAATATTGTACTGTAATGTAGTGGTCTCATCCTCACAGCATCAGCAGTGCACAACCGCTTCCTTTCCTTGCTGTGCTGGAGACACCTATAATTCAGTGTAACACTGCCTGTTCCGTCGGGCTCGGTGCTTCAACATCCATTGTCAGCGCCGCTGGAGTGACAGGGCTGTGCAGGAATGAGGGCATGAGGATGTCTGGGGCATGTGAGATCTCACCCAGCTGTTCAGATCCCTGCCTGGCAGTCCCAGAGGCTTCCAGGAGCTGTGAGCAAGGACTGGTAGCAGGCAGCAAGGGCCATTCCTAGCTGACTCTCTTCCCCTTTCCCCTGCTAATTCAGGATTTTTCTGTCTGTACTGTGTCTCACTCTGAGCCCCGTTTGGGAGGGCTGGGATCTCTTCTGCTCACAAGTGTGCCTGTGCTGGTGCTCGAGGGGAGGAAGGGGACAGGTGGTATTTATCTTGATTGAGCTGCAGGGTTGTGTTTGGCAGGGCTTTCCAGCAGCAATGGCTGAGCAGGTTGTGGGCATACTCAAGAGTGAGTCACCAAGTAATAATGACAGTAGGAAGCGGAGAAGAGAAATGCTTCAGGAGTTGTTCAGCTTTTCCTGCTGGGAGCTAAACACAGGGGCAAGGTTTACTTGGAGTGGCAGAAAACATCTAAACTGAAAGGTCAGCTGAGGTAATCTGGGGACATGGCTCAGCTGTGGTCTCTGTCTCGAATCCTCTCGTGTCCCTGTCACCAGATGATGTGGAGACTTCCTGGCAGATGCATATGATGTTTACAGGAGAACTTCCTACCTGTCAGCTCCTCTAGCCACCAAGAATCTCATCAGACTGATGTGGCTGTCCTAAGGGACATTTGCTTCAGTGTAAGCTGGCTGTACTAGAAATGAGCAACACCTCATATTTTAACAGCACATACTGCTGCAATAAAAGCACCTGCATGGAAATGACAGTTTCCTGAAACTGGTTTACACTTCACTGAGCTCCAGCAGAAAGGAGGTGTCCGATTTGCAATATTGGTTTTTTCCCATTAATTTTGGCTTTCACTGCTGTTCCTGATCAGAGATGAATGTATGGGATAGTAATTAGTTAGGGAAAATTTTCCTAGGCTGTGTTCTGAGGAATACAAGACTACTGCTGTGTTTTTCCCTCTGCAATATTTGCTGGCCAGGTCGCCTACATTGCGGTTCTGATGTATGTGCTGCACCAAGGCCCAGTACCCTGTGGGCAGATTGCCATTACTGTGGGATCCTGCAAATCCCAATTTTCCTACATTTAGAGACCCTTTTGCTTGCAGGTGCTGGCCCCATGATAATGACCATAGTAGAAAAACCTACTGGTGAGTTACCTTTTTGGTTTATCACACAGAGGGGACCTTTTGCAGCAGATCTAATTTTGCTTTGGGCTTCAAGTGGAGGGCTTGGAGCTATGAGGTGAGTTTGTTGTAGGAATGAAGTGTAGTGCAGTACCTAATGGCAGGATAATACCACTGGGCAGGTCGGGAATGAGCTGCAATTGCTAATGGCAGAGTTTTCAAGTGTGAAGGACAAAGAAGCTGTGGCCTCTTACTCATGTATTTGCTGTTACCTTAGCATGGAGCTTTTCCTGCTGGTAAGTGGCAACTGTGCAAGCTGCTTCCCCTGTGGTGCTGGTCCATGATGGGATGCTTCCTGTTTTAACTGTGATTCCCATTAGTTCCTTGCACATTACCAGGTTTATCTACCACACTCTGGAAGCAAACTGGTGATTAAAGCTGAGGTTGCTGCTGAGGACGGTGGTTACACCGCCTGCAGGAGAGGCAGGGAGTGACCTGGCCTGCAGAGCAGCCTACCTGGGTGCATCCAGCATGTGGGAAGCCTTTTTTCTGGGAGTAGGTGTGTGGAGAAGTGCAGAGCTGAAGCCAAGGCTAGATTACACCATTCCTCAGCTATAATGCTCTGACCTCTTAAAAAGCCATTTTACTTTGGGTCGGGCCTGCCATATTGGGATGGTCAGGGTTACGGACATTCTCCCAGAGCCCTGTGCTACAGAGGTTTTGGGAATTGTGGTGTCAGCGGAACGTGGTTTAGGGATACCTTTAGAAGTGGCTTTGGGAAGGGGCCATGGATATATCCTCACAACCCAACTTTGACTTTCTTTGGTTGCTCCCAGTTCTGATTCTGAGCAGGTGGTGACCAGAGGCTGCAAAGCCACGTGGAACAAGCTAAGAAGGGCTGGAGAGAAGTCCCACATTTTGATATACCTCCAGAATAGTTTGGAGAAGAAAGGCCTCTTGTCTGTGCCTCTCAGAGTAATCTTTGTGGGGGATTCCAGTCACTGCCATCAGGGCAGAGAGGACAGGCTGAGCTCACAAACCCCCTGTGGGCATCCCTCAAAACCTATCACAACCAGGAGCCAAAGTAGTTGCCTTGGAAACTGTGATGAAGCTGAATTTGAAGGAGGCTCCTGCCAGGCTAACTGGAATTGCAGTGTAAATACCAGTCCCACTGCTGGCATCAGGCAGAGCTCAGCAATCCTGGGGATGCTCATTGCAAGCTGCATCCTGGCGTAGCACGATCCTAGGCAGCTTTTCAGTTGCAGGTCTGCACACCTTGGGGAACTTGATGAGAGGCAAAGTTCATATCAAAGTACTTTCTCCCCAGGGTAAGAGTGAGGTCAGTCAGCTGTGCCTGTTCCTTGGTTATGTTATCCTCTGAGAAAGATGAATGAGCCAAGCAGGTACATTTGCATTTGCAGCATGAAGGAGAGGGATTCTGTGTGGAGTGGGAAAGGAGATGGACTGGAAGACCAAGCAGCTGATAAATTGCCTAAGGGACAAAGAGAAGTTACTCAATTATATTTTTTTTTACACTCGCCATGGGCTAATTAAGGAATCTATGTAATGCTGGAAACCTTTGAATGTTTAATGGAAAAGCAGCTAATTAATTAACATTACAAATCATAACCATTAAGGAATTAATCTTTCATGAACTTAATTAGGAATGGTGAGCGAATGGGTACATGGGAGGATGACTTTTGGAATATGAACTATGGTTGTTTCTTTCCTAATCACTGCTAGTTAATGAAGACACACAGCAATATTACTGAGCAAACAATGCAGAAGGGAAAAAGGCTGTGTAATGATCCCAGCTAGGAGTGATAATTGATTCATTTGGGGGGAATGCTCACGAATTGGAAATGCTATTTGGCATGATCATTCTGTTGCTAGAGATGGCCATTTGCTTATGGCAATGAACGGTTAAATTGTCATTGCGTAATTTTGCCTGGAAGGCAAAACTGACTGGCTGAGCCTTTGTGTCCAGTTCCCAGGGTTGGTTGTGGTCACTGCCCAGGGACCTTGGAAGTTCTCCTATCACATGGTAATATGATGTAGATGAGAAATGCAGTTTTTGAAAGAAGGAAAAGGGACACAGTGCTTTGAGAGGGCTGTATAGAAAGAGATTGGAAGGTCTGAGAAGACTGCAGTGGTCTGGATCATGAGACTTCCCTATGTGGCATTTTCCTAAGGGGTGTGTGCTTCTCAGTTTGGATTCAAAAACTCTAAGTGGTGGTTCCCAGGGTATTCAGGTCCACCTGGGAATTTCAGACTTAAAATTGTGTCTTTCATTTTGTGCCTGTATTGGGGATCAGCTTTCCATTGTCTGACTCCCTTCTGCCAAACAGAGATCTCCCTACACCAGGGTGGTGTGACTGCGTTGGGGATGGTCCCAGTGGTGCCAGGCAGAGCCCTATGTGAGCAAGAAAACCTCCAAATGATGTTTGGCAAGTTCTGCCTTAGTTAATCATCCCTGTTTCCTGTTCAGTGCTCATTTGGGGGTTGTTCTGCTAATAATTGTTCTGCTAATAATTGTTCTGCAGCTTGGCAGTCAGACAGACAGAGTGAGGCTAAGGACTCATTTTGGATGGAGGAAGAGACAGATCTTACAGGGATTTACCTAGGGAGCACATGCCAGTGGAGTTACACTAACAGCAAAATCAGGGAAGGAACATTGACCCTCTATTTTTGTCTCTGGCAGGGGCGTCTGACATAAGGTTCCTTTGGGCACTAGAGAACAAAAAACTGGAACAAAAGCTATTAAGCACCTTCCTTTCTTAAAATACAACTTAAACTACAACTTAAAATACAACTTAAATACAGCTCTTCTGGCAGTGCTCGATAGATTTCTCATTCATTAAAGAAGCTCCTTAAGAACCTTGTTCTCCCCTCGTATTTTTTTCATGTATTTAGGGTGGTTGTTCTGGACACAGAAAATAACCTGTATCAGAGGCTGACACAGTCAAAGAATAAAGGATGGTTACGAACACCACTCTTCACTGAACATTTCTTTCTGATGCTGTGCACTTGGAGCTGGGTTTCATGTCTGCACAGACATGTTTGCACTCTCCCCTTCCTGCAGAGTAGGAAGTGTGTTTTTCAGGTGGAATTGGAAGGGGGCACAGGACGTTTTCAGGGTTTTGGTGTTCCAAGCTCCCTTTGAATGTCCACAGTCTTTGGAATTCAGGGACATGGCGTGTAGTACATGTGCAGTGCAGTAAGATACCTGGAAAGAGGTAGTGGAACCAAAGAAATTCTTTCCAGATATCTGGAAAGAGGTAGTGGAACCTTTGGGTGATGAGTGTTGAAATTGAAAGAAGACAAGCTAGTCATGGACCCTGCTTAGCAGAATTCGCACTGATTTGGTGCAGAAAGTCCAGCACAGACAAAAAACGGTGGGCTCTTATATACTGGGAGTTAGAGACCTTGCAGACTGAGCATGTGGTTTGTTCTGATAATGAGCCCATCTATAAAATTCAGACATAATTCTGGCATGAGTGCTGGGACTGTTTCCCCGCAGAACTCGCACCTTTGCCAGAGCAGCCTGTGACCGTGGAGATGGTGCAGTAGCCCTTGGTGTTCCTTTGTGTGTGATGGCCTGTAGGATGGCTGGGGACCAGCCAGTGCCCACACAGCTGACAGACAGGCAGGGGCCCTCTGTGGAACGAGGCAGCACTAACTTTTTCATTCTGGGTTCGCTGGCCCTGCAGTGAGGGAAGGCTTTGCACTTCTGCACTGTAATAGACTTCGGTGCATTCAGATAAATAATGAAATCAATGAATGAGAGTGAGTTCTATTTAACGTGGGGTTTAGGGTCCTACAATTCCTTTGTTAATTTGGGCTTTAGATATTAGGCAGAATTGGATGTTGATACGACTTGAAGGGATAGACCAGCCCCAGGTACTCTTTATGGATTATGCTAAAAGAAAAAAAGTGAGCAAGTATATGCTTATCAAGCACATTATTTGGCTAATTTACTGCAGTTTCATGAAACTAATTAAAGAAGAACAAGACAAGGATGAAAATAAGGTCACAATTAAGACTGAATCGATAAATCATTGTAATGCAGCAAGTAATTTAACTGAATTATGAGTTTGGCATAAGAAAGAATTACTTTTTGTGTAAATCCTGTTCAGGGGGAGGTAAAGGAGACTCAGCTCTATTTGAACCAAAGCATAAAAATCATTTGCTCTCGTGGATTAATGCATTGACTTTGCTTGGGAGAACTTGAGAGCTTGATCCACCGGGGGCAGAAGCCTGTAGGATCTGGGCACCAGATCTGCTCTTAGCCCCTCACCTTGGGGTCTTGCTCAGTGCAGGCTGCTCTCTGCCCAAAAAAACTGCCATAGGGAAGGAACCAACATGACTGTCCAGAGCAGTTCCATCCATGACAGTTCCATTCAACACGCTATCCTTGAATATCTCTGTGCTCATATGGTTTTATTTTGCTCCTTATTTCCCTCTTCCAAGTCTATGCAAATACGAAAGGGCCTGTTCACACCCTCCTACAAAGGCAATGACAAAATCAGTGTGAGCAGCAGTTTTAAGCAGTGGTCTTTTTTGATCACCTATATTTACTGACAAACTGGGAGATGCACATACTCAGTAAGAAGAAATTGGACCTGCTAGAGTCCTTTATTTCAAAGGAAAAGTGAAGGCATATTGAGGGATTCCTTGATGGCTTCAAATGTTGTCACAGAAACCAAGAGATCATTTTGAGATCTGGAAACTTACAGTTAGAAGCAGGATTTTAAAAACTCTGGTGTTTTATGTGATGAAATTAAGTGTATTGAATGCATATAGATTTAATAGTCCTTTAAATACTGAACAGAATATTCCAAAATTGCCAAAATGACAGGAAAAAAAGGCAAACTAATGCAAACAATTCCACCGTAAATAAATTAACAACTGCTAAAAAACCCCAAGACTTTCTGTATTGAACATCCTTCTTCTTCAAATTCCAGAAGTTTAGGAATGGAAAACACCCTAAAGTGAAATCAACATATCTTCCAGGGTTGATATATAATCTCTCAATATCTTTTTCACTGTGTTTCTACTGGGCTGTTTTGAAATATTAACTCTCAAAGTAAGGAACATTGCTTGTGAGATTTCAACTGTTTTAAAAATAGGTTAAATTTATCTTAAGGTATTTGACTGTCTCATGGCATTACCTTCTATCAGCAGTCCCAGCCCAGGACAAGTCTGGGACGACTGGTGGGGCTTACTTCCCTTTTGACATTTCTGGATTTGCTGCTGCTTGTGCCACTCTTTCTTCTCTTATTGCATTAATTAAACTTTATGTGGGAAAGATAATATGTTAACAGTAATAAAGCCCTGATGAACTGGCCAATTCCTCTAGTGGCCAAGTACTAATTTTAAGTGTTTCTCTTCATTAAGAAGTCTTCAAGAATTGCAGTATTGTAGATTATTTTTCCCGAACACTTGAGATTATGCTCTTAGGGCAAATTTCACACCGAAATGAGTGAAAATTGTATGAACCAGCAACTCTTAATAGTTATTCCCTACTCCTAGTGACTACCTACTGCTCTGGCTTCATCATTTCCAGGCTGACACTGCAGTGGAAGATTCTCACTGACCTGTATATTGCCAACAGAACTGAGAGGACAGGAGTGTGTGTGGTGCTGACAGCTGAGAAGCACAGGCAGAATGTAAAAACAAACCAAATTTGAACAGTAGCCAGTGCTGTTTGGAAGGAACTGGAAACCCAGTTTTGTTTCTCAGCCAGCATTGTTCAGCAGCAGGGCCTGTTTGCAGTGGATCCACCTTAAAGCATGATTTTTGTCCCGATAGAAAACCAGCTATTTATTGAATTTTTCATCTAAGATACCTAAATGCTATCACAGAAGAAGCCCTGACCTTCCCTAGAGTTATTTCTGCCTGCATCATGCAGTTCCTCCCCTTCTGCTTGTGGCATCAAGGGAGACTTGCACTGCCATCCCTATTTGGAAGCGTCCCTACAGCTCACTGGGATGCTGGGTTTGCCTTCTCCCATTTCATTCTTCTGGCTTCTACCCCAGAATATCATTCACTTGGTGGTGGTGATCACCCACATACTACTACAATTCCCCTAACAGGCAGGCAGCTCTTGCCATCCCAGACATCCCTTGCCATCTTGTGGGTGAGGAGCCCTTTAATTTTAGCCTCCAGAGTATCTTACTGGGCATGAAAGAGGTGAATATGGGCAATGGGTTTGTGACAGCACATGGGTGCAGCAAGTTCTTTTGAAGGTCATGCTGCTACAGCAGGAAAGACACAGACATGTGAGTGAAATAAACCACAAGGAAATAATGAGATTTAAACCCACATGTCCCCTTTTGTCAGCGTAGTAAGGTTACCAAAACTAATGCTTCAAATCAGTGCCAGTGAGTGATTTTTAATGGAACCCTGACCTCTCTCAGATAAAAGGAATTTAAAATCAATTGATTTTCAAGGCAGGATCTGGTGAGAGACAAAGAATGGCTTTGAGGTTTTTTTGGACCCAGTGTACTGAGAAATTCTTTTCAGAAGAATTTTGAAGCATGGTTATCAGCTTTGTTAAATTACTGGGCTGTCCAAGGTATCTGATATTGATGCTCCTGCTTCTAACACTATCATTCTCAAGAGGTCAGCCGTGGTGATTTATTGACTTGCAGCAACTCAGAAGTTTAGTCTGGCAAAATTCCGAACTCAAATACACCTTCAGAGAGGTGGAATCACCTGGGAAAATGGGAAATTATCTAAAATAATGTGCTCTTAATTTTCTCTTACCCTTGGAATGCCTCAAACTTCTTTCTAACTCCATGGGATTGAAATGGGAAAAAAAAAAAAAAAAGGAAAATGAAAGGACAGTTTAAGGCTCTATGATCTGATGCTTTAATAAAAATTACACTCCTGGGTGAAATTGCAACTGTCAAGGAGCAGTGGACTCTGTAACTGGTATTGCATTAGGCACATTCTGACCCTAGCACCAGCCCTTAAATTGTAGGTAGCTCCTTTGATTTCAGCAGTTACTGAAGATTATTCCAGTTATAAATAAGATCATAGATACAGAGAAGCTTTAATGTTTGTCACTTCTGTATCTTGTTAGTACGAGGCAGATCTCTGAAATAACGTGGCCCAGAAGAGGAAATACTCAATTGTTTGTTCCCACTTATTCTTCCTCTGCAGGCAAATGTATTAATAAGACAGAAATGAATGCAGTGACTGAACTACAGGTAAGTGCCGTGTTACTGCATCAGAACAGAGGACTTGCTCCCATGTCTAGGTTTATGGAGAACAAAAATAGCAGCGTATCAGTCAGTTGGTCAAACTCAGTTAGGAAATGCCTGTGAATTTTCCAGGAGGCTCACATAAGGTTCAGGTGGTCTTGAAGCCTCAGTTCCTGGAACCCTGTGATTATGCCAGGCTCGCTCCTTGCATTAGTTGAAAACGGCTGAGTTTAGTTTTTGAGATTGCAAAGGGAAAGCTAACCACAGAAAGGTGTAAGAAATCATCTTTCAGGATCTTAATGAACAGTTGTTCAGTATGTTGCCTGATGGGAAATTCTTAGCAAAACTAAGAAGTGTCAAAGAGCATAAAACTGGGAACATTGTAGAAAATTCCCAAACGTGGGTGCATTTTAAATTTTGTGATTTTTGCAGTGGTAAGAACTGACATGATTTTTTTATCAACTCCTTTTTCTCTGCTGGCCACTCATCTAGTGTAGGGCAGGGCACAGTTTGCTCTGTTTTGTGCTCTGCCAGCTCCTCCAGCTTTGTATCCAGCTGTTGTCCCCCGGGCTTTTCCACCCAGGAAAAGAGCCTGTGCTCTGAGGGCTCACAGCTTCTGCGTGGAGTGAAATCTCGTTTCCACCTCCTACCTCTCTGCTGGGCACAGCTGCCCCTTGCCTTGCAGCCACGCCAGGAGCTCTCTGCCTGCTGGTCTCAGCTCAGCAGCTCTCAGCAGCAAGTACCACCCATGGTCAAGCCCTGCCCTGTGGGAATCCCTGCCAGAGTCAGAGGGATGAGGGAGAGTGCACCAACAAAGATTCCTGTGAGGAAACAAAGCTCATGCCTGGCGTGCAGGCAAGGTGCTGGGCCTGAGCTGATATATATGTGTGCTGACAGATGGTCTGACTTGAAATACTCTCTCCAAATTCCATTAAGCCCTGGGAAGGCAGCGGGCAGCTAGCAGCCGTGAGGAAGTAAGTGGTTTCTTATTAACCAGCCCCCACGCTTCCCAACCCCTGCTAACAGCAGCTGGTGGAGTGTCTTTTCCGGATGTCAGTTATCTCTGTCCATCTGGCAGGTACTTTCAAGCCTGCCAAGATGAGTATAAATAGAAGGGCTTTTAGGGAAGAAATGGCAGACCTCCATTGCAGACCCCGTATGTGCTGGGTTTTGAGGGGTCCTGGTGGCTTTTGCTTCAAAGCAGTGCTTTACCGTGGGTGTTTTAGTATTGGCATGGATGAGAGAGTTTTCTTTAAAAAGAAAAGAATTACTTTCTTCAAGAGAAAATTTTGAGGCTGTTGTCTTGTCTCATTTTCAAATGTCGTAAAGAATGAGCCTCGAAGCTAGATGAAAGGTTTCTTCTGATTTTATTTTTTTCATCAGAGAAATAAAGACTGAGTCAGTGGTGCTAGATTAGGATCAGAGGGACTGAGATTGTTTCATTTAGAGCCCCAAAATGAGGTTTAAAGGAAACTGAATTTATGTTTTATGGGATTTAAGCAATGTTGCAACCAGACTCTTGTATAAGCACCAGCAATGTGCAGTATTAACACGAGAGAGGCACCATGGTAGAGACACTTTTAATGCTCTTCTCTGCCTACGCCTTTCAGGACATCATCTAGAAGAACACCTTGTTTTCAGGTGTAGATCTGGTCTGGAACAGACCATGCTCAGATTTGGCTGGAGTGGTCCAGTGAGGCTTGAGTGTTGGCAGGTAAGTTAAATGTCAGTGGGATGAGAAGGATGCTGGCTGGAGATCTTGGGAGCTAAGTGTGGATTTAGACACTTCATTTCCCCCTAAGCATTGCAATGCCTGCCTACATCCATTTTTCGGTGTAACTGTCTGTGTTGTTACGATTAATTTGTTCATATCAAGGTATCTCCAATACTGTGCTCTATCCCTGAGCTAGTGGTCTGAATTCCCTCCTAGAGACTATGGAGAGATGAGCACTTTGTTTGGTTCTGGCATGGGCTGCTTAAGTCAGGTGAGATAACTCCCCTCTCATATACAGTCCCTAACTCAGAAGGGAGACATGAGTTACAGATGTTGCAGCAATGGAAGCTCAGGTTCTTATGGTGGAAAGACAACATGAACTATCTTGTGAGCAGTGGTATTTCTAGGTGGCTTTTAAAGTGGATATTCTCTATAATAATGCAAACTGGGAACTCACTGGTGCCGATTTCCATGGCTGCCAAAGCACAGGGAAACAGCCGAGTTTTGCTCTTTGGGCAAAAAAACTATGTTGGCTTTTCCTTGTTCAAGTGGGCACATGCTGATGTGACAAGTTGGGAAAACCGTGAGAAAAAGCAGCAGGGAATTGGAAGATGCATCTTAACAAGATGAAGACATATCCCACCCCAAGGAGAGGCTAAAATTAACCCTTCTTCATCTGACTCAGTTGACTGTCCAGGCAGTCAGCACTGGGTTCCCTTTGTTGGGGAGCATGCTGTCCCAACCATTTTGTATCAGCCAACAGATAATTGCTATGTACTCATAAATTGTGTATTTCTTTACTATGTATGGTTATTCTTACTGTGTTGGCAGTTCCAGTGTGCAAAGCTAGTCCTGAGGGCTGAGATTTAGGTGAATCACATATCCTTGTGATTTCTCTCAGTTGCCATGAAAATATTTGACAGAGTAATTTGTGTTTTCTAAAGTAGACAAAGTGGGCTTGTTGATTGCAAGTGCTAAAATAGGGTATGTCCTGCAGCACAAGTTACACTTCCTCATCTTTCAATCAAATATGACTGTAAGATGTCCTCTCTTTATGATCAGTGTCAGTCATATCCATGTTCCACAAAGCCTGAGGATCTTTGTGGAGCAGGTAACACCGCAGGGTAGTGGTGAGATGTGTTTCAGCAGTTGCAGCAACATGGAGCATCTTCTTGTCTCATAAGAACAGGTGAACTAGCTGACCTCATGCTCACATTTAGTAGTATCTTTTGCTTGAAGTGTCTCACCTGTGGTATTTTATTTATCCTCTCTCTGTATGAAATATTCCTCATCTTCTTGGAGTCCCTGGTACATATATGCCTGTCAAAACCCCACTGTGTTTATCAGGAGCTCTTTTTTCACTTGGGGTACCCATGCAGCTGTTACGCTGCAGTCTGCAGGGTGAGAACAGAAATCCTCCAGCCAGAGACGGCAAATCACCAGCTTATTTGTTTATTTTCAGTATCATCTTCTGGAGGCTGAAGGCATAGCAGAGGGAGTAGCTGTGCAGGCTGCTTGCTCTGCAGACTGCTTGTGAATGCTGCCTGTGTCGGCGGCACGAGGCCAGCCGGGCTGCCCTTTGGCAGTGAGGGACTGTAAGATGGATTGGATGGCATGTGGTCTCCGTGCTCGAGTGCCCGGGCAGCTGGCTCGGAGCAGCACTGGAGCACGCTCCCAGGCACGCGCTCGCCTTCCATTGATTCAGCAGGCTGCTTGCTCCCGTCTGTCAGAGCTCGTGGGCTTCTCCAGGCTGCCTGCGCAGCCCCTGCCAGGACAGCATGAATGAAACTCTGGTAATTACTACAGCATGACTTCACTAGAACCATATTGCTAGGGTTCATCACCAGCTCATTAATTAAATAGTTGCCATGGTGACGGTTGCCTTGGCAGCATGAAATCCTTTCTCCTCCTTTCCCCCTCCTCCTCTCCGCTTCACAGGGTTTCTCATTCATATCCTTGTGTTTTACATGAATGAAACCAGAGGGAATCACGCGGCTAGGCAAGGAGGTACTTGAGGAAAGATGATGCGTGTTTTCCACCATGCCTGTCACCTTCTGGGCATGAATGATCACTCAGCCCTGTGCCCATGTTTTGCTTTTCTTGTGTTCATGAAGTCTACCTCATAGCCATCCTATTTTTTTTCATTTGTTGCTTTTAGGTCAAATCCTGATTATCCTGAGTACCTGTGTTATTCTGGAGTCCTGGGACTGGCTCCTCTGATTTTCAGTGGTGCAAGGGAAGGACTGGGCACTTTATTTGCAGCCCAACTGCAG
The DNA here is from genome assembly GCA_013397975.1 of Machaerirhynchus nigripectus. NCBI lineage: Eukaryota > Metazoa > Chordata > Aves > Passeriformes > Dicruridae > Machaerirhynchus > Machaerirhynchus nigripectus. The sequence continues at coordinate 959,288 of VZRQ01006121.1, read as the reverse complement.
AGTCTTGGCAGTCTTCCAGAGCTGAGCTTTTGCCCATGTGGGTTTTCTGTGCTTGATTAAATCACAATATTTCCTCTGGCTCTGAAGCCAGAAAGGACTATTAATTCCTCAAGACTGGCCACCTGCATAGTACAGATCAGGGACTCCCTCCCAATGGCTTCTGCTTTGTGCCTGAAAGCCTCTGGTGGAGCTGTGATTTCCTTGTCAGAAGATGTCTCATCTTTGTATAAATGTTGCTAGTGATGGCGAACACTTGTTCTGTGGTAGTCTGTCCAGGTGTTTAAGCACCCCTCACTGTTAAGAATCTGCCTCCCCAGCATGCTTGGTGAGTCTTGTTTGGCATTACTTCTCTCTTTCGTGGTCTTTGATTGCCTGTGGGCGCTTTCTTATGGCATCTAGCAGCTCTCTTCTTCACACAGACTTTGGATCCTTCCCAGTCCCCATGGATGCAGATGGATGGTTGATGATTTGCCCTGAGCTCATCATTCTGCCCACATCTCACTGCAGATATTTAGAAAAGAAAATAATCCTCAGTGGATAGCAAGACATGCCTGTATTCATTTTGTAAGAATGTTTTTCTAGTTCAAAGTGTTTGAAGTAGTTGAATGGATGTATTTCAATGTCCAAAAGAAATGTTTTCATAGCACAAAATTGAGAGCATGTGGTTTGTAGAACTGTGAGGAAGTACAGCCTGTTGGGACAGGGTCAGAGGAGCACAGAGGGTCCCAGAGCCCAAAGTGACCTTGCCCATGTGGGTGCTGGGAGTGGTCACTGGTGGGTGCTGACCTTTGAGCCACGTCATTGGGAATGACGCAGTTGGTATGGGCCAAAATCACACCTGTAGTGTAAGAATGGTTAGGTTGTTTGGATGATTGGGACTCTGGAGTTCATCTTTCTCCCTGACTGTTTTATATAAAAGTCTAGACATGGCATTAGAAGTGGGGGTAAAATTTAGCCCATGTGATGGATTATCCCTTGTCTCCTTACTACCAGGCTTCACCCAGCTTTGGCTGAAGCACTTGGCAGTGGCAGTGCTCTGAAGGAGGTCTCTCAAGCAGATGGAGCTAGGGGCTGAGCAAAATTAAAAATCTGCATGTTCCTGACTTGGCCCTATCCAGAAGTGTGAAAAATTGCCAGGGCTGTACATCAGCTGTGTTTTTTCCAGCCACAATGTGTTCTGTCTGACTGCGTGTCCTTTCAGAGATGCATAAAACTTTCCTGAAAGTGCCATAACAACTGGGACACCAGGCAAAGGACAGGACCTGCCTCTCTGGTAGCTCACAGCTGTCATGCATGGTTGTGTTAGTGTTGCTGTAAAGCTTATTGAGCACAGATACAACGACAAGCAGAGCCTTGTATCTCTATTGCATTTGGCTGCCAAAATGCTTTCAGCCCATCTGAGGGTAAAAGAAGGAACCCCGTTGTCTCACTGCCTGTAAGTTTCTGTGTGAGTGACTAGGAGATGCTTGGCTCTGTGTAGGAAAACTTCCTGTACTAGAGAGGGGAAAGCTGACAAGGTTCTGGCCTGCCCCTTTGTGGATTGTTACTCGGTTTCTCACTGTGGTTTTCCTTCCCCTTCAGTTTTCTGCGCTAATTTTGTAATAACAGTTAGCGCTGGATTTCATAACACAGACATACAACATGCAATTAGAAATTGCTTTGTGTGAAATAAAGTAGCTGTGAGTCATATCCAGACAAGTGAATTATCTGTGATTATTCAGCCAAGAAGGGAGAGACAGTGGTAAGCAGAGGAATGTGCACACCAAGGGCTACACATTATTATTAGCATTTCCATACTATGTGGAAGCATAAGGAGGAAGGCAATACCATATACTATGGCAGGGCTTGTTGGGATGTCTGTGTGTAAACATCCATGTGATCAAGTCTGCATGGGGAGGAACAGGTGATTTTCTTCTGATCCTGAGGCTTGTACATCCAAAGGATGGGCCAGTGACATTGCTAGGTCTTCCTCTGTTTAAAAAAAAAAAAGGGGGGTAGGGGAAGATACATACGTGTCTTTTAGAATTCTGAATTTAGGTGAAGCAGATCTTGTCTATGAGGACTTAGCCTAACGGGAAAGTAAGATAGGTAGGCAGCTTAGGAGCTGGGACTGCAGTCAGGGGCATGGGCTGGGGGGCAGCTTGCATTTCCTGAGTGTCAGAGAATCAGCCAGTGAGAGAGACCGCGACAGCAGGGGATAATGCGGGCAGGGAGCATGCCGGCTGCCGGCTCCGCACAGTTGCACACTCGTCGTGGGAAGGGTGATTGCTTTTGAAGGTGTACATTGAAACTGGAGGTCTTTCTGGAAGGCGAGAGGTACCAGGAAGGGACTGACAGCACTTGCTAAAGAGCATCTTCACAGTCCTTGGTGCGTTGCTTCAACTGGCCAAAGAAGTTTGTTTTCCATCCATTGCAGAGAATCAGTTGACCCTTCCCCAGCCAGTCACAAATGCCTCCATCTGTAAAATGACAGTGAGAAATACTTAATCTTCCAAGATGAATCTAACAGATGCTTCTCCCAGGAAATGAACTAAAGGTTGCAGTTTTGCTTGAGCGATTGTGAGTCAGGTATGAGTCATTTCTCCCTTGAAGGGCATCTGGATGTGCTTTGCTGATAAACACACAAAGAGCACAAAGCCTGGGGTGAAAGGTTATCCCAGGAAGGAGAAACTAGAAAAAAACAAAAACCACCAAAAAACCTCAGAGATATACCAGTGTACCCTGAGCCTTCCTGTGTGGCCCACAGGATGCATTAGCTGTGGGTTTTAACGACATTGCTTCTCAACTTCCATTGCATACTAACTTGGAAAAAGCTGAGGGGAGCCTCCTGTTATAATGGAATTTGGATATTAGTATTATATCTATTGTTTCTGTGGCTTCTCATTGCTGCAGGTGCATTGAGCCCAGAGAAATGGGAATTGTGGAGAAAGTACACCTTCAGCTGTTTTTCCACACCAAAGCAGGATGGTCTGAGTACAGATTGGAGTCAGAGTGTGATACTGCAGACTATCTGACACCTCCGTATCTGATCTGTATGAAAAAATAGTCATTTACAGGAAATAACGTGGTACTGACTGGCTTTCCAAAGCAATCATAAATTAATAAAGTCGGTGCAGAAATTGATGGCCAAAATTACCTGGCCCTGTGCTATGCAGATCAGAATAAGGGATCACAGTGTTTCTGCTTAGATTTAAAAAGATCACAAACATAGGCATTGGAGTATAAAGAACTGGGTATAAAACTTGTTTTCTGGAGCAAGCCACAACTGGTTTTAGATGGTCCTGTTAGCTCAGTGGTAATCCCTGCTCCTACAGAAAATCAAGAGGTAGGAAAGCTGGATGCAGCGGCAACTAATTAGCATTAATTGTGCTTCATCTGATGGAGCTAATCCTAGCCAAGTGCAGCCAGACACCAGTTTTCATACACTGCCATTCTGACCATTTTACTATCAAGCTGTTTCTTAGTGATGTACATTTATTTATGGCACGGGGCCTACAAAAAGCAGCCGAGCATCCTGCCTTAGGAAGCCACTGGAGCGTGGTCTGTAGGAAGAGCTCCTTTCTTTTACCAGGCTGACAGATACGTCAGGGAGGGGCCAGACATGCTTGCCAGCACACAAGTCCATTCCCAGGTCAGGCATGGAAGATGCTTCTTCCAAGGAGAGGCAGGTCAGGAGCAATTACTGTGAGTTCAACTTCATTATGCTAATCAATCAAGCAATTAGAGGGATAAGATGCTGACTTGCAGGGACAAAGAAGTAGCTAGCCTTTTTGGGGAAAGAGAGAGTCTAGTAATCAGCTGAGTTTGGGCTGGGAGTAGAGGTTGTGGGGAAGATTGATATAAAAACCTCTGATTGTATCTATGGCTTTAGATGTTCTGGGGGTTATGATTTTTAGATTTTCGGCTTATCCAGAGCTCACAGTTTGCCTTGTGGCAGAATAGGTGTACTGATGGAGATGCAGTTTGTCCTGGCTGCTGCCCGCTTCAAGCTGGTGCTGGCAGATGCACAGAGTATCAGTGTTCCTTGTTTATTTGTGTTACAGGAGATCCCTGCCCTCTCCCCACACTGACAGAGAAAACTCTAGCTCATCCCTAGGACCATTTCACATTTGTCATCATGACAGCCAGGGGATTGGATCAGGTTTGGATCATCTCATAGCCAAACTGTTGTGCATATCCCTGAACTGAGCAAGCACATTATCTTCTGCACCAGCAAACTGACTTTCACCTGTGGATTTGTGCCTGGCACAGCCACGGGTTCAAAATCATCAGGAGAATGACAGACCGAAATGTGACCAAGATTGAGAGATTTGCCCTTGTAGCCCTGTGCCATGGCAGAGATGAGAAATGCCAACCCTTTTAGGGGCATAAATCTGCATAGCCAGGATGAAGGAATAGCACAAAGGAGAGTCTGTTTTGGCTCAGGCAACTCTTCCAAAACTTCTTGTTCTTAACTTGAAGAGCTGAAGCATTTGCTGTGTCCCTTGAAAGTCATTTTATCTACGTCAATTACCTTGACTGGAAAAACACAAGCGAAGGAAGAGCACACCCTTCTTAAAGCAATAGGTATCACTCAATGAAGGACTCATTTTCAGTCCTTCCTCAGGTCTGAAACAGGAGCAGCAGACTTGAAGGTTAAATCCAAGCTGCTCAGTATTGCATTAGGTGTGTACTAGTGAGGTCACCTCTCCAAGAAAAGGTGTCTGATACCCGTGAAATAGAGGAGGAAAGAGAGAAATGGAAGGGGATGTCTCTGAAAGGAGAGAGATTTCAGTGTGTCCTGATTAAGAGGGCTGTAATGGCTGCAAGCTTTCCCCTCCTGAAAGGGAAAAGCACCTTTAGGCCAGGTCTGCAGGGATAACGTATTAGCCTGCTCTGTTTTCTCCTCCAGAGCTCGCTGTCACATACAGGCTTTGACAAAACAGAAGCAAGGCAGGCTGGAAAACTTCCTCAGAAATAGAAAAGTCAAGAAGTATTCTACTCAGAAAAAGGCTTCCCAAGGCTGGTGACGTACTTCAAGATAGTGAATGATCGACCTCAACAGCAGAAGGGAAAAAAACAGCAAAACTATCTGTTCTTCCCTCTGGCAGGCTCCAGTGTCTTGGGAGGCGGCTCTGCTGACTCATTCAGATAGCAGTTTTCAAAACATGATTCCTTCTCTTGTATCTAGACAGCTCTTTTCCCTGGGAACAGTAGCCCACCTGCCCCAATCAGCAAAGGCAGGGGGGAAACCTGCCCTCATCCTGCTCTTGACTGGCCTCTGGCTCAGGTCCCTTGGCACAGGCACCCTCCACTCCTTGGTCTGCACTTAATTCTCAAAAGCCCAATTGCATAAAAAGCTGGGGTCTGATGTTTGGAAGTTGCTCCAATGTGTTGTTCATCTCCTGTGCTCTACAGTAGCAAGCCATGAAAAACAGTAAATAAACAGATATAAAAAATATGACAAAAAATAGCAACATGAAACGAAAGAGATTGCTGGTTCTGTTTTTTTCCTGTTAAACATTTGGTTTCCTCTGTATGAAGACAGGAGCCTGCAAGGTGCAAGGTAAATTTACCTGGTGCAAGGTAAATATAACTGCCTGCTTTAAATGTATAAATTCTGTCCCAGGATAGCCCTTAGGTACCTGGCAAGGCATGCCAGGGAAAAGGTGGGTCTGTGCTTGTCCCACTGCAGGCTCTGGATGGGCAGATGTACTCCTGCTGCTGTGGGAGGCAGGGTGCTGACAGCATGGCACGTTGGATGACCCTTTTTGTGTGAACCAATCAGGAACCCTTTATCTAGTTCCTAGCCAGAGGACATCACTATGTCTGTTTTGTAGGTGCTAAGGAGTTGGGTTTTTCTGCTTGTGGGCAGATCAGGGAAAGCTACTGGGTCAATCAGAGTAGCAAGATGGCTGCGTAGGAGGACAGCCCTAACTGGGCCACACAGAGATGTGTGCAGCACAGAGGTACTCTCTCTGGTACCAGAACTCTTTCTGCAGGGAACTTCTAGTGCTGGCACCATTTCAGCCTTCCCCCAAGCTGTGGTTGTGGTCGCTGTGAGGGGATAAAGTAGAATTTTATTCACTTAGCTTTTGGCAGGGCTCACTCAGTCCTGAAGAAGAGATCTGTGCCGGAGAAATGAGTGAACTCCTCAAGGTTTTCCCCACAAATTGCCATGACTTTGACTCAGCTGGAATCAAGCTAGTATCAGTAGCATTATTGTCTGAGCAACCTCACAGCAGTGAAACTGAGAGGAAATTGGAGAGCTTCCTGTGGGAGCTGCTTGGTGGCAGCTTGGGTGAAAGGGAGGATACAGTGGTTGTCTCACCTGAGGGGCACGAGCAGGCTCTTGGACCTCAATTCTCAGTTTGAGCGGATGTGTGAAGCATTTTATCCCTAGTCTGCTTCCCAGGAAGTCAATCATTCTTGCCCACTTTGCGGGGGGCAGGCAGCACGTGCAGTTTCTGTAGACAAACAAGGGGCTGGTGAGCAAAGAGGACCTGGGGCCTGGGCATCTGTTTCACAGGAGATTGGATCAGATCTGAGGGCTGTGACTGGCTCATCTGCCTTCCTGGCTGGTGACAGCTGACAGCTGTGGAAGACAGAGGGAGAGAGGGAGGCTTGATGTAAAAAGAAAGGGAGCTGGAATTGCAAAAACACACTGATGATGGTTTTGCTAGTAGAATTCAGATTCCAAATCTACATGTGATGAATTAAAACCTGAAATGGTGTTTAGCAAACGCTGCTTGCCAGGCCAAATTAGCAGCCTCATTTGTTGCCAGTGGCAGCTCTTTAAAACTCTTAAAGATGGGCTCCTTTTAAAATGTGGCATAAATAGGATGTTTTCTCAACAGTAGCATTTCCTCGCTTGAGCATCACAGTAATTTTTGTACCCTTTGGTCTCCCACAGCTGGTATACCAAAAGAAAACGACAGCACAAAACCCAGCCAAGCTCCTTGGAAATGTAAATAGACCGGAACCACTGGTGTCCTCTTAACACAGCATCAATCACTGCTGGGTGCTGGAAATGGCAACACATTCGTTGCAGTCCAAGCAGCCATCGCGGGCAGCAGATGGAGAAGGTTTAAGACCTTGTAGCACTGTTTTGAAGTTTCTCTGCAGAAGATGGAGCACAGATGGGGTGTGCTTTGACCTGCTCACTCAGTAACTGCAAAATCCTTGTATGTTCAGACCAGCTCTGTATTTATCTCTAGGTATTTCTGTTTATCTCTGTGGCATGGCTTGGAAACCCGCCACATACTCCCTACTCACGCTAGTCTTTGTTGGCTGTTAGCTGAGCTTCCTATGGATTTGAGGTGAATTAGCAGACAGTAAACTATGGCAGGTCCTTATCTTCTGGTGGGCTCTTCTCAAGAAAAATTAACCCGTTTACTTTCTCCCAGCAGACTGTGTTTCCAAAGTTAGTAGTTTTTGGAGACAGTTGCTGCAGGGGAACTGCAGCTGGTGATTAGCACCACATCCATCAGCCTAAAGAACAGAGACATACCCACCCATTACAGAGGATTCACATGCCACAGGGACTTCTCACAGAAGACAGAGGAACCTTAGAAAGCAGTGGATGATGGGCTCTCCATTGGAATGCTTTTACCTCGTAGTGAAGTGTAGGGTGGCTTTTAGCTGGAGTATGTTCTGAGCAGTAAATACTGGCTTTACCAAGCAAAGAATAAGAGGAAGTCTGCTGATGATTTTAGGGCAAAGGGAGAAATTATTTTAAGGAGAAAGGAATATAGTAAATACTCTGTTTTTCTCTGGTTTGCTTGCAGGATGGCTCTCTTTAGGAAATGTGATTTCTTGGGCATGCCACATTTATGGAGAACAGGCAACAGTCACAACAGTGAATGGAGCTTCACCTGGCCTGTTTCAGATTTCTCTTGGCCAGGCCTTCATGACACACACCTGACTGCATTGCTGTGTTGATCATTAGGAAGTGATCCTGATGGACACAGGAGATTAGAAGATGACTGTTTTAGAGGTTATACCAGCAAAACTGATTTCAGAGCTTGTTTTATTTTAGTAGTATTTGTTTTATTTTAGGGATGAATTTTGGGCTGTGTGGAGCAGGATGAGGCACTGTTATATTTTCCTGAGCACCTCATGTAGGAGCATGCCAATTCTTGGACGTCCTTGTGGGATGTTTGTTTCTCAGCCAATTTATGTTTCAAAGCTTGCATTTTCCAAGAACACCAGGTGGTTGTTCGAGTAATTGCTTTCCAGGTTACTCTCTCTTTCATGCCACAGAGCAGCAAGGGGTGCGTGAGGCAGCTGCCCACGGGAACTGCTGAGGATCTGTAGTCACTAAGGCTGGTAGGTACTAGAGGGGATTACAGTAGTGCTGATGGTAATGGGACTGATGGATCCATCCAGCCTGTGCAGAACCACAGCTCAGAGCAGGGAATGATTTCTTGCCACTGTGGGAGGATGTTCACACCACCTCTTTCTTTTAAGATGTTTATCGTATGTTGCCTCCAGGGAGGATGGTTGTGAGCCAGAGCCCAGCCTGGGAGCTGTTATACATCCTTTTCTCCTCCTCTAACTACAGGTGGAGCTGAGGGGACACTTTCTAACTTAGGAAATAGTTTGACAACTCTTGCTGCCTGAAGTATCATAGATTTCCTTTTCCCCTGAGTACGTCCTCCTGCTTCCCTTCATCTCCCTTTACCAAACCATAGTTTGGGGAGCTGGTCACACACACACGCACACACACACACACATACCAACAGAGCAGTATCACTTCCCTGATTCTGCTCCCTGCCTCCCACAAACTTCAGGGCTGATTCAGTGAAAATGGTGGCCAGGACTAGACATCTCAGGGCAGTGGCCACCAATTTGACCATTGTCAAAAGAAGCCATGAGCTGGGCCAGGTCTTGAATCTGAAGGCCCATCTTGGGGTTCTGACCTTCAAAGACCAGCCTAGAACTTCTTGGAGCTGCCAGAAGATGACATTTCTATTGAACTTGGGGGAGAGCTTTGAGGTGAACAAAAAGCACCATGATGCTTGGGAGTGCACAGCTTAGCTCCAAAGAGCTGCAGGGTGGTGCTGATACCTGACCTGAGCTGCTCGTTGCCTGTCTGTGACAGAAGTGCACTTTGATGTAGAGCAAACCCCACTGGTGTTTGGTAAACATGCAGAAAACCTCAATCCCTGGTGCATCCCTCAGAGCTATGTCAGATTTCCCTGCTGTGGGAGCTAATCCATTCTTCTGCACACCTACCTGGTGCCCTTCAGGGATTAACAACCCATGGCAGAGCCTGAGCTGGATCTGGCACAGATGGACTCTCTGTCCCTGTCCCTGACTGCTGCAGCAGGGCAGCTGCTGGCCCTCAGGGCAGGTGTCCCTCTTCAAGCTCCTCTCTTGGAGACCAGGATAGCTCTCCCAGATGCAGCGGGGGGCAGCCAGAGAGGAGGCAGAGCTTGGCTGTAGATACAATTGGTTGTAAAGGATGTAAAACAAGCAGCACTGTTTACTTTCCGCCCGGAGTGGACAATACACCTTCATCTTCCCACACAGTGCTGCAGTCGGGGCTCTTGTGTTTATTATTATTGTTTTCCTCCCCATTGTTAGAAGACACGATTTCACTGTTGTTATTTTTAATCTGCCAGTTCCGGAGCTTTAGGATGCTACCTGTCAACCCTCTGTTTGGATTCAAATCATACCTTTCTCCTGGTGTCATTCCTATCACAGTGACAAGCCCGCTCCTGAAAACAACAGTGGTGCATTATTCACACTTTGACTTTGCAGCTGATGGGAGATAAAATTATAAAGAGGGGTAGGTGAATCATCTGCTCTGAAGCACTGATGAATACACACGAGACACTCAGATCGCAGCTCTATGTGGTACAACAAATGAGTGGAGAAAGGGGAGCAATAAGAGGTGCAGACGAACGCAGGAAAGCAAAATGACCACACTTGCTGGTAGGAGGGTGTCTTTTTCCACTCTCATGCTGGACTCTCCTGGCAGAACTGGAGCATTATGATAGTGCTTTCGCCCCTTTTATTTTTTTGTCCCTCCTGTCTTGTAGTGGACTCAGTGAGAAAAAGGGGTTGCTGTGGCATGAAAATGGGGACCCTTCTTTCACTGTGCGGCCACTGTCACCCACACCGTGCACCACAGTGTGTGTGAATGCCTGGAGAGTTAAGGGTGGCTCAATAGAGAGGACTTTGAGAAGAAGCTCGGGAGTACCCAAGGCACATACAGCTTGGGGGAGGGATCAAAGTAACAGAGCTTCATGTTCATTTTTAAAAATCCATTAAATCCTTTCCCCTAAATGTTAAAGACGTAGAGAACATATTCTCTTTTTCTCTACCAGTCTTTCCTTTGCTTCTCTCACGTCAAAAAACACAGGAAAATGTGCTTACTTTGAGATCTTTTAGGTCTTAAAAATTGAGAGGGTGGAAAGCTCTCTTGTTCTTTATTTTGCTTCACTTGGAAGACCTGGAAAACACAAAAGAAAGTGCTTCTTTGAATATTTGGTTTTGTTCTGTTACTGCCCTTCAAGATGTGTCCTTCAAGCTTATGAACAAGCTTTTGGAGTTGTTATGGAGGAACCAGAGGATTCAGAAAATAAATCTACACTTTTCTAAGTGCCAGATAATATCTATGAGGCAAGAATCCTTCTATAATATCAGGAACTTCTTTAGCATTAGACCAGTGCCAAATCTGCCCAGTTAGGTGAGAGGTCCAGAAGGTGACCTGAACATGGTGTCTCAATGTGTTGTCAGAGATAAGACATTACATGCCAGAAGGCTCCTTCAGCTTGTAGGGTCAGGTCCAGTAAAAAATAAAAGAGGACACTGAGAAATAGCTCTGGCAAATAAAGCTCGCGTACTATTTAACAACAGGTGAGTGGTGAACCATTGGCATGAAAAGTGAGGGAGACGTCTTTCTGGTCAAAGTCAGCTCACCTAAGCTTTCCAAAATTTCTATTACACAGTATGAAGCAGGCTATTTTTAAGGAGAGAAGGAAGGACCATTGACTTCATGCTGACATCTCATTTGACTGCATTGTGGTTGAAGCACGTGCTGTGCAAACCAATATTGAGACTAAACTGCTCGTTCATATGTATAAAACACTGTGAGGGGACTGGATGTGTCAGTTCCTCTGTCATTTGCAATAATGTAAAGACAATGGACTTAAGAGATCTCCCTCTGATATAAAAGAGGAATGAAAACTGTGGGGGTTTTCCCCTATCCATAGAAATCAGCCCCAGGGCAACTGATAGAGTTTCCTTTGGAGCAGTTGTGCTGTGCTCGCGCTGTACAGAGAGCACTTTCTGCAGGGTCACAGAGGCTCTGTGTAGTAATTTAATAATGCACATTTATTGCAAAACTACTATTCGTATTCCATTAGATTGGGGGAGGGGCAGGCTGTGTGCAGCAGTAGCAATGTACATTGTCATGGTTCACAAACTCGTGACACTTGGCAAGCGAGAGGAAATTGCATTTTTTCCCCACTGTAAAGCAGCTACAGCGATGGAAGGTATGAAATTAGTTGGTCTTAACTTGCATTAATCAAGGAAAGGAATTTGAAGATGCCCTTGGAGAAAGACAGACTGAGAGGCTGGGCCTAGAGCCTGTTTTTTGGTGGTGGCACATGCTGGAGAGACAGCTCTGGTCAGTGGCAGCAGAGGGGCTGGGTACGAGCGATGGGCAAGAGACAGTTCAGTAGCCAGTCTGTAGAGACCACACTATCATGGAAACAGCTAAGAGCCAGAGGCTGATGAGGATTTCAGCACCAGGAACATGAGGAAGGGGAAATTTGGAAACAGCAGGTCTGAGGGAAGCTTTCCTGAGCCACCTCAGGGAAGATTTCAGTGTCTTTGGGTTGTTCCCAGTGGGAGACATCCCATGGAAGGGATTCTTCTGGCTCTGCAGCTTCTCTGCTCCAATGCTGTCCCTGCAGGTGTGGCAGGATGGATGTGGCAGATGGATGTGCAATGTGTGTGTTCCCTGGTTGTGTGGATCTGCGGGTGTCCCACTGCTGACAAACCAGCTTTGCACAGGACGATGCTGCATCCTCCTCCCTGCACGCACTGCTTCCTGCTGGGTGGCTGTGACACTGAGACACAGAGCCATTCTGCTTACATCACTGGGCTGGAGGAAGAAGTATCAGGAGAGAGAAGCTTGTGTCTGTTTCCCCATTCCCCTGGGAAACTGGCTGGAAAATCCCAAGCTGGCCTGAGGTTTAGTGCCTCTGGAGTGCTAAGAATGGTATTGGAGGTACAAGAAGACAAGACAATTGCAAGCCAGCACAAAGACAGTGATAATCAATGTCCTCCATGCACAGCCAGAAAGGTGCTCTTCCCTCCAACTTTGCCTGCAGAATCACTGAGAGCTCGCAAAAAAACCAGCTTCATCTTTGCAGCTTCTTTTATTCAGTGTGTTCTTCAACCTCCCACTTTTGCTTATACTTGTGCTTGTTGTCTCCTGGGTTCTAAAGGCTGTGTGTTTGAGGTCTCTGGGTGGACAGTGATTGGTTTTGGTGCTGAATACAGCTTTTTGGGGTTGATGCAAGACTGATTCCAATCCTGAAATTTGAGGTGACTTCTTAGCTCTAGCAGTATGAAATGGGAGTACAGCTCACCTTGCAGATGGTTGACTAAAATATTAAACAGTGATTCACCATTACTCACTGTCGCATCAGCTCATAAATTTAAAACAACTCCCTTTCCTATCTTCTTTTTATTTAAGGAAAAATAAAAGAAGTAAAGCTTTATCATGCATAACTATGCTACGTTGATTCTCCAGAGAGGTTAGCTAATAAAGTTTTCACTGGATTCTGCCTCTTTACTTTAGCTGAGAACTGAAGCAATGAGGGGGGAAGAAATCTTGCTTTTCTATGTTAATAGAGAAAACCCAGGACTGGTGACATCTCTGGCAAAAAAAGTGGAAATGTGAATGCAATTGTCCATTATACTACTTAGAAGGATGAAAATAACAGCTGAACACTGTGATTACAGACCACAGGAAATAAGAAGGTGCTGTGAGTTGTTTCTGGGGTCCCTATTAGCTGTCATTAGCCATCGCCCAGGAAATAATTTATATCCACTGAAATCCTCATTAAAGCATTCTCACAGATTTGTTCCTTTAAATTAGGCAGGTTCTTCTTTCCTTCAGCAAGCTTCTGTCCCCTAGGCTGGGCACTTACTGCTGCTGGGCATTAGAGGAGCTCTGGCATGTATTTTCCTATTTGTTTTCAGTTTACAGTAGGTTTAGTGTCTCGGCATTCAGAGTGCCATGGGGAGTAAATACGCTGAGTGGGAAGCAGTCCCTGCCCACAGATTGTGCAGCCAGAGAAGAGACTGCAGCAAGAGACCAAGTCTACGAAGGTGAGTGGCAAAACTAGAAATTTGAACTCCTGGTTCTCAAGCCAGGACTCCCTCTACATACACCAGGCTACTTAGTCTGACTTCCCTTGAAAGGGGAATAAGGCCCCTCTCCACTTATTTGAGCTGCTCCTGAGAGTTGTAGTAGTTGATTTTGGCCCTGGTACAAGCCACCTCCCACGCGCAGCCATGGCATGTGACTTACCAGTGCCTGTGCCTGTGCCTTCTGAGGCTCATCTAGAGGTCTCCTATGGTTGGACCAGTGCATGCAGCGCTTCGTGTGCCTGCTTGAGAAAGAACAGTTGTTGAGGGACATCCAAGAGGATGGAGCCAGGCTCTTCTCTATGGTGCTGAGCCACAGTACAAGAGGCAGCGGGCAGAAAGTGATGCACAGGAATTTCCACTGGAACACGAGGAAGAACTTCTTTCCTGTGCAGGTTTCTCAGAGAGGTTGTGGAGTCTCCCTCATTGGAGAACCATCTGGACACAGTCCTGTACAATGTGCTCTGGGATGGCCCTGCTTGAGCAGGGAGGTTGGGCCAGATGACCCACTGTGGTCCCTTCCAACCTGACCCATTCCGTGATTTGCAACATCTCTGCTGACTAATACCAAAATTCAATGATTTTGCTATCTTGTATCATCTCTCATCAGCCTCCAGTGATTGTAGCACTTACTTTTTAATGTCAAGTAGAAAGTAAGCCCCATTTTTAATGATTATTCTGCTGCTGTGAGTGAAAGCTAGCAGGACCATAAGCATCGCTATGCTGCCGGAATGTTGTTTGCTCTTTCCTACAGCCAAATAAAAGCAGAGAGAGTCAGCCTAATAAAACAACATGTCATGAGCCCTGTCAGTGATCAGCAAACACTTCTGAAAAAGAAGATGTCAGAAAAGCACTGGCACTAATAGCTTTCAGTTGTAGCAGTGAGATGAACAGAGTGAAAGCTCCTCCCTTTTGTGCTAAAGGCGAGAGGGTCCCCAGCTTGCATGTGCTCTAGGGTCTTCCTGACACTGGTTCCTGTCTCATGCAGGAGTGAAGCCAGAATGCATCCAGAGAAGGTACTTTGGTTCACCAGGCTCCTCACAAGTTATGAAGTTCTGCCATGAGACAGTTGTCTTCGCATTTTGCCTCAATTGCTCTCTCGTAATGAGCCTTGCCCATAAATCAAGTTTGATGATAGAGTCCCCATGTTGTCTGTTATCTCACCAGGTCTGTAAACTCTGTGCTCATTCTTCAGTACTGGGTAGGTATGCCTGGTGCCTTTGCAAGGGTTGGATGGGACGGGTCCCCTGGAAACCCTGGGAAGCAGAATTTGACTCACACTGCAGAGTCCTCTTGGTGCAGCCTGGACCTTGCAGTAAGCATGATGTGTGAGTGTTGGAGAGGGAGAAAAACACCACAGACCTGAGGCTCGGGCTCTCCAGGGCCTCTTTACTAGCTTTGCAGGTAAAGATGGCCTTTAATATCACCCTTCTCTCTACTGCCAGCTCCTCTTTGCAAACCATCACTGTGCTGGCACTGGGGTTTGTTTGGAAGAGGAAGCACTGCCATGGGCTCCCAGAGAATTTGCTGTGCTGTTGTGCTCACATCAGCTGCATCTCTCCTGGTGGTGCCTTTCCCTGTTTCAGGGGCTGATCACATGCAAGCTGCCCCGGAGCACTGAGAACTTGCAGCCACGGAGTTCAGGTGCTGGCCAGCGGGAGTGGAAGAGGGCAGGCAGTGCTAGTGCAACGTTGCCCATGTGCACTTGCACCAGCATTCATGCTGCCCATATGATGCCAAGCGTAGGAGTTTGAGAGGTGTTGTAGATGTTGTCTGAGCGAAAACTGCCTGGAGAATGGTGTATTTGTCACTTGGATGTTGGGTATGACAGGAAAAGCACATGGTTCTTCCCCTCCTTGTGCTCTCTGCCCTTAGACACCATGGCAGCCTGGGAACAGGCAGGATTTATTTTCCTTTCTTAGCCTGTGTTGTCGTTGTCTTGGTGAAGGGTGGGTCCTATTCAACCTTTCTGTCCCTTCAGGGTTCTTGTGAAGATTTCCTGCTTTCTACCATAAAGGGGGCCAAAGATGCTTAAGGAAATGGCAGTTTCCGAGGCAACCACACTTAACAATTCCATCAATTAATCAGGAGGAAACTAAGGAAGAGAATGGGAAGCAGATGCTTGGAGCAGGACAAGGCTGTGAATGATTGATGTCATCTAAGAGACAGGCAGAATTTACTCCAGGAGAGACCTCAGCCTGAGGCTGAGGCAACTTCCTATGCAAGAGTTCTTTACTGCAAAATGAAGGCAGGGAGCCAGGAATGGCTTCCTAGGTGAATATCCAGTCCAGTATTTAGAAAATTATGAGGTACACTGCAAAAGTACAGGTTGGCTCAGAAAGGTGTACAAAGGCTCAAGAAGAGGTGGAACAGAAGTCATATGCTGCTTTGCCTTACCACATGTGACAGTTCTCCTACTGAGCCTAATAAAAATGGATTTTTCATGTTCCCCAGTCAAAGTTACAAGTAGGTGTGCTCTCTTCAAGATGTTAATGTCCTGCTGCATTTGTGGTCACGATGTGTTAGCTGACCTGTCTGTTTGCTGCACTCCAGGCAGATGCATCCAACAACC
This sequence comes from Machaerirhynchus nigripectus, assembly GCA_013397975.1. Classification (NCBI taxonomy): domain Eukaryota; kingdom Metazoa; phylum Chordata; class Aves; order Passeriformes; family Dicruridae; genus Machaerirhynchus; species Machaerirhynchus nigripectus. The sequence goes on along the minus strand of VZRQ01006121.1, from coordinate 943,345 downwards.
AGTACTGCCCTGCAGCACTGCCTACGTGTGCAAGGCAGCTGAGGGAGAGGTTGGATTTCTTCTGGGGATCTGTGGTGGGAATAAAGGCTGTAGAGGTCTTAACCAAAGGTATCAGTGCTCTTGTTCAAGCCCTGCTGAGAACAGCAGTGACAAGGGGAGGAAATCAGGCAGTGATTTGCCAGGTTATGGTGAATTTTTGCTCTTCTCTTGCAACTTGATTGGAATGATAATGAAAAGGTCTTAAAGATGAGACAAGGAAGTGAAAAATGTCATGGTGAGATAGAAGTTTGTTAGAGTAACTTTGAATCCACTCTTTTTTTCTTTGCTTTTAAAATGTATTTTATACTTATTTTTTCTTCATGGCTTTTTTTTTATATTGTTCCTTCTATTTCCCTCCACACTTAACAATCCAACTTTTTTTTCTGGTGGAAGCAAGTAACTGAACCAAATGGTGAAAAGAGCATTGTTAGCATCCCTCCTATATATGCAGCACAGCTTTTCTCCGTATGAATTCATGTGACATTGTATTCTTTCCTTAACACTTTCATTTAAGTGAGTGCCGGAACAGACCTTTTGCATAAATCAGCAAGAGAAAACAAACCATCTCTTGCTATAACTATTTGTTCCTTTTACCTCAGTAATAAATCCCTCCTGGGAATAAGGAGTTCATGTAATTTATCATTGATCCTTGTAATGCACATTGTGGTACTGTATTTCACATCCCTGGAGTGCATCTTTTGATTAGAGCGGACATCAGCTTTCTGCTTCTAAAAGCAAATGAAAAGATGCTCTCAATGGCAAAGTTGAAATGAGTATTAATTGCATTAAATAATCAGTAAGTAAAAGGGCAAGGTTCAAATAATTAAAGTGTTCAGAAGGAGAAAAGTTAATCAGAAATGTTAGAACCAGATTAAATTTGTTGTCTTTCCTAGGATGGATTTATTGTCTTTAATGATATCAGCCCTGTGGCTTTTCCTTCTCTGATACATTCAAAAACCATTAAGTACACATGCCAGCTTGCATTAGGGGTACCTGAGATATTAGACATTTCAGCCTTTGATTTCTTTTAGTTAATTCATTTTAGGCTTTTTCTTTGGTAAGGAGTTTCGCACAAAACAAACAGGATTAAGCAGCTTTTCCAAAGCAAGAGACCTTGGGTCCTTCCAGTTGCAATTTTCTGCCAGGTTGAGGGATGAGCAGGGACATGCATCTTTCTGCATGGATCAGGTGGGGCTGGTGGTCCCTCATGGTTCAACACTTCATGTATGTCAAGTCTGTGTCAGGAAGAGGAACAAAATGTCACGGCCTCAGCCAGGACAATTTTCATGAACAATGCCATCTGGCAGCTTCACTCTCCCCAGGTGCTTCCCAGTGGCCCAGAAGGTCTTTTCTCAGGAAGTCTTTTCCAGATGGCAACTCAAGCTTTCAGTCAGAAAGGGATGGTGTGAGGAGCAAATAAATAGGCCATGGGGTGTGCCTTAGATGTGAGAGGTTGGAAAGTTGATTCCCTGAGTTATGGGCATGGCCCTTTTTACTGTGGGAGCTCAGCACCTCAGTTACCTTCCCTTGCCTCTCCTGGCAAGCAAGTAAAGAGGAAAGTAAGCAGATCAGAGGCGACAAAAAATGCCATCAGGCATTTTCAACCATCCTGTTCAGCTGCTGTCTAAACCTTGGGAAAGACATAAACTGGGCAAGGGGTCGGTTCCTCCCCTAGCCAGTGTGTTGCCCTGGAGTCTGTTGCCTTGCCTGTGGGTCAGGATTGATGATGGCCATTTCCTAGGATGACTGGGGAAGACATTCCATGGGTAAAATGACCATCCTGAAGGAAGTATTACACCAGATTGTGAGAGGCAACTACAGAGGGTCGTCTGCCCTCCATCCCATGACATCTTGGGTGACGGCCTTTGTTGTTGTGATACCTGGACACCCAGTAAAAAGAGTTTTCTTTTGTTCCACCTCCCTCGCTTTCTAACATCCTGCTAAGTTGCCAAATGCATGACTTTTGCGTTGGTCAGCTGAAACGAGAAATGGTGTGGGGTAAGTGAATTTAACATCAGATTGAGTGAAGGAAGGGCAGTTAGTTGTGTGGTCTGGCCCATAAATAGTTTCCAGAAGCCTGACTGAAATCAGACACTGCTTTATTAGTTGGGCTGTGTTAATTATAAGCCACTGCAGTGGGAGAGTAAGGAGAAGGAGTGATGTGCTCTCTCGGGCACTGACACCCTTGTGACTGGCTTAGTTTCCATTTCACAAGAAACCTTGGTGTCACAGTTTCGGACCGCAGAAGCTGAAAGTCCTTTCTGCACAGGGGAAAATGTTAAGGGTCAGCTGTGGTTAACCTGCAGATAGCAGTAACAAAAGCAAGTCTGTGTCCATCTCAATGGACTGCAGAGTCAATTACATCCATGGTGGAGGGCTTGGCTCATGCTCAAAACTGGGGTGTCACAAGAAGGGGTGACAGATGCACACTGCAGAAAGTTTATGTGGTTTCTTTTGCTGTGTGCTGCTTACATGATGACAAGGTTCTCAGAGGAAACTCTTGCAATCATAGCATCAGTTTAAAGCCTCTCTTGGCCAGCAATGGACAAACTTGGATTAATCCTGGAGTAACCAAAGTCAGAAACAAATCAGAGGAATGCACTTGTGTGCGCACAATACCCACCATGGGTATGACCAGGAATACTGCTCCAAAATTGCTGAGTTAAATAAACTTCAGGAAACTTTCTGATTTCCTGAGAAAGGTGATCTGTCTGTATTTCAAATTGTTTTGGGTTTTTTTGCTGTTGCTCAGCAGCACCTCAAAAATATTGATCCATTTGTTGTGATCAGACACTAAATGGCTGTTTAAATTAAAGAACAGTGGCACTGGACAGGCGCTCTTTATAGATGAGAGGACCTGGTCTTTGAGATATCTTAGATGCTGCTCGCTTCTGAAAAGTCAGGAAAAACAAGCATGAGAGAGCAATTACGGTGGCTGCACACTGCCTGCATGGATGTGGACTGCCGGCTGGGAAAGCCTTTGGCTGTGGTTCTGCACAGAGTAATGAACTGGGCAGCAGTTTGGTTTTCTTCCCTGAACGAACTACACTGGTCTGATTGCAGAAAGGGGCACAGGTATTTCCTTGATATTTCCATTTAAAAGATGGGGTTGATCTTTAGGAATACATTATTCACTCAAGCAACGATGTCCTTCGTGCCTGCCTGGCCCAGGCTTGATGTACATGCAAAGTTGCAGCTCGGATGAGTTGCCTGTTTCCCAGAACAAGGTGAGGCAAAATGATGGATTAAAAAAATTCTGACATCTTCAGGACTCTTTCTGCTTTGAAGCAGAATGTGATATTTGGCAGAAGAAAGTCAGCTCAGGGTCATGCTTTCCTAGCTCTAGCTAGAGGTTGCACTGATCAAAGCTATCCCTTTTGGAGTCAAAACCTCCTGCTGTAAACTATCAAGCATAGTCTGAAAGCAGGTAAGTGCTCAGCTCAGACCACACATCTTAGCGTTTTGGAGGATGCAAAGAGCATTTTGATTTTGAATGTTTTGGGCAGAGCAATTCCAGAGTGGAAGGGACTGAAGGAACTATAGGTGGTCATGGACACAAAACTAGTCTCAGCACTGCTGTAACTAATTCAAAGGAGGAATTTTCTCCTGGCTTCTGCTGAAGGGAAGTGATGGCTGGGGCAGATACTTCCTCAGTCATGGTCTCCAGTTTGCAAAAAAAAAAGGACATGTAAATAGATGAGATGAGTATCCAGGAACAAGAGGACTCCTCAGCTCCTTCAGCCATAGACTGACCTCTGCTGACCTTTTATAACCTGTCAGAGGAACTAACACTGCTGTGGACTGTGTTTCAGATGGTGAGGAAAGCAAGGGAAACCAACTATGTTCCTCTAAGAGCTGAGGATGTAGCTGCATCCTCTGGGGACCTGCTTTCCTTGCTGCAGGTGAGTGTGCCCTAGACTGGTGAACTGAGTAGCAGATGATCTGTTGAGCAGGCTGGGAAGGGATCCCACTGCTCCTGGTGATGTGATGTGGGATAGGACCACTCTCTGGGATTATCCATCTTTATGTTTGGTTGTGCTTTGCCTTATTTTATCCAATCGTCTAACATACACTCACAAACTCAGAGAGTCCATGTGATAGTCTTCTCTGAGCTGTATTGCTGGACAAAAGGGAAAATGCACAGAAAAGAGAAAAACAGGAAGGGAGAGTATCAGGTACTGGTAATAGAGGTCTGCTCTCTCCTTCTAAGGAAATGTGTCTGTTTATGTTTTTACAAATTATCTTCTCTTTCCCAAGGAAAAGCCTCCCATTCAGCTGTGCCTTCAGAAAGTGGAGCAGTGGAATGATGTTGTCTGAAGACAGGATGCTTGCTAGCAGGGCCATTGGTGCTACCAAGAGTCAGACCAGCGTAGGAAAGGTAAACGTAAGTGCTCTATAATCTTGGCTTTCCTAATCAGAGCTGGATTCTGAGCTCAGTTGTGAGCCCATCCACATCTCTGTCTTGGCCCTGACTGTCCCAGCTTGCAGCACTGCCTAGCTGTGGTTCAGGTGAAACAAGTCAGGGAGTAGTCCCTGGATGGATAGACAGAGAAGAGAGTTTAGTTGTATGGATATAAATTCTGCTGTGCTGCTGTAGGCCAGAGAGGGAACTTTGGCCCATGTTATTTCCCAGCCCAGATAAAGCTACTCAGATTTCAGCCCATGGTCAGGACCTATTGGAGCAGTGATGCCTTTGAGTCACACTACAGAGTCAGCAGAGCATCACCTCCTCTGCTGGAGAGATAAGCAGAAGCATTGCCAGCACGCTGCAGTCTCTAGGGAGGGAGCTTTGGCAGCTGAGACATGGAGAGCTGCAAGTGCTGGTGCAGGGTCCCATGTGCCATCCTCTGGAGGCCCACCTTGGTATTTGAGTCAGAATGACTCCTCTTTCCCTTTCTGAGTCACCGCCACAGTCTATTTCTGGCTTGTGCTTTAGGAAGAGTGGGTTGATGAGAATGAGATAAAGAGGTCAAAGCTGGTACCAAGGGGTACATACCAGAGTGTTTTCCATAACTAGATTAGTCCACTTGGGCTATACATTGTGACTCTGTTGTATATACTTCTGGGAAGTAGATTGAGGCAGAAGTCCAGCACTGCTTGGGTCCCCTGAGCCCAAAGGATTGGGATGGGGTTGAGAGTGACTCCCGTAGGAGATTTTTCAGGTGCCCTGGTGCCCTATCTGTGAAAAGCATGTCCCTGACATAGTCCTAGAGCCCACCCTTAGCTTGGAGAAGACCTGAGGGAACCCAAGAAAAGTTCATCCGTTACTCTCTGGCCAGAATATGACTCTGGAAAGAGGGGACTCACTACTCTTAGGTCAGTCCCAGAGGGAATGGCATCTGCACCTTGGAACAGCACAGGGCACAGTTTTTAATCCAAATACCTCATCTCCTGCAGGGGTTCAGTTCTTTCCTCCTGGATATCAGGTAGGGAGCAAGATTCCCCATCTGGAAGGACCTGGCCCTGTCCATGGGCTTCACAATACTGAGCTTGAAGGAGACGGCCAAAAGCAGTTGGGAAGACTCCTTATCACCCCGGTGAATAAAGTGGCAGTCCATCTGCACTGAAGGTTTTGGAAAAGAGGAGGACAGGTTTCCTGGATCCAGCCTTTTGGGGAGCCAACTACAGGCTCTCCATATAAGAAGTGTTACTTACAGTGTTTGAACTTGAGCTGATGGCTGCCATACCCTGGCTGAGCACAGACTGCATTAAAAATGGCATTGAGAATAACCTCCAGGCAGTGGAAGATCTTTGCCCATGCAGAGAATGAGAGATTGCTTCTGATAAAGACAGACCTTAATGTGGGGGCCAACACAGCCTTCAAAGCAGTGGTCACTGGGGCTTCCACTCTGCTCCTTCGGAAAGGAGCAGAGAGGAAGTGAGAGACATCGAAACGATCTATCATTTTAAAATTAAATGATGTCTCCTCAGTTCACAGGGGAGCTTGGAAAGTAATTTACCACCAATAAAAAGAGCAGAAACCAGCCCTGAGAGATGCAAACCTCTGAACGGGCTCTGCTAATGCTCGCCAGCTGTGTGTGCTATGGCCTCAGTGTTTGGTGTCACCGGAGTCCTCTCAGGGTGTTGCTAACCTGTATTCACTCCAGAACAACCACTTTATCTCTGAATATTCATTTACACAAGCTAGGTCAGGAAGCTGTGTACATGAGCTGCCCCATCAAGAAAGAGGACTGAAATTGTTGTTAATTAGGCTATAACAATAATGGAAGAAGGCGGCTGAATGGTCTGAAAGGCAGAGCTGGAAAATGTCAGGCAAGGCACTAGGTGAGATGACTGATATGTCACGGCTAAATTGAATCCAAAACACCCCCTAACATGCAGAGGGTAAGGTCCTGAAAAAGACACCCATAATTTATTAATCTATCAGAAATTATTCTTTCCAATTTTAGCTCAGCTTTCCTGCCTGCACATGATGAATGTTCCTGTGTGGGGGTGCACTGGAACATGGGGAAGCAGATGCGTGCTGCAGGGGTAGCTTTCAGGCAGTGGCTATGACCCAGCAAGCAGTGGGTGTTCCTGGGCTTCCCATCAGGGCTCCACACCTCAGCAGGCTTCACTGTGCCCCTGCTGCTCTGTCCTGAAGCTGGTTCTGGGAACAGCATGAACCTTCCTGTCAAGAAACAAAGGGAGAAGGGGGTCTGAGAGTCTTAAGATGGATTCCCCATCACATTAAGGGAATACACTGGTACTTGTGCTCTCACAGGACCAGTCAGGCATTGGTTTTATTGGAATAAGAATTGATGTTAGGAAGAAGGAAAAACATTTATGTTCCGTGTCAAAAGTGTGCAATAGAAACACAGCATGCCAAGGCAAGAGCTGGGTCCCCAGTGCAACATCCATCTCCTCTTAATTAAATCTCCTGCAGCCAGCAAGCTCCATTCAGTCCCAGCAGTGAGCTGTGGATGATGTATGAGATAAGCCTTTCCAACCCACCCACTCTACACATCTCCGCTTGCTCTGTGCTGGTGGGCTGCTGAAGATAATAGCAAAGCCAGATGCAGGGAGAAAGTCCCTCCATTGGTAAATAAATTATTTACAATACTATTTTTTATATCTGCTGCCTCCCTGCACTCTTGGAAATATTGAGCATGGAGAATTTTAAACAATTAGGAGGTTTGGGAATGACTCCTACTGCATCAGTACAGCTGTATCATCCACAGCCTGTGGGGGAATGTGTGTTTCACAACTGGTTCCAAAACAGGAGAGCCAGCTTATGTGCTGTGGGTCAGTAAGGGGTCTCTGAGCCAGCCGGTCACTTTCCCTGGAGCTTCCTATCAGTCAGAGAGGCCAAGGACTTTTCCTGCCAGTTACCTTACCTTTTAGAGTACCAAGTGCATACCCACGCACATGCAAGGCCAGAAAATCTGGCCTGACTTTTTGAAGCACCACTGTGTTTTAGAAATCATCCCTTCCATTTGATGATGAGCAGTGTTGTTCTGAGGTGGATACAGCATTCTGTCTCCTGGAAGAGAAGGAAACAGCTGAAACCTCTTTTTGCCAGTACTGCAACCAAGAAAGTAAATTTTTTCAGGGGTCAAGTCATACACAGCAATGGCTCTGGTTCTTTACTGTCTTCTGTGGCTGCTTATGCAGTTTCTCCTGCCTCAGTCACACACAGAGCCTTTCCAATAAACCCCGTGAAGCCCTCTGTGCTGTGCTGGTCACGCATTTCAGTGAGCTCACAGAGATCCAGGTTTTGCATGAAGGCTCGAGCATGTTGTTCAGTTTGCACCATGTTATCCCTGGTCCTCGTGTTCTTGCTGGAACACATCTACATGAAGTCCAGGAACACTTTCCAGTGTTAGATCATCTCCCTGCAATAATAGTAATGATAATTAGTCTTTTTATCATGCCCATTTGCAGCCAATCTTGGGATCAAAGCTCCTGTAAGCACCTGAAAACTGTGTTGCCCTGACATTCAGCCTGTGTGGGCAGACACATTTGCAGGGTGGTTTCAGCAGGACTAGGCTAAAGATCTTTTGCTTGCAAAAGTCTGCGGGTGAGTCTTTGCCGATTTTCATTCATGTTCTTTACTCTGTTCCTAATGGAAGTCTGCTTCTCACAGGATGTAAACAGCACACCAGATGTTTCTGCAAAGTTAAGGCAATTAATTGAACCAACCACTCCCACTGCCCAAGCAATTTAAGGTAGTTTGCTTTTGCTATTATTTCCTTGATCAAGGAAAAAGATTGTTGTTCTCCAAGGGAATGAAAAAAGAGAGACTCAGGGGAAAGTTTGGGGAAAGAAGATTAAAAAAGAAAAGGTTTAAAAGTTACCCTGGTCCTTCTTTTTGGATGACTCCACTGGAATTTAACTCTTTACTTCCAGTGGGGACTTTTTCCCATTTATGTTAGCATTAAAATCTGATTTGTTCAACTTTTTGAGTGGCAGAAGGAAGGCAGTGTAGCACACCTACATCTCCCTGCTGTAAGATCTCAAATCTAAACTTGATGAGATTTGTTGCAATGAGGCATTGCTGTTTCCGTACTTGCTTCTTTTCAGCAGGTGCTGGAATAGAACAAAGCACCATTTCTGAAGGTTATGATAGGACTGTAAAGACCTGCAGAGAATGAATCATCCGCGCAGCTTATACATCCATCCTGGGATGAGATGAAGCCCATCTGGAAATAGCTACATCAGCTCCCTGAGTTTGGATGCATGCATGTCAGATGATCCATCAGACACGAGGGAAAAGGTTCATAAGCAAATCTAATGTTACAGACTTACAGCTGTCACACTGGCATAGCAACCTAGGTTTTGGCTTTCTGTTTTCTTTCTGTTTTTGAAAAAGCCATCAGCTGTAAATGTGGATTCCACTGATGGGGGAAAAGATGAAGGGGGCTCTCAGCCCTGGGAGCACTGGGAAACTTAAACCTCAATGCACAAAAGACCCACCACCTCTTCATGGAGGAAAGGGATTGCCTGGTGAGCTGAAGCACTATTAGAACCAGGTTTGTGATCTTGATTTGTTTTAGAGTTGATCCTTTTTCTTATGAGAAAGCCACATACTTGGTGCACATTCACAAAACTAAAATAGTTGCTTGTGTATCTTCAAACCACAGATAAAGTGAAATCAAAGTGTCACTTCTGCTGGTGCCCACCATGTGTGGTCCCTACAAAAGACCTCTCAGCTCCTCACAGGCTCCTGGTGCCAAGAGCTTGGCTCACAATGCCCAGCCTGGCTCTGATGCTCCTGATTCTCCCCATTACTGGTGGGTCAAGATGTGACAAGCCCATTTTCTGCACCATGTGAACAATAGCTAAGTCTAGGACAAATCCTGAACAAAAATACAATCTAATGCTGAACTGAAGACAACCACATGAGGGAGGACACCCACATACCTGGCTGGCTTCTCTGGTGGCTCAAACTTGGCTTAGGCTGCAGTCCCTGTCCATCACTAATTGCCACACTGAAGAGCCCCAGAGGTAAAGCAAGCATGGATAAGAACAATTTCCACAAAGTGGGACCTCAGTTGCAGGGTTAGCATCCAGAAGCAGTGAGGGCCAGCCTTAGATCCTCCCTAAAGGATGAGCCAAGAGTGGTAACATGGCCTGCGGGCAGGGGCTTTGCAAACCAGGACGCTGGTTCTGTACTCGCAGCAGCCAGGCAAGGCAGGCCTTGATGAAGGCCGGGGTCAGCCAGGAGTGAAGATCATCAAGCAAGCTCCTGGTGACAAAACATGTCCTAAGTCAACTCAGGAGGCCAGCCTGCAGACGAGAGCTCAGACCCACAGGTCTGTGGCCAGGAATGGGCATAGCTGTGGCTGAGCAAAACCACAGCACAGCTCAAACAGGAAGGGAAGATCCAGGGCTGGGCTTAAATGGAAGCGTTGGGTGTGAATATGTTTATATGCAGTCAGGGCCTTGACAAGTCAGGAAACCTGGCTCACAGCCCTCTTCCTGGGCAACTGGACCATGCTGTTGAGTTAATAAACCAGGAAACTTGAAAATCAAGTGCACTGAATTCCTATATTTATTGACTTGAAATATTCAAGTTGGATCTTCTCTGTAGGTCCCCAGGAATCCCTGTGCAGCTGGATGGCTGCAAAGCCAGTTGAGTCATTCCGGGGTAAAAGTGATCCTTCTATGAGTTTAGCTGAAGGACAAGAGAAACTGATACTGATTTTTTGCTTATCCAGTAATTGTGGAAAGTACAGGGCATTCGATAGGTGCTGATGAGCAGTGATAGAAGGCTTGGTGCATATGCATCTTTCTTTGGAGACGAGAGTACACTTCCTGAGAGGCCTGTGCTGGCCGTTAGCGGCTAAAGAGACCTATGCTAAAAAAAAGAGATATGCAAATTTGGAAGAATTCTGCTTTTCCTTTCATGTGGTTTCCAGCAGGAAAGATCATAGCATCATAAAGCATAAATCTTCTGGAGAGTTGCCTCCAAAACCTGCATCAAGCGGGCCCACCCTAACTGCTACATCATGTTGTTCAGAGCAATTCAGAGCGGAGAAGCTCATCTCCTCCATCCTCTGGACTTACAGAATGGCTCTTCAAGTTAGAGCTCAGAAAGGAGCTGGGTCCAAAATGCCAACAGGAATAGGCCTGGTTTCAGCATGCATTTAGTTTATTTATTTTCCTGAAGAAACAGTTCAGTTGCTGGACCTTATTCACAATGCAGCTTAACACACAAGTCTGGCTCAGTCTTATTTGTGATGAGTTGTTCTCAGGAAAACCTTTTCCCTTTCTCTTCTTTCAGTGATCTGCACCACATGAAATGAGGGATGCAGCCTCCTCTCACGTGCCTGCCTTATGCCCTAGGAAGGTTCTGGAGTCAGCACTGGACTGTAGGCAGCATGCAAGGTCTTTGGACCATACCTGCCTTGCTGTGCCTGCCTGGGACATGAGCTCATGCCTGCTCTGTGGTCTGTGCATTCCTTCACTGGCCTTCTGGGATCTGAGTCATTGTGCCCTCTCTTAGGTGTAGAGTAATAGCAAAACCAGTGATGAATAATCGGAGTTAATAATAATGCTTGCCTAAGGTACTTGGTGCACTTTGCTCCCAAATAACTGTTGAACGAAAACACCCTGTCTGCTGGGGACATGCCGTGGCCGTGCAGCACTCTGAGACTTAACAACATCTGACAACAGCCAGCCCCCCTGGCAAGCTGTAGGTTCCAGCCAGCCATTGCCAAGCCCCTTTTTTTTTCCACGGAAGTGCTGAAAGTCAGCTAAGTAATGCTCTTCCAGTGAATTAATTCCCCCAGCGGCATGCGGACCAGAGTGGATCCATTCCCTGGGTGCTCACCCAGGAAGTCATTAGCAGCTTGCAGGCAGAGGTCGATCCCATTACCATGGTTTTGTAATGCTTTGTTCAAAAAAATAAGCCAGTGCCTTAGGACTGAAGCTGACCTTGAATGAAAAAGAAGGAAAATCCATCATGTCTGGAGCTTGTCTCTATGGGCTGAAATGTGCTTCTGTTGGGATTCTAATTTTGGGGAAAGCAATTTAGGGAAAGGAGGAAAGGTGGGAGCAACATTTTGGATGTGGAACAATTGTTTCATCAGTGTAGGTCTGCTCCTAAAGAAGATAATTTCTTTGACTCCTTGTGTCCTCTGCAGAATGACTGAAAGAGAGCTGGAAAAGGATGTGGCTGAGGCCTCACTCATTGGTGCAGTGACCTCTGTGCAGATGTTCTGGCTGTGAGCAGTCAGTTGTACACAGACAGACTTCATTTCCCTGCTGGCAGATAGTGCTCGTTTTGGTGTTTTCCCTTTAGAACTAGGGTGAGTCCTTTCCATGAATGGAGAGTAGATTCTTCCAACCAGTAGATCCTGGGTAGCTGGCAAATACCCAGGAAAAACAGAATCCAAAAGAAGTCGGGTAGGGTATCTGGCTACGTGACTCACATTAGTCCATTTTCTTTCTCAGCTGGATTTTCTGCTTCCTCAGTTTTAGTTTTCAGAGTACAAGTACTAGGCACTGGAGGTGGTTATGGAGAGGGGGAAGGCTAAGATGTCTCTTGCTGTGGGCCCATTTGTCTTTTCTGTGGTTTGGATGGATCAGGGGGAGCTCCAGTCCAGATAGCTACATGATGTGCAAGGGGATTGGAAGAAAGAAACATGCTGTGGTTGACACTTGCACAGCTTTAGAGATGTCTCCTGGTGTCACTAGATGCTTTCTCATCCAGATCTGGACTTCCTCTTTTCTGCCTAGCAGGCTCTTCTCTGTGATGGCCTCTATTAGATGAGTCAAAGCATACCATTCACTTTGATGCAATAATACAAGTATAAGCTGCTTTCTGCTTCATGTGGGTCCATTTGCTTCTATTTATGATGAATTAATATTTTCTTCTGTGCTGTGAATGGTAGCACTCAGCATACAGCAGGTATGCTGCTAATTGTGTCAGCAAAGCTGGTTAGGGAAGGAGATAAGAGGGGAAGGAATGAATCACTGAAGGGAATAGCTGGCTCAGGCACTGCCATGTTATCATCACGACCGCACAGCAGCTTCTGTGCCTACTCACCTGCCCAGCGTGAGGTCCATTTGGACCTGCAGGACACACTGTGACATGAAACTGTCTTTCCTTTAAGCCTCCCAGAAATCTCTGGGCACAAATGAGCTGGCAAAGAGGTAGCTCAGTCATGATCTCCAACCACTGGGAACCTGCAGAACAGTGCTGACTGCCAAGTGCTGCTTGATCCAGTAGGCAGAGGCAACTGTAGTGGCTGGATCCAGACGTGAATGGTTAGGAAAAGACAGGAGATACCGAGCTTTATTGCCTGGGAAGTAAATTAAATACTGGGACAGCTCATGTGGTAGGTTCTTCAAAGTCCTTGAAGCTGAGAACAGGTATCACTTTCTACATAATGCCATCAGGTGAATTTTTCTGAAGGGGCACACTGTTAGGAGTGATGGGAGAATGTGTTTGGCATAAATGGGACGAAAATCAAACACTACTTGGTAGCACTGGATCTCCAGAGACCTCTGTAATACGAAGGTGAGTAAGTTGTAGTAGAGTTCTTACCATCTTCCTGTAGCATTTCCTGGTGCTGCTACAGTTGGGTCCTCCCAGCTCCTCAAATTGATGTATTAGACATTCCAGATTTCATAGTGGTGCCCACCCACACATTGCCACGGTTTTAACTGTGTAAAATTGTCTTTGGCAGAAAAGAAAGGATTTGTTCCAGGACAAACAAACCTCAATCAGAATAGCTTACAGATAATCACACAACTTTGCTCTTGTATACAACAGCAGATACTATGTGATACCAACCCAGGTCCAAGTCCAACTCCTCCAAGTTCATCTGCAAATCACCTTGAATTGCTGGAGAAGTGCAAAGTGTTGTTTGTTTTTGATAAACAGCAGAGCAAGTCTCCCTCTTCTTCATTTTTCTTCCTCCTCCTCATCCAGAAGTTAAAAACCAAGGAGGATAAAAAGAGCATCCTAAGGGGGAGAGTTACCACATGCTGCTGCCAGTGTTAGGAAAACAGTACTGAGTCACACAAATAATTTTAGCTGCTTCTAAATACACTGTGCTCTCAGCAGGCAGCCTTTCCAGCTATAATCTCGCCGGCTGTCCCTAATTCTGAGCACACCGTATACTCTTCTTCCTTCCTGGTTGCAAATGAGTCAGAATTTCTCTCTGTCACTCACCTGAGCCAGAAGGAGTTCACCAACTCAGTGCTTGAACACTAATACACAATTAGAGGGTGTATTCCCTCACCCTGTAAAAAACCCACGCTCTCACAATCCCAAACAAAAAATGCAAGGTACAGTTGGGATTCCCCACTGAAATGCAATAGCTGGGGAGCAGTTTTGGCTATGTTGGTGTGGTAGGCTGGGAGAGCTGTCTAGGCAGCCTGCTTAAATTTTGCTTGCTGTTTGAGGAGATATCAGCTCTCAGAGGCAAGGGGGTTGCCCAGGGGAATGGACAGCATGGATATTGGAGCCCCCCAGAGACTGAAGCCATATAGCTCTCACTAGCTTCATTAAAAAAAGCTAGGAGCAGGCCTCTGAAGAAAAGAAAGTGGAAAAAGGAAAGGGTCAGTCCAGGAACCAGGATGAGTTTAGAAGTCTCACGAGACTATTTCTTGTTTGTATACTGCTATCATCCATGGAGAACATCTCAGCTGTTCGTGGTTGGTTGGTTAGTTGGCTCGTTTCTGTTTGTCTGTTTGGTTTTTAAATAAATAATATTTTAAAGGAAATTTGGAAAATTCTGTCAATCCCAACATGGAAAAAAAAAAGAGGCAGTGTTCAGTCTTAGATGAAGTGATACATTTGCCCAATTCTATGTTTTTATCAGATTAGAAGAATTTCATTTTATTTTTGTATGTAGAAGTTGTCTAAGTGAAAACACTCCCAGATTCTCCTTTCATTTGTTCTTGTTCTCTCTTTCTCTATGCATCACCTTAAATATAGTTTTGTCTACCTCTTCCCTTTACTTAACCTAGATGAGTCTTTAAGTTTATCTGTATTTATTCCTTTCTGCATTTGGTATACACAAATACTTTTTATTCTCTCAAGCAAAACCAATAAAAAGCTAATTAGGAAAAAAATCTTATCTAGAAAGCTGTAATAGGTTTTATTATCCTTGGTTTTGAAGGTCAAAAGAAAGGGGAGTGCCAGAAATAAAGATGTGAAAAATCAAGGAATGAAATGGAGAACGCACACACACACATACAGAGAGAGAGAGAGAAAAAAGAATGCAAACACGAAAAGAGTAATGCTAAGGGGAAAAATAATCCTGGGTAGTAGTAAGCACTGTCCAGAAGAATAATAGGATCATGACTTAGGATCATGACTTGTTCTGTCATCAAATGTGGACCAATGAAATGGCAAAAGCATAGGTGGACATTAAGACATGGTAATGTAGAAAGACCAAGAGGTCACCAAAGGAGATGTAAGTGGCTCCAAGGGATATCAAGAGCAATTTATTATCAAAAGATGTTCAACTTACTTAAAAAAACCAACAGTAAATGAAACATTGTCCAAGTGTTCTCAGGGGAAGGAGAACGACAGATGGCAAACAGACCAAATAGCTCCCTGGAAAGGCTGGAAATTGCTGATGGAAAAGGCAATGACGAAAGAGCGGGTGATGAAAAAGTAGTGCATCTGAAGACAGACTGAGCTTCATGAGCAGATGGGGCATTGGGTACCCGCTGGCAGAGACCGAAGGCACACTTTCAGCCACTGTTTTCCCAAGTGAAGTGGTTCAGATCTTGCCCACATTGTCCACAAACTGAACAGGGAATGTCCCTGTGGTACCTACAGGTTCTGTGATCCTGTGAGGCTGCCATGAACTCCAAATACAGTGTGGAGATCATGCAGCCAACCTTTGATCACTGAGAGCTGAACTGTCTTTTAAATTCCTTCTCACTAAGTCCCCACTTTGGAAACATTGAGAACAAATTACTAGAAAAACATTTTGTATCTTTTCAAGGAAAAAAGGTACCAGTAGCTCCACAAAGAGTGTATTTGGTTTTTATGGTCAGGTTTTGGTAGTGACAGGGAGCTACAGAGGTGGCTTCTATGAGAAGCTGCCAGAAACTTCCCCCGTGTCTGACAGAGCCGATGCCAGCCGGTTCCAGGACAGACCCACAGCTGCCCAAGGCTGAACCCATTGGTGAGGCTACTAGTGACTCTGATAACATATTTAAGAATGGGGGAAAAAACTTGTGCAGAGCAGCAGCAAAGAGAGGAGTGAGAGGAGCCCTGAAGACTGTTCCAGGGCGGTGCAGAAGGAGGGGCAGGAGGTGCTCCAGGCACTGGAGCATCCCCTGCAGCCCATGGTGAAGCCCATGGTAAAGCCCATGGTGAAGGAGCTGTCTCCCTGCAGCCCATGGTAACTCATCATCTGGGAAAGCTCTAAGCAGCTTCTTGCTTCTTCTCTGAGAATTAGGCACCAGATTGAAACAAATTGGAATTACTGTCTTTTTAGTTATCTGCATGCTAACAGCTTCCCAAGCCTCCGTGAATCTAGCAGAAAATGGAAAAATCTAATTCATAGAACAGGACTAGAAACCACTTCCCCTCATGTTCTAATTATATCGTAAAAATGGGAAACATTTTTTATTTTTATTTTATAGAAGTGCTTCTCAGTGCAATTGATGCCTCTGTCTTGGAGTGGTTTTGTGCATTATCAGGGCAGTATCACTCAGTAACAGATGGAAACCATAGGAATTATTTCCATCTGTTATGGGAAAGGAAAATCATTTTGCCTTTAAATGGTGCAGCATAGGAAAATAATCAAGCTTACTTTTTTTTTCCAGGCATATTTTCTTGGTGGGTTTTGATGTGAGGCTGAAGAATGTTGGGATGAGAAGCACTGTGCTCATTGCTAGCCTGCAGTGGCCACAGATGTTGTACAGGAGACCTGTACCCCTTTCTGTGGGGACATTCTTGTTGGTGGCCTCTGAGATGGGGAGCGAGAAGGAGTGGATGTCACTTGGGCAACCAAATGCATAATGTGCTTTTCTCTGGCTCTGTCCTACCATTTAATGCACCTATAAAATAGACATGGTCAAAATCCAAACCTAGGCTTGCACCAAAGCATTCACTGAAAATCAGTCTGACTATCAAAAGCCATCAATAGCAAATGCTGCATGAAACCAAAATTCTGTGGAAACATTTCAGTGCTGCCAGTACACGTGTGGCTAGTTTGGGAGATTATATCAAGTTAACCAAACTTTCTCCTGTAGTAGGTCATCTGCCTTTCAAATCAGTGCACATCCTAAGTGTGATATGCCTTGACAGGTGTTTTGATGCTGCCCCAGGTGACAGACTCAGGATCAAGTCAGGAATGATAGCAAAGGTTAGACTATTGTTAAAATACAGGATAGCATAGAATAGAGTAGAGCAGAACAGACTAGTTCAGTTTGAAGAGATCTAGGATGACCATCTGGGCCAACTGTCTGGCTAGTTCAGGGCTGACCAAAAGTGAAAGCATGTTCTTAAGGTCAGTGTCCAAATGCCTTTTAACCACTGACAGGCTTCGGCCATTGACCACCTGTTGTTTGGATGCTGTCTTGGTAAGGAAATGCTTCCTAACATCCAGTCTGAACCTCCCCTGGTGCAGCATTGAACCATTCCCACATTTCCTGCCACCGGGTACCAGGCAAAAGAGCTCAGCACCTCCCTTTCCACTTCCCCTCCTCAGGAAGTTGTAGAGAGCAATGAGGTCACCCTTCAGCCTCCTTTAAACTAGAAAAACCCAAAGCCACTCCTTACTGGACATGCCTTCCTTATGTGTCTTTATTAGAAAAATAAAATTTAAAAAGTAGTTACCAGTAGTTTGTGGGTAGCTGTCAAACTGGAAGGGCTTTAGAGGTCCGTCTACAAGGGATGTCACAGTCTAATCACAATTTCAAATTTCTGTTAATAAATTGGACATATTAAATACCAAGTGGCATGCTATTTAATTTGTGGGGCCAAATTACAAGAACTTTGACAGCAGTGAAATTCAGCATGATCTGTTGAACTGGAAAGAAGGTCTGAAATCAGTGAGATAGCATTTGGCAAAAGACAGGTGAGCACTTTGCACTTCAGAAGAAGCTGAATTCCCAATGCCATGCTAGCTGGACAGAATTAAAAACCTTGTGAGCTATGATATTTATATGAATGGAAAATAACTCTCTGGGCAGTACTTTGGAAAAACATGTAGAAGAACACAGACCGAATGTGAGCTGCCAGTGTGATCCTGCTGTAAAAATCAAGGCAGGACTCAGATATGCTCCAGCAGAATTGTTGTTTGTCTGTCTTCTAGCATTTCTGAAGAGGCAAAAGAAGGAGAAACTGTCGTTCAGGAGGAAGAATGTAATACATTGCTTGGAAAATTTATCCTCTTATCTCCATGAAACATAAATTTCCCTCCTCCCAAGATCAGATGATGATGGGATTTCTTTGGCTTACAGAGGTTGGACTAAATGAACTAAGGATGTCTTCACATCTCTCCAATCCTGCAAAATAAAATCATAAGAATCCTATTAAAAAAAATCATGTGCACAATAAAATTAAATGCAAACCTGCATCTTTAACAGCACAGATATTTAAATAGTCACAGGAAAACCACACCAATACAGTTTGAAGGACACTTTGTTCTGTGGACTTTTTGAATCAAGACAAAACAGTCTTTATTTTTGGCTCCAGTTGAAGATTCTGATCATCCTGAGGGGGGAGATCTCTTCAGAACCGAGTGCAGGGATGATAGTTTGTGCTGTGTGCACCTTTCCAGGCAGATCAAACTGTTCTGTGTACAAAAATGGCAGGTTTGTGGTACTTCAGCTGTGAGGGTATTTTTTGATCACATGCATTTTTTTCTGGACCACTGTGCTGAAGGTGATTTTCTTGGTTGGCATTACATAGATAAAATAATGAGGTAGAGCAGGAATTCCTGTGACACTGACATTTTGCATTTTGGGGCAAAAGGTGTGTTGTAAGTCCACTGCTTTCTGCTTTATTTGCTTGGCAATGGAGAATTTGCCTCTTTTGACAGCAGTGCTAAACCTTAAAAAACCCCACAGCCACTTTAGTGTAAGCTGCAGAAAAGCAAGATGCAGACCTGTGTCTTGAGGTGGGGAAGAGCTATGAATCAATACCTTCCTGGAGAACCAGACCTGCGAGGCTCCTGGGCATGGGGCAGGAGCAATAGGTGCTCTCAGTGACATCACCTGAACCACTGTATGTTACTACTCTGGTACCAGCTCCAGGGGCTGATGTCAGTGTCTTGGATCTGCTTTTTATCTGAGATATGGCACACCACATCTCAGTTTGTAGAAAGGATCTGGATGAAAATCTGGGATGTAGTTTAGGTTACTCGCTGGCTGAAGTAAACTTTGAGTCCTGGTTGCCTGCGCTGACACGTAAATCAACTTGGAAATGCAAACAATCCATATTTAGCGGATGAGGCGTTTCTGTTAAAATTTATGAGCCTCTTTAAGCTCCCAACCCATTCAAAATTACTTCTTCACCTTTTCTATGTGAAGATTCACCTTTTCTTCACCTTTTCTAATGTGAAGCCTTTTCTAATTGCTTCACCTTTTCTAATGTGAAGCCATGAAAAGACATTGGCAGGATCATCTAGAACATCTTCCTTGTCAAACCAAGAAAGGGACAGCAAAAGATACCCAGAACAGAAGACTGTTTTGGGTCTTGCATCGGCCAACCTGTGGTGTAAACATTTCTGCTCCAGCCAAGCAAAGATGTGTCTGCTGAGGTCACCTCTGAGTTCAGCCCTTGGTGTGCCATTGCAGGATGGCAAAACCCATCCAGGGCACCTCCCAAAATCCTCTTGTTTTTCAGGAAGGCAAGGGCCTTTCCTTGGCTCTCCCTCATTGCCACAAGAGGGCTCTGGGAAATCAGCCCAGTGGCCCTCAACAAGCAGATGTGTGCTTCTAGTTTGGCCCTTTAAGCTGCACTACACAATTGCAAAAGTCTGTCGAAAGGCAGCTGAGACTAGGTTGGCTTGGAAAAATATATTGGCAAAGGTCTGGAATAATCCACCAGTATTAAACCTGCTGGGTGTCCACACAGCTGTTGAGTTTCAGGACAGTAGAAGAATCAAAGTGGCTCGAGTCAGACAGGGGAATCAAACAGAGTGCTGCAAACAGGGGCTGCACACAGGAGTTCTAGAAGAAACCATCCAGAGCGAAGACCCTGCCTTCTCAGGCCTGATGCTGATGGTTCTGCAGTGGGTTGGCTGCAGTTCTCCATTTGCACATCTGATCCATGTCTTAGAAGTTTTACATTCACAGCCCAGACAGCAAGGCCACCTCTGTCCTGGTGCCTTTTCTTCTAGAGGCAGGTTTCACAGAGCAGCCAAGGCACAGATGGATGTCTGCGCTTCCTCACCAAGGCAGGACAACATGCCGAACGACGACTTGCACACCCATGGAGAAGAAGCCTACACCAGGGTGACAGGACAATGGTCTAGGGCAGGAGGGAAGCATACACCAAATGCCATTTTAGCAGTACAAGTTTGGGTGGGGAAAATACATCTTTTCTTTCCCAGCCTTCCCACTCCAAAAGTAGCAGAAAGTTTGATTAGGTAAGCAATTAAAGCATACGCATGTTGCTCTCCTTCCTGTTTCTTGAGCACATCAGAAGATGTAATGAGGTAGTAAATTTGGCACTTAGGTGGAGTATTGAAATCAAAGACAACAAGGCCTTTTTCTCATTTCTCCCCTCTAATTGTAATTTAGTTTAATTCACTTATTCTATAGTAATTTAAGTAAATGACTGGGAAATTATGAGCTCTTTGCTGCACACCATTTTGTGATTATGAATTCATTCAGCTTTTTCTTAAATGTCACAGATGGTTACAAATGAAAGCCCAGAATGAGGTGGACTCACTCACTAGAGACAGGCTGAAGGGGAGAGTAGGAATTCCCCTCATTTTACTATTTCCTCTTCATTCAGCAGACCTGAACTATTCTCAAACCCTCTAAGCGGATGTATTTGGGGGAAATACCAACCAAATAGGGTGATGTGATCAAAGATGCCTGTGGATGAAGAATTGTTTAAGAAAAGCTCGCCTGTTATGTCCCAAACCAGTACCGTGAATGAAGCCATGGGATGGAGGCAGGAGGGAGAAGTAGGGAGTCTTGCACACCAGACATGTTGTTATCTAGATCTGGATCTTAAGACATCAGAAGGTGTTTGGAGCAGCAAAGGGACAGACCGTATCTCAGCAGTGGCACCTCAGGAAGATCAGCAGTAGGATGAGGCCTCTTTCAGTTGCTGTGGAAGTTGGTGGGAAGCTTTCCACTGAGTAATGCTGCTTGTTTGTGTCATCTACAGAATAAAACCTGCAAGGTTAGAAGGAAGCCATTCTCATGACTTGGTAATCTAACCACAGAATCACCATCTGCTCAGGAGCAGGGACCTTCCCCTTCAGAGGGATTGCCTTTGGGACACCTTGTTAAGGGGCAGTTTGGTGAGAAGAAGGGACAGGTTAACTCTTCAGCATTTCAGCATCCTGTGTCATTCTGAGAGCTGTGTTAAACTGCTCCCTTCTCCCTTCTCTGAGGTTTTCCTGTGGCTAATTAATTACAGAGAGAATTCAGAGCCCTTTGTGGGTAGTTTGTCAACTTTGCGCTATGAGTCAAGAGGAGTGCACCTCAACAAGTTCTGGAATGTGGGCTGGGCTCCATGAGGCATTCCCAAATTTGGTAGTTTATCTGGATTTGTCTGGGATACTTTGCATCCTCTCTGTGTAGCCAATCCATCTTGCTTTCGAGGCAGCACATATCATGGAACATGCAGCAAGCAAAGAGGGTGGTGGCAGCCATCATGGAGTCCCAGGGACCTTGAATTGTTCCTGAATTTACCAGATTAATGCAATATTGCAATACCTTTTCTCCAGCTTGCCCTTGACGTCATAAACAGCAGCAATGAACAGAGAACATCAGAATTAAATCCTCCCTTTCCTATTTTATATGTAATAAAAACAGTGACAAGAATATGGAAATCCAGACAGCATAAATAGTCTCCTTCCTTCCTAATAACCAAGAGACTGAAGAGATAGCTAAGTATAAATATACCTTTGACCTCCAGACTTCACAGTTAAGCCCAAACTTACACAAAATATTAGTCCAGAAAAAGCCATGTCCTTCGAAACAACAGGCACGTTTGTTGGCATGACATGGGTTCATCTCCTTACCATCTCTTCAGAGGCCACTTCTCCAGGAAGGGTTTCCTCCTGCTTCTGTATAATCTTGTGGCTCAGGCTCATGGCATTACCGCTGTGGAAATTCAAAATACTCAGTGTTCAGCTTGCAGGGGTTTGGCCATAGCTTACCAAGTATCCCCTGAGGAGAGGCTGTCTTATTTGGAAAACCTGAGGTCTGTGGGCAGGCTCAGGTTGTTTCAGCAGGAACTGCTCTTATTTGTGGTTTATTACTATGCAGTGAGCTGGAAGAAATTATGAAATTACTTCAGTGACCAATCATACAGCTCAATAAAAAAAGCACTGGCACTCAGATGAAGTTGAGGGTCCATTGGCAGACACACATCTAGCAGATTCTGGGCTGAGGAAAAAAGAGGTTTGTAGATAATTCACAAGCAAGAAATTGATGAAATTATGCCAGAAGGAATTCAGCAAGCCCCATTCCCTGTCTTCCTGATTACTTAAACAGTGCAGTCCATGTTCCATGTGTTTGCCTTCTGCCCTGCTTATAGCATTGTGTAAATCCACCTATGTGAAACAGTCTTAAAAAAGAAATGGAAAATACTCATAAGAAATTCAAATTAAATAGCTGGTGTGTGAAGGAAAGAACAATGTTTAAAGATCAGTATAAGGGCCTCAGGACTATTTGTCATTCAAGGCCTTCTGTAATTTTGGTGCAGTATGTAACAATCTTTTATTCGTGAGCTTTTTGGATGTGTTCCCACATTAAAATCATGTGTTAAATCTTGGACCTCAAAATCACAAACAGGAGAGAGAGATGATAATGGGAGGACCTTAGTAACCACAGGCTTAAAACAAGGAAGAAATTTTGTTTGTTTGTACCAGCTGTCAGCTTCCAGGCTATAAATCGTAGGGATTCAGCCAAACCTTGGCTAACCTTGACCAGCTATCTGAGCAGACTTCAGTTGACAGTCACAGCTGGTTTGGGCTAGTTGTGGCTGTTCTGCTTACCCACATCAGGGCTTGAGTAAAAGCCCAGTCTCTGTAACCTCTTGGCTGCCCTTTCCCCCTGACTGAGCCTTCTCACAGGAAGGCAGGACTTTTCCATCTTTTCCAGACTTGATTCGTGGTAGGATCCTAGAGTCTGCAAGTCAGATCCCTGGGATTTCTCACTTGAGAATGCAAGTGTGACAATCACTGGAGAAACAAGAGCACAAGACTTGGACTAAAACACCAGCAAGAGATGTTGATGCTGGTGTACGTGGAATGTGGCAGTTACTGGAATGTACAAGTGCAGAAGCTCATAGCTGAACCTTGAACCCACCTTCCAGTTTCCTTTCCTTCTCAAAAGCCTTTGAATTAAACGGCATCATCAGTGGCCTCATATTCAGCTTCTGCTTTTCCTAAGCTACCAAGAAGATCGGATGGGAACTTAAATGTGTAAACAATCCATATGCTAGGAGAAGACTGTGAACATGTGTTGGGCTTACTTTCCTGGTGCATAATTATTACAGATACTTAAGTACCAAAGAGGTTGCACAATACCTTAATTACTGTGTTTAGATGCAGCCTGTTCAATGTAGGAGTCATACTCTCTGGCTCAACTTTCTCTTCAAGGTGTAATTTGAACAGTCATTGCTGAGATACATGGGTGGCTATCATGCACTAAAGTGTTCAATATGGCTCATACAGATCAAAAATGGGTATTCTTCATCCTGCTTTTCAAGGTGAGCTTTGCACTTTGTGAGCTTGTAGCCTGTTGTGTAAAAGTTGCCAGTCCTTTGAAGTAGAAAGAGGGCAGATTCATATTCATGTGCAATGGAGATTCAGTGATTCCTCTTATAGGCACCTTTTGGTTGTTTCCTCTTAGTATCTGAAACATATGTGCTTCTGCACATACTTGTACTACCAAATCTGATTGGTATCCAAATTGTTAGGGGAGTAGAAGGAAATTTTCAGATGAATCTGAACAAGATTCTAGGATGGTGCACTACAAACATATTTGGCACCTGGTGGTACACCTGAGTTGACTGTTTTTCCTTTGAAAGCTTGACTGAAATTAAAACAAAACAAAACCAAAAAAGAGACAGGAGATGGATTCAGTTTCACATAAATCTCATGATGCAGGTCCAGGAGAGGGGGTCATTCTACCTGGCTTCAGGGGTCTGCAACCTAAGGTTGCTGCTTGGCACCAACATAACCATTGGTGAGAAGGGGGTGTTGTAGGAAGTGGTGTCTGCAAACTTCTTTCCTCTTCTCAGGGACTTGGCTTACCCCAACAGCAAATCTGTTGTAGGTGAACAATTTACTGTCCTTGTCCTTTCTCATCACTGTCCTCAGTAAAATTAAAGTGTAAAGCAAAGAACTTCATCCCTGTTTCAATCCCCCAGCTCAGCACTAGGGCTGCAGAAACATCTGAGAATGCTGAAAGAGGATATTTCTCAGGTGGCTTCTCACTTCTCAGCCTTGGGGAGCAACTGGTCAGAGCCAGGTCTAAGGAATTTGGGCAGGGGGATCAGTAGACAAAATAGAATGCAAGTGAGATGTGGCAAACAGTTCCTAATAAAGATACCCATGAATGGAGTACCTGTGTTGGACCCTGAGGACTTATTCCAGCTTCTCTCAGTCAGGCCAGTGCTGTCAGCCACAAGTAGATTCAGCCATCTCTTAAGCTCATTCAGAGGAACTTAATACCTACAGTTTTGTTGCTCTCTTGAAGACAGTCCATACTCAGGATCCCAAAATGGGCCACTTCTTAGACCACAGATAGGTTATTTAGGACTGATTTCCTTTGAGGCCCCTAACTAGGACCATGTCTTCTAGACCCTACTGCGTGGCATAGGCCTAAACAAAACATTGGTGCCTCACCTCGTCTAATGCTGTTTGCTTAGCTGGCTCTTCCCTCAGCTATTTTTTTTCTAGCTGAGCAAATAAACAAAGCCACCCAGTTTAAATACCTGTGTTACAATTTTTATCTGAGCAAGAGAACATTTTCCAGTAGCTCTAGCCACGTGCACAACACTAAGGACCT
Source organism: Machaerirhynchus nigripectus (assembly GCA_013397975.1). Lineage (NCBI taxonomy): Eukaryota > Metazoa > Chordata > Aves > Passeriformes > Dicruridae > Machaerirhynchus > Machaerirhynchus nigripectus. The sequence goes on along the minus strand of VZRQ01006121.1, from coordinate 918,679 downwards.
GTGGCAATTAGCAAGTGTGGGGAGAGAATATTGGGTCATGTTGAGGCAGGTTTTTCAGTAATTGTATAGGGGCAACAATTAGAAGAGGCAGGAGACTCATTAGGTACTCTAATCCCCCAGAGTAGGCAGTGGATTGCAGAACAGCCTTCCAGTCCAAATGATTGCTCATAGCTCATGGTGTGCCTGAAGTACAGTGAAAAAAAACCTCACCGTCTTCTGAGAGGCAACTTGTGTGGGTGCACATCAGTGATGGGGCTGGAGGAAGCAGTGTGGGTTCTCGGACTCTTTTAGTCATAGCTCTCAGCTTCTGCAAAGCAAAGGCACCCAGGTGCCAGACTGCCATCAGCCTTCCTTGATGATTTCATTTGTTCCTCTTCCCCTTGTGCCCTAGTCCCCAGCTCTTTGCCCCGTGGTGGCATTCACAAACTCCAGTGCTGGCAGCTCTCTCAAGCAGGGCAGGTGAAGTCAGCTGGGATATGAGAAGAAGCAGGTGATGTACAAGGAGGTGTTGAAGGTGCTGGGTATGTGTCCCAGTTTGAGATAAAATTGAGAGGAACGTCTGAATTTGAACGTCCTCTCTCAGAAGGCAGGTTACAGCCACCCCTTCCCCACAAGGTTCAGGGAAGAAATACTCTGTGGAGGAAGGTGAAAGGGGAAAAAACTATTTATTTAACAAACACACAGGAAAAGAATAATGATGCTAAATAATAAAATCTCTCGCTGTGGAGAGAACCCTGGGAAGATTTTAGAGTCCTTCTGTGGGTGTGGTCTCTCTCCTCTTTGGAGCTGGGTTAGCGTGGGCCCCTCCGGATGATGCTTGGTGTTGTTGCACAGTTCCAGAAGAAAAGAAGAAGAAACCAAAGTCCCAGGGAAAAGAAAGTTCAACTCTCCATCTCCCTCTGGAGAAAACAGAGCTGAGAGCTGGTTGAAAAGCAGGAAGGGTGCTTCCTCCACTCCTCTCACGCCAGCAGAAGAATGCAGAGGAGTTAGAGTGGAGTGACCTTGGAGCACAAAACTGCTTTGAAAAGTTCGCCTGGCTTTTTTTTCTTTCTTTCTCACCCAGTTTTTAAGGCACAGTAAGGGACAGGATTCACGTCTGGGCATAGAGCGGCGATAGGGGATACAACATCATAAAGTCAGCCCAAGACAGTATGATCAACCTGGAGAAGAGAAAGATGTGTGTAGAGGAGGGATCTAGCTGCTGTCTGTCCCTGCTGAATGGGGGATTACAAGAAAGACAGAGTCAGATTCCTCTCCATGCTTAACAAGGACAAGTGTCTCAGCCCTTCAGCTTCTCTCCTCATATGGCACATGCTACAGGCCCTGACCATCCTGGTGGCCTCTGCCGGACTTGCTCCAGTTTATTCAAACTTCTCGTGCACTCAGGAGACTCAAATCTTGACACAGCATTTCAGATGCACCTTTATCAGTGTGCAGCAGAGAGGAATAATAATTTCTCTCAGTCTGCCGGCTGCGCTTTTGCTAATGTTAACTAGGGAGCAGTTGGGCTTCATCGTTGTGGAAGCGCACTGCTGACTCACATTCAACTTCTTGTTTGTCAGGACCCTCAGGCCCTTTCCTGCAGAGCTACTTCCCAGTCATCCAGCCCCCAACCTGTCCTGGTGCAAAAGGCCACTTCATCCCAGGTGTAGGAGTCTGTCCTTGCCTTGGTTAAACTTTGTGAGGTTCCTTCTGGCACAGTATTCCAGCCCACTGCGGTCCCCCTGAATCACAGCCCTGCATCCCTGCTAACGTCAGCTGCTTCCCCCAGTTTGGAGTCATCCTTGAAACTGGAGAGAATATGCTCAGTCTCATAAATCCAGCTGATGAACAAGATGGCTCATGTATTACAATATCCTAAAAATTCAGATCTAAAAGACATAACAATGCCTTTAGAACAAACTCAAGCTTTTTTTCATGAAGTGGGAAGAAGTATCTATCTTCTGGAGATATTTTAAGTAAAATATTGAGATTTTTTTAGAGCCACAGGATCCTGAGGCCTCAGGGTTTCAGATGTTGTAGGAAATACCATGAGACCTCATTACATGTTAACAATTAAGCTTATAGTTTAACTACATGCCTTTTGCTATTTTCTGGTTTTATAGTCATCTGCTCTTTGTGGGATTACTATATATCCCAAATATATTGCACATGGGCTACAGTGATGTGCAGTAGGGTCACAGGAAGGTGAAAGCTGTTTACTATGCCTCTGCCCTGACCAGAACTGGTTCCTGTGATTTCCACAGGAAGGGCATTTGTTCTCTGTGGAAGAGCTTTCTGGGGAGTGTCAGTGCTGCTATTTTGAAGCTCCAGTTCCCGGGGATCTTTGGTCTCTTTTTTCTGAAGGAGTCCAGTATCACCAATGGACTTGTTCATATCCCTCTGCCAAAGTGCGCTGCTTGTTCATCATGAAGTTAATGAGGGATACACTACCAAGGGCACTCCAAAAGGAATTGTCTTTGCATGTCCTGAGATACGCTTTGTCAGTGTCTGAGGCACTGGCAAGGACTAATTAGGACTGCCACAGGAAAAAGGCCAGCAGAGCTAGTGCTGGAAAGAAAGATGTGAAACACACCTTGCTTGAACATTGGAGGTTGACCACGACTGAGTGTGGAGGATGATGATGCATCTATGGATGCTAGCACTGAGGACATAGGCAAAAACCTTCATCTTGCTCTCTTCCTAGAGTAGGGATTTTTGTTGCTTTTGGGGTAGGTTTGTTTGATAGACAAGCTTGCTTAAGAGCAGTGAAATTGCTTTGTAGCCCACAGAGTGCAACCCTGTGTTCCTATCAGGGCTGAAGGACTGCAGTGGTTGCCTCTGACTGCAGGAGGCTGGATTAGACAGCCTGAGAGCTCCTGCTGTACATTCTGCATCAAGCCAAGCAGAGCATATCAGACTCTCGTATAATGGGCAGGTGCAGCTCTTCTGAATCAAATTCCATCAGGAAAAGTTGTGTCTTGGGGCGTCCCCCAGACCAAGCTACCAAGATCCACTGACCAATGCTGAATTGCTGCAGCAGGAGCAAGAAGTACTGTTTGCTCTCTCATTACATGCATGTAACCTGTTAGCAAAGTTCTGCTCTGGGCTCGAGACCATTTCACAGCTGTCTGCTGACCTGATATAAATGAAAATTTTAATGGCTTCTAGAACAGATCTTCTCACAGATTTGGTCCAGATGGAGTGAAAAAGATGTTGGAGCATGTGTAAGCCCCTGTATATCAGAAGAGAAACACGTATGCCACAAAGTTTCCAGACTGACAGCTCATGGGTTCTCTGCACATCCTCGTTGCCACAAAAAGAAAGGTTCAGATGCTTCTTTGAAAGGCAAACAGGTATATGGCAGACTCCATCTTGCGTAATACCTAATAGAAAGTCTGAGCCACCTCCCAAAAGATGAGTGTCATGTCTCCCCACCTTTGATAAAACATTGTTGACAAATAGCAGGTTTGCCATAATTAGAAGCATAATAACTAGGAAGTGCAGCTCAGAACCAATTCAGGCGTCTAACTCTCTCCAGCTGCTATTAAAGCTGATGTCTCAGGCAATCAACTGCAAATGGGTATTATTTTCTAATTGAATCCACAGCTCCCTACATGTGAGATGTGAATGAATGAGGTAAACACACGTGCAGCCAGCAAATCTCACAGCTCGCTGTCACCCCTTCAGTGCCATTAACATGGTCCTCACTCATCTCAAAACCTGTAGGGACTTCACTACAGTTTTGCAGAGGCCTCAGGGTCCAACACTGTTAGCCAGGGAAATTACATCTGCTTTGCTTCTGATGTTTTGATTAAGGACCTTCTTAAAGCTGCATGGATATTCTGCAGGCACAGGGGACCTTGAAACACACACCCACAGTGAATATCTGCAAGCCATGCAAAAGGGCTGAGTAGGAAATATGAAATAGCTATTCCAGCTTGATAAATCACTCCACCTGCTTTATCTGGTCTTGGCTCCAGCCCTTGTTCTGGTGGAGGCTGTCCTGTCTTATCAAAGCCCTGTCAGAAAGGAACTTGCAAGAGATGCTACAGTGTTAGAGTCCCAGATTGAGCACTATGGGAACAGTAGCAGCACCAGACTGGCCTGTCCCTGATGGAGTGCCACAGACATACCCCACAAGAAGTCTGCCAGTCTGTTCTGTACATGTGAATGGACAGAGGTGTTTTTCTTCTTCACTCCTGGTAGAGCTGTGATGCCTGTGTGGATGGAGGGCTGTAGAGTTGGTGTCCCCTGACTCTTGCAAGTGCCTCATCTCTTCTGGGAGTGGTTTAGAGTACAGGAACCATATCTCTGATAAAACAGTAGTGTTTGCCCAGAACACAAGGAAGGAAGAAGATTTAATGAGAATTACATAGCAGGGCAGCTTCTGAGATTTCATGGTGTCCTTTTCTCCTTTCTTTCAGCCTGCATTTGTCCATTGTCCATGTCCAACCTCTAGATTCTGTTTTGTGTTTGCCTATAAAATGACAAATCTCAGCTGTCAGAAACCTTCCTTCCATATGGATGCGTACAGAGGCGTGTGGTCTCTTTCTAAGCTAAACAGATGAGCCTTATCCACCTCCCACTGGGAGAGAGGCTATCCAGCCGGCATCCTACCATTCTTGCCACTTTCCACCTCAATGCTTTCTGTGAGTCAGCAAGCAGTGTGTGACTCAGTGAAAATACACATAGGGCAAAACTAAATTCAGTGCTTGCTAAAGAACGTGCAGGTGTTATTCTTGGGATCGACAAACCTTCTAATGATGATACTGGGTGGATTCTGGCCAGAAAGGTGTGCTGTGCTGAAGGAAGGTGGGAGGAGAGCCTCGAAGTAACGCAGCAGAATTTGGAAAGAAGAGTTGGCTCCACTGAGGGACAGCTTCTCAGGACTCACAGCAGAGCAACAAGAAGAGCTATTGGAGGAGGACTAAGTCTGTGGTACCCCTAAGTGGGAAAGCTGCATGTTGTAGAGGCAGTACAGTAACATGTCCCTTGGAGTTACCCTCTCCAGATCAGCTGTAAGGTGCTATCATTGCTCTGACATGTCAGAAATACCTCGAAGCAGATCCCATGGTACCATGGGGCCTGGCAGGCTCGTTCAAGTCAAAACACAAGGTGCCCCGTAAGCAGGGAGCAGAGCTTGTAAAATCCACAGGAAAACCCACCTCGCTGTGAGACGAGAAAGTCAAGATAGAGAAAGACATACAGAAATGGCTGCTTTGCTGAGATCCTGATGGAAAGGACCTGATGCAATCACCTCAGCAGAGTTCCTGTTCCTCCTGGCTTGTGTGAGTGTTTCCTCAATGCATGAGACATACATTCAGAGGGCAGCACCACTCCCTCCTCTACCCTTCCCATGCCCAGGAGCACTTCTGACCGTGAGAAAGTTCTGACATGCAAAGAAGACTCCTGTAACAACGCCTTGCTTGCTGTCAGCTGAAAGCAAGTGACACCCTCTCTAATGACCAGTTTCAGAAAGAAAGCAAATACACACGGATGTGCTCACCTGTCCCAGGTGATCACTGCTGTCTCCCACGGGTGAAATTGCTGGGGCTTTTCAACACATGTGTTGCTGGCTGTATCACCAAGGTGAGGTCACATCCTAGCAGGGGGATCAGAGGGGCCTGAGGGACCTTCATCCTGGCAGATGCTGCTCAGAACATTGTGCATCTGGACACTGCTGTGTAGTACAAGGATATGTCCCAAAGACTGCCCAGTTCTTTGGTAGGAGGGTACAAATTCCCTTCAAGATCATCCACTGGTGGGGAAGGGAGCAAAAAGTAGTTCCAAATCTTTATTTTTCCATGTTTTTTGAAGTTTCTGCCCCCTAGACTAGAGCCAATACTGAAGACCCTAATGCCACCTTTGCTGCCTGTCCCCTCCATACTTGGCGAATCGCCCATGGGAGCCTCAGGCTGGCAGAAGCAGAGAGAGCCACGTTGCACATGTGAGGGTGGTTTGGTAGCCTGGCTCGTAGCATCCAGAGGGAGTGTCTGCTTCTGCGGATAGCATTTCCAAAGAAAGGAGCCAAATCCACCCACATGGGTCACGGAGACTGTCTTTCTGGCACATGCCTTCCCTCTCGCCCAGCCCTGGCAGGGCCCTGTTGTTCCTCACGTGTTGCCCCGCATGCGGAGGAGACCCGCCAACACCTGCCAGGCTCCGTGGCCCATGAATCTGCTTTCAGATCCAAAATACCTGTCCAATCCAGGAATTCTGGGGGGTAGGACTGGGATTTGGTCCTTGATTTGGTCTGAGGAGTGATTTGGGAGGAGTGAGATTTGTAAAGTCTATCAGTGACCTGTAGATCCCAATAATGGGATTGAGAGGACGTACTAAAAAAAATAGCAGTCATGTGTAGGATTGTGGTTCACGAAAATACAAAATAGAAGGGGGCTTTCTTGTCACATTTTGTGGGGTTTTTTTCTGTTCTTTAAACTTCCTGTGGTTGTTTTCCCCATGGCCATAGCTTTGTAATTCTCTGCAGAAGTAAAAGCTTCGTCATTTCAGCAACCCCTCCAGACGCGTCAGCCTTTGCTCCATCCTCAGGGGCTGGTAGGCACTTAAAAAACACAGAGAGAGCCCAGAGCGAATGCCAAACAGCAGATTTCCAATGTTTATTCATCTTCTCAAAACCTGAGGCTTTTAAAGAGGTTTTCCTTCAGCTCTTCCCGAGATCCCCATGTGGCTTTTCTTGCTTTGGGTGTGAGCTCAAAACTCTTCTTTTAGGCAGGGTGTATATGCTTTGAAGCTAAACCAATAATTACCTTAAAGGTTTAAAGTGCTGCTCTTATTTCTGCAGAGGGGGCCACACATGTGTACAAGGGCAGCCAGGAGTGTGGGTCAGAACAGAGGCCGTAGAAGTGGCCAGGAGAAGCAGTGGAATCATTAACAGCAGCAATGTCTCCCGCTCCCTTAGATCCAGATCCAGTAATGTCCTTAAATATGAGTTTAAATTTAAGCATCTGGGTCAATTAAAGACACAGCCATGCTCTAATGAGCTGCAAACCTTGTCCCAGCAGAGCTTGGAGTGGCACGTCACGTCGGTCTGCGCTTTCCAGAGAAAGCAGTACACAAGGCAAGAAAATCCTCAGTATCAGAGGTCCCTTCACTCATCTTGCAGTGAATGTGAATGGGTTGGAGGGAATTTAATCTCCACTTTGCCTCCCCAACACCTTATTCCTGGGGCTGGGGCATGGCTGCAGCGTTGACCTGTACTCTGGCAGTGGCAGCAGTTCACCATGGGAAGTGGGGCAGTACTTGGGGGTGCTTCCAGCCAGGTGGATTTCAGGAGACCAGACTGGTAGGCATGTTCTAAGAGGACTTCCAAGATGCCTCATGACTCATCAGTCAGCTCCCATGTGGCTGTTTGTCCCCCTGAAAAACAACCCAGATGCTGTATCTCAATGTGTTTGGTGCTCCTGTGGCAGTCTCTTCTTTCAAACACCTCATCTCCATTCAGTGGCTTTCCTGAAAAGATGACAGATCTTCCAGCACTGGGATGGGGGAGAGAGAGCAAGAAACTGACCCTCAGTTTCCTCTGCCAGCCGCTTCCAGGCTGTGCAGGGACCTGAGACATGCACACAGCTCAGCCTCTTTTGTTTCATGAGAAGGAAGAGAAACATCACACCAGGCAGGGGTTTAGCCTTCTTGCTTGCCACAGAGGAACCACTCCTGCAGGTGAAAGAGTGATTTTCTTTCTGTCCATTTGCATCCTTCAAAACTTACAAACTTTCCTGTTATCTCATAACAAATACTTCTGGTTTTGTTCTGAAACATCCTTTCTTCTCAGATATCCTGTCCTTGTAGAGCCATTAGCTGGGCATCCTGCACTTTTGCTGATTTACTAGACAAGGTTTTGGGGCTAAATTATGGGTTCTGTGCTGCCCTGCCAGCAGCACGGTGGCACTGAGCAGTGTTTGCCTGCAAATCATAGAGACTTGGATGGCACTGGTTTATTTTTTATTTTTCTGGCTTTCAGTTGCCTGAGTCCAGTCAGAACAAGGATGCTGTTGCCTATCCTGAATGCTGAGCTAGCTCTACAGACCTGGTATTTCTCTCCTTTGTCTAGAGAACGTGATCTGGCAGTGGTGGTGCTTAAAGCACATGAGCCAGAGAAGAGACAGAGCAAGAGACAGCTTTTGTAAAGCAGCCTGTGACCCACATTGCAGCCTGCTACAGAGATGGAAGGTGTCCAGCACCACCACAGTTAGGATCGTGTCTCTGTCTTTTCTCTCGCAGGTACACTAGTGCACACACAGAAACTTGTTAAACAGGAAACAGTGTCCCTGGCGTTGTCGGACTTGCCCCATCACCAAATGACAGCACGTATGACCCAAGCCCATGCATGCAATTCCAGAAAAAGTCCTGAATATTTTCAGTGGGAAGGAAATGTTGATGCTACAGTGATGCCTGGGGGGGCTACCGAAAAACAGAGACTAGACAAGAATAAGGGAATAAAGGTAAGTATTTATTTGAAGGGCCTTCAAGGCTCTTCAAGGTTAAAACCTAAGGCATCACAGCGGAACGGCCAGAGATATTTTGGACAGGAATAAGGGTGTTTCAGAGCTGGATAGAATTATCCCATGAAAAAGTTACCCATTTTGACATCACCCTCATGCCCCTTATTCTGACAAGAAAAAAGACAATGAAGGCCACACTGAGCAATGTAGTCAGCTGGTCCCACATTTCTCAGCAGGCATCATTCTTTCCAGTCCTGAACTTCATTTTGAAGAGCTCAAGAAGGTGAAAACATGCTGCAACTAACACCTCTGGATAAAATTAAGAGGTGGCTGTACACCCCAGCATAGATGGTCACTCCAGAGATAAGTCACCTGTAAAAAGGCAGTGGAAAGAAAGAAGCACTTCTAATGCTATGCAATGGATACCGCATCACCCAGGGGGTAGTCTAGCTCAAAGGTGGGCCTAGAGGTAAAATCCACTGATGCATCCAAAGATAGTGCTGAACCTGGAAAAGTTCTTCAAGTAAATTGGCTCTGACTTCTTTTAATTTGCTTTTACCCAGAGTGGGGGCAGTCATTGGTGTAGGGATTCATGAGGTGCAAATCTGTCCATGACTACTTTTTCAGCTGCACTCTACCAGTCAAAAATAAAGGTGTGGGGTTCAGCCAAGATCCCTTAAAAAATATCTTGTCCCCCTTCAGTTAAACGCCCGTGCTCCGGGTTTGTTGCTCGCTGATGATCATTCACCCATCTTCCTTCTCCAGCACTGATTTTCTCTACGTTGACCAAATTCTGTGCAAAATTTTGAGTCAAATTTTTCTGTTGTTTGGTCAACAAATTTGTCTGTTGTCAGGGTCATCCCACCCCCTGACTGCTTTTGAGCTGAATCTGGTTTTCAGCACGCGTTGCTTCCAAGTCAACCCAGCTGTTGTCCAGGTGCCTCGATGAACTGAAATGTCGTAACCAAAATGAAAAACAACTTGTTCATTAAGAAGACATGCCGTATTTTACTTAACACTTTCATGTAGCACCAAGATTTATTGCTGGAAATCACCAGCCCACCATATCCATCTTCTTTGTCTCATTTTGCATGTCAGGATCTTGAATCTTATCAGGAGGGCAATTTGTGACGAAAATCTCAAAGGAGAAGAGACGAAGCATATGACTGGAGTATTTTGTAAAAGAATAGCAAGGCTTCATGTTCAGGAGAAACATTATTTTTCTGACAGTTGATTTTGGTATGAATTACAGCAGGCCTTTTTCTTTCCCTAAATTTTCTGTTTTTTCTATTCAACTGTCCCTTCCCTTCCTTGCAGGATTTCTTTTGTACATCCCAAAGGCAGGGATCTGGCAGTGACTGCCAAGGTTTTCAATCATGTGCTAACCCAGTTTTGGATTTGGTGAAACTCTTGTGAACCAGAAACATTTCAGATTTCTTAGTAAATACACATTTTTCAATGAAGCTGAGTAGCCCTCTACATATACCTGAGGTATCATCAGCACACACAAACACACCCATGCACACTGATAATGCACAGGTACTCACACAGTAATTAGAGAGAGCTATCTTCAGATGCACAGAGGTTTATTATGAACAGTGAAAAATAAAATAAACAACTATTAAGAGCAACCCAGTAGAGCTCTATTAACTCTGCAGGAAATATTTGTCCATTCTGACAGAATGATAGGCTTATACTAATGCTCATGCCACTCTGCTAATACAATCATTTTGTCTCCACAGCTCACTTCTGTGATAATTTTAGGGCCAAGGTTTTGCTTCCTAGGTTTCATTTTTCTGGTATATTCAACCCCATCCTTTGGGGTAGATGTGGGCAGTTCACAGGTTTGTAGGATTACAGAGGATTTAGGTCGGAAGGGAGGTCTGGGGATCTCTCTGCCCCTTTTCTGCCTCACACCCTCACAGCCAGGTCAGGTCTGACGGTAGATGGTCCCCAACAATGGAGATGCCACCATGGCGCCAGGCCCCAGCCCAGGACTGTCCTGCTCTCCTGCAGCAGATTTATTTCCTCCTACCTTGTCAGTGTTTGCCTTACTTCATGTTTTTGCCCTGATCTCAGCTGGCCTCTCAAGCATGTGCTGTTCCCTTTTCTTCTAGATCTAACAACTCTGGCCTTTCACCTCCTTTCTCTTAACTTTGGGGAGAGGAGCTATGAAGCTGTCGTAGCACAAGGTAGATTGTAGTCCACATCTATTGGGAAAAGGAGACGCAAGGAGTGGCAGAAAGACCACCACTGAAATCTGGTGAGTGGTGTGAAGACTTGAACCCAGGATGCATTTAATCTTCCACTTCTATCTGGGCAAGCTATATTTTCCCATTTGGACAGCTCTGTATATAGCCTGATTTTTCTAAAATGTGAATCATCTAGGTACGCTTGTTAAAAATGAGGTCATTTAATTGAAATGCTAAATATGGCCTAGGATTCGATTTCTATTTTTACCACATCTCTGTTTAGGACAAATAACATTTTTCCTTCCTTTGATGGTGAGCAAAAGGTTGCTCAGGACATATTGTGGAGTTTTTCTATCACTTCCCAGACACCAGTGTGAAGTCTAGCACTGATAGAAGATTCACCGCTCTGGTTTTTTGTAAGCTCTCCATTTCTGCACTGTTTTTTCAATCCTTCAAGCCCAGGTTTCACTTTTGACTGTAAAAGAAACAAAATTGTATTAAAAAAAGAAAATTAAAAAGAGCACTTCAAACAGCATACAGTTGTGTACACTCAGACCTTCCTGCTTGACTGGACAGACAATATCTGGCAAATGGTGACCGAGGAGTCTGTGAAACCTGTGTTGGGAAAGGAAGCTGTGTGACTGTATTTATATGACTCCTTTCTTGCTCACTCACTGAGAACACATCGTCTCCTTGATGCAGAAGAGCTGCCTTGGTGTGAGAAGCAGGGATGCACGGCTCGTGCTGTACAGGCGGGCTCTGCGCCCAGGGAGGGGGGACAGCAGCTCGGCCAGGGCCAGACACGCTTTCTGGCTGCACAGCCAAGTGCCTGCTGACTCTCAAGAAAGAACAAACAGAAGATCAATAAAAACTACAGACATCTAACCTAGTACCTGAGACACATGGGGAGGGAGGGGTATCATCAAATTCAACATTTCCAGCCCAGATCCTCAGTATTTTACTGAGACCTTTCATATCTGGCTCGATAACTGGTAGGAACAGGACTTGTCCTTAGCAGCTACCAAGCAGGAATTAACAAAATTACCCTCCAGGAGGAGATGGTCAACAGGGTCTTGATGTCCTCAGATGGGGACAGATTTTTGGATTCAACAGCAGGAATGTCTTAAATTCAGTGGAGGCCAAATGCAGACAGCTCACCTGGACAAGGTATCGGAGGAATCACAGGCCAAATATTGAAAAGGGGTTTGCATAAAACTTAGTGTCTGGAGAATGTGCAACTTGCTTCCACAGCTGAATATTCTGAAAACAAACCAAGCTCTGGAACTCAGAAAAAACGTGAGCATCTCATCTACTTGCTGTGTGTCAGAGTACAGATGGACAATGGAGGGAGATGAGAGGACGTGGACTCCTCTCCAACCTAGGATTACAGAGTTACTCCCTTTTATCCAGGCTAGTTTTCTCTGCTCCTCTCAACAAGGATCTCTCAGATAAAGGGGATTAAGACAATATGCTAAGTGAAAAAACCTGCCGGAATAGCTAGAAAGAGCAAAAGACCAAAGTGTTGGAGATTTCTTCCCAGGCTCAAGAAGTGGTGCATGGACACCCAAGCTCATCATGACAAACCTGATCTCCTGTGCAGGAGTGATGATGAACTCTCTTTCTTGGAAAGAAGAGCCACTAAAACTGTGGATCATGATGCATTTCTTCCCATTCTCTTCTGCTCCGTGCATATTTCCCCCATCCATATACCCTGTATATAACTCCTGCTGTTGTGATCACAGGCATCTGCAAATGTGCAGATGCAGATGAACAGCAAATCCAGCCCTGCTGCAGGTAACAGGAATTTCCACCCCAGCAACAGCAGCTTTATTAATTCTCCAAATCACGTTGGCTCAGGATTAATTACGCAAGCTGTGATAGCGCGCATGGACTCCACAAGCTTGTTAATGATTCATGTGCATTTTAGCCTCCGGGAAGAAAAAATCTACAGGAGGTAGGGGTGGTACCTTCAAATCAGAGGGGCAGTTCAGCCAAAATGGCATAGCTTTCTGCCTCCTCCCATCAGCAATAGATCTTGCTCCTGGGGACTTCCATAGAGCTCACAGATACACTCCAAGAAAACAAGATACATTTTTTTCTGTGCAATTTTGTTTGTAGTCTTATGATATTGCTACCTTTTTTTCTTTACAGGCAGGAAGTCCTGTGTAGGTATGTGGTATTTCCAGGCCAATATCTCACTGCCACACATTGACATGAGAGCAGCACAGCTCAGCCCATCCATCCCCTCTCTGCTAAGGGCTGGAAAAAAATGCCTAGCAAGAAGTAAAAGCATGGGGCCAGCATGTTTTTTACTGTCCCAGGGTACTGTCCTGGCCTCCAGGTGTGTGTGACTGAGGGAGTTCCTGAAGCGGAGGCTCTGTCTTCGCAATTAATAGCCCTTGATGGATTTTTCTGTCATGAATTTGTCTAATTGCTCTTTGAACTTGCGTGAGCTCTTAGCATGCACAACATCCTGTGGTTCAGTGTGTCCATGGTCTAACTATGCACTGTGCAAAGATGTCCCTTCTTTGGGAACTCTCAGCTAGTGTCATTTGCTTCTCCCGACCCCTGCACCATCCGGCTCATCAACATGTGAGCCAAGGAACACAGGCCCAGGCCTGCTCCTCCCTGTGGCACTCCTCCTGCCTACTCTCCTTTAAGAGATTAGCCACAAGCACACACACGAGGAACTCTACTGCATCCAAGAGAAATTTTACATGTCAGGGGAAGTCAATTTAAGACAATTGGTCAGTTTTGCCCGCTTTGGATCTGGACATCGCTGTGTGTGTGATTCAGTCAAGTGCTAAGACTGTGCATAACTCTGAGTCTAAAATTTTTCCTTTTGTGGTCTTACTGCCTAAGTCAGCTTTTGCAACAGCAATCAGCTTGTGGAATGAGCTTGTCAAGGACAGGATCACCAGAATATTTATAGGTACTAGAAGAGACAGTCTTTGAGCCATGAAGGAAATTGAATTGCGATGGAACATTTTATTAAAAACAAACCCTTCTGAAGGAAGCCCTGCTCCTGGGCCATGTGTCTGGGACCATACAGAGACTCCTCATGGGTCACTGCACTTACAGAGTCTGTAACCGTAGCTATAACGTGAGTCAGAGGAGTCGCATCCATGGTTTGCTGATGGCAGATTGAAAAGGTACATGGTAGGCGATCTGAAATCATTGATAAGGATAATGATTATGATTATGGCTTAATCCTCTTTTTGCAGGCTAAACCTGGTTATTGGTGCCATCAGCTACAAGCAACCCCTGGACACTACCTGCAATGCACTGTGTGCCAAGTGCACCGCTGAGCTGCTGCAGTACCCTGTCCTGTTCTCATCAGGAGTAGGATCAGGCAAAGGGAAAGACCTGCCTTAGAAGGAGGTTTCTCAACAAGCCTAAATATCCATTCTCTTTGGGAAAGGTGGTTTTCTAATGTTGTTAAAAGGATCAGCCTGGCATTCACAGGTGGCCTCTATTAAATACATTGATGCCCCCCATATCCCTGGCTTCCTCTCCACACAATTCCTCTGCCTTTTCATTACCTTATAAACTGTTGCATGGTTTTACAGAAAATTTGTTGTAAGTCCTAATCCATTTGCATAATTCAGGAGGCTTTACCATATCACTGAAGATGATCCATCGACCACCTGAGCTTTTGGGGGCTTTCTGGGGACATCTTCAAGGATCAGGCCCCATTTACCTGCGTTTTTTTATTTCTCTTAGTTGCAGAGGAAAGAATGGACCCATACTGCTGAATGTGTCTATAGTATCTCCCATAATTAATGTCTTGAAATGGCAAGAAACGTCTATGAGGTTTTCTAACTGGTTATATTATGTATCTATCAATCAGCTGCTTTGCATTTTCACAGAATCACAGAATGGGTCAGATTGGAAGGGACACAAGGTCCTTTACTAGAGCCTGAGAGAGCTGTGCACGGATAACTGCATTTTTTGGGCTTGAGTTTTAGGGATTTTAGGTTCTCTTTTGTATGACTCAGTTGTTTTTCCAGTAGGTTTGTGAATGCTGTGCTGACTAAACAGTGTCACAGGTGGGATGAGCTATAGCAGGGACAAGAAGAAATGTTCATTTTGGGGATTTCCTATTTGTGTCCCCTGGACAGGCTGATGTGCCCACCTTGCACCTCAAGGAGAATCCTGCCCCCCTGAGCTCCTGCCTAACTCCCACTGAAGTTTAAAACCAGTGTTTGGAATTTTTTTCTTGCTAAGAGCAGGGCAAAAGACAATCCTCATGTGAGAACAACTCTCATCCTCTGTGCAATTCTGAAGTTGGAGCAGGAGCCCTTACTGGACAGATGGGGAAGATCAGGTAAAGACTGAGGGTATGACTTACTTGAAAACACCCAGCAAGCCATAGTGCTGCCCTCAAACAAACCAAGACTTCTAATTTCAGCCAGCTCTCGTTATTTGTACTGTTATCTGACCCAAAGCAACACAGACCAGCAGTAGTGATAACCCAGCTGTAGCCAGAGAAGCCAGCTTAATTGCATTAATAATAAACTTCCAAGGAAGACTTGCGTGGAAAGCAAAGTGTTGGTTAAGTGAATGAATTTTCTTCTGGTCTGAAGGATGCTAAATTAGCCACCTCTTCCTGGCCCATCTTCCCTGGCAGGTCAATGTGGCTTGTACCCTGCATAACACCTCCAGCCTAGGGCCCATCCACAACGCAGCCCTCCTTCACTCAAGAGTGGTGGTGCTTAACTGGGATATGCTGAAGGCAAACCTTCAGCTCAGCTGTTTTAACATCACAAACCCTCTGTCCCAGCCCAGGGCTCAACACCCTTACACTGGTGTGAAAGCCTGTGGGGAAGGTCAGGTTTCAGTAACTCTTCAGACGCTTAGTAAATCTAGACTTGATCTTGCTAAAGGTCTCACATAAGATGGGTAATACCAAAGAGCCAGTGTCTCAAAGCAGGACAGCTGAAGTCCTGTTGTGGCTGATGCAGAGGAGCAGATATCTGCATCAGATGATTCATCTGAACAGTCTTAGGAAGATGAGTCACTGGCTGGCAGTAGCTGGGTCTCTTTCCCTTGCCTGTGACCTGTGAGGTGGCCTTCAGTGTCCCCCATGTCCACAGATGGAGATTTGCTGGTTTCCTGAGACACAGGCTGAACTACATGTGCTTTGATGCCCTAGGAGACAACAGCAGTCTAGAGGTACCAGCCATCACTAATTTCTGGGTATTGCCTTGAGATCTCTTCCCATGCTGTTTTCCATCCTAGGGTACAGAGGGATAGCATGCCCCAGGGTTTGAAGGGAAGCAAGCATAAAATCGGAGATGAATTGACTCCTGTACGAACAGTTCACAGGATTGAGAGGGTTCTCTATCTTGCCTGCACATCTCTAGACGTGGCTAAGCATTTTATTTTCTTTAATTAAGTGAGCAGTAATTCTCCAGTGACTTTTTTCAGAAGTCTGCATTAATTACCTGCATATGTATAAAAAGAATATCCTGCCTGAGTTTGATGAGTGGCTGGGTGCAAGAGAGCATTAGCAGGAGCCCTGTCCCTTCGCTTATTCATCCTTGAGTCAATGCTGTGGCAGGGACTGACTCTGCCAGTGCATGGCTCTGAGTTGAATCAGCTGATTTTATTTTTCTTCATCACCTTCTCTTTCTTTTGTCCCCTTCTGTCTTTCTTCTGAGGTTCACAGCTGCTCTGTGAGGAGCCATGTGTCACTGTGGGGCTCCATAAGGAGCTGGCAGATGCAATCCTGGTTCATTTGCCCCATTATCTTGTTACGGGATTCTTTTATGGTCGTTACTTCATCCCACCCACAGAGCAGCTCTGCCATCATCCCAGTGAGACTATTCCAGTGACTGTCACACCAGTGGTGTCTATCACTACAAGTATTTTCCTTGGGCAGGAGCAGCAGTGGCAGCAAGGACCCCCGAAAGCTCTGTTTTGTCCCTGTGCACACGTTTCTGTGCCCACCTTACCTGGTCCTACAGGCACACCAGAGCCTGGTCTGCTGCACATAGACCCGGTGCTGGCATATTCAGGGAATGCCTTGTGAAGGGATGCCTGCAGCCAGCAACTCTGGTGGCTTAGGCAACCTATGCTGGGAGGTCTTGGTGCTGCTGGAGGCCAGGATGAGGCAAAATCAAAAGAAAATTAAACTTTTATATCATCCAGAGAGGCAGGGAGATAGAGCACACTGAAAAAGAGGGTGTCCTAACACACTTTGGAGTGCAGCCTAAGACAGTGATAGCAAAGAGGCTGAATACCATGACACCTAGAAAAGAGTGCTTATTTTGTATTTTAAGTGACTCTTGAGTAACATTGCCAATGCACCAGTGCAAAGGAAACGAAAAGCCACATCCCAAGAAGGGTGATATGTTTGTACTGTCTCATGACAGCAGTGCAGAGCAGAGAGCTGCAGCACTCTGTAAGCCCGGGTTCCCTCCAAGTTTCTCTTGCTTCATCTCCAACCCACTGCTCTGGTGCCTTGAGGTGCATTGTTTTGAAACACAACTTAGCTTGCAGCGTTCTTCTGCATTCAAAAAGCACACCTGTCTCCCTGGGTCGGGACAGACCCTTGCATGTTGATGATAAATGTGTCAAGGTTACAAAGAGGTCTCGTGTTTCAAGACAAGACAGGGCAGGTTGTCTCTGCCTGGCTTCAAAATGGGGGTTACTGCTAAAGGGAAGTGGTGACATGGGACACTTCACCCTTTGAAGGGTGCAGTACACAAGGACACAGCAGGAGCAGGAGCACTATTTAGCTCCTCTCAATTCTCCCCTGTTCCCAGAACCTTTGAATCGGCTGCACGTATCAATTAAGTACAGCTCACACACCCTATGAGGCAACTAAGTGCTATTTTACTTATTTTATTACAGATGGGGAAACAAACATGTAGAAAGGCCTGCTGACACGTGGCTTCAAATCCTCCGGCAGAACACAGACTTCGCCCATCTCTGCTGCATTCCCTGGGTCGCCCTCCTCCCCTGTTGCTCCCCCAGGTGAGATAGGCTCCCTCCAGCCCCTTCCCACTGCCAGAGTGCCTGTCTCCAGAGCATGCTCTAGGTCCTCCCCACGTGTCGGTGGCTGAGCTGAGGGCAGTCCCTGCAGGTCTCTGTCACCCCCCACTCTGCTTTTCCTGGGCAGAGAAGCAGGACCCGCTGACCAGGCAGCTTGTGTTTGGTCTGTACCTGCCATGGGGGGGCCTGGTGAGCACTGGTGTCACTGGCAGAGGCAGAGTAATTGGTTGTTCTGATTAATTCTGGGCCTATTGGGGGTCACATATTAACAATAAACTGGAAATGCCAACTAGGCTGCGTTCCTTCTTGATTGATATGGCACGATTTAATTAACCCAGGCTTATATTTGAGCATAGCCCATTAGCATCTGGTATTAAATACTCCCTGAACTGCCTGAGCTTAGCAGCTACCTTAAGGAAGTCATTTGACATCTCTTCAGGAGATTTAATTGTGCCATTATGTGCCTGTGTATGGTACTGAGTGCCATTTAACCATTGTCCTTACTAGCTGATTAATTGCTAGGCCTGGGTGAAAAGTGGGGGACTACATGGCTCTCCATGGCTGAAGCAGATTCAACACTGCGAGCAAGACGAATGCCAACCTGTTTGTGTGGCATGCAGTGGATAAGTTGGGATCTGCAGGCAAAACCTGTTTGTTTTATTGGAGAGGCAGAAAGTATTAGGAACTGGCATGAGCCAGAGAGGAGCAGTGCATGAGGTAACTCAAGAAGCTTTCCAGCTCCAGGGCATTTTGGAGAAAGAGGCCAGCACTTAAAATAGCTAATGCAAATGAATTTCAACACCAACAGACTATCCCCAGGGAGGGGGAACATTTTAAGTGACATATTATGGACTCCCCTGAGCCCAGACTGCCAGGACGTCTCTTTCCCCTTTGCTTTCTAGTCCAGGGCTCCCAGGTCAAATGAGATGGGTTGTTTCAGTGGCAACTGCTGGGACTGAAGATGCCGTGATGGAGATCCCACTTGTAGAGTCAGGCAGAGACTCAGCGAGCAGGGGCATGGTAGCAGGGCCCTCCAGCCTGCCAGCTGAGGCTGTTATTCCTGCAGGCAGCCCCACTCTCTGTGTTTCAGCCATAAGCAATGCACCTGTTGAAGTCTGTCAAGGCACTGGCCTCAGAAGGTCACCAGCTGCCACCCACTGTGGGGCAGAACTGGCTCCAAACATCCCTGCCAAACACCAGTGGGTCCTGCCCCAGGCACATGGAGGAGCCCAGGCGGCTGCACAGGCTGTGGGAGATGGGTGGGAGTGGAGTGCAGCACCTTGGGGCTGGGGCCAGCCCTGGAGGTGTACTCATAGCCTCCCACTTTGGGGATCTGACCCAGCAGCTGGTGAAGAAGCACAGTTGGCTTGTGTATGAGGGAAAGTTAAAATTCAGCAGGCTCCAGCAAAAGCAGGTACACGCAAACACCCTTCTGCTGGGCTGGACACCTTCTTCCCATGTGCGTTCAACTTTCCCCCTCAGATAACGTTACCCTTCCTTTAATTTTGTTGGAAGGAAGCAGACAGCTATTTGGCAGGTCACAGGAGGCTCAGCATCTCCCTGAGCCTTCAGCAGCCCATTTCCGGCTGCGGTTTGATCAGGTTTCTATATTCATCACTGTGTTTCCTGTGGGGGCATTTCTGATAAGCTCTGCACTTCACATCCTGTGGTCTCCCCCTCGCCTCTGGCACTCACAGGATGTTCGCTGCACTACGAGCAGCCAGGGGCTGCTAAATTACTTGCCAAAAATGAGTAATGGCTGGGTGTTGCAGGCATCATCCCAAGGATGGGGTGAGTGGAGTGAGCTGAGACACTGGCAGGCAGGGTGCACTCCAGGGTCTGGGGTGCTAAGGACGTGCTGGGTATTCAACAACTATGCCCTATGGACTGAGGAGAGCCCCAGGAGTTGACTTCAGCCCAAATTTTGCTCAGTCCCCCTCTTGGGTGTCCCTTTGACTTGTCTCTGTGGAGACATCCCACTCCTGCTGTGCTATCGAGGGGGTTGTGCTGAGCTGAGGGTTTCAGCCTGGACTCCTAATGTACAAAGGGAGAAGCAGGAAAGTGCAGGAAGTGGGGAAATAATGTAAAGAGAAGAGTTATGACCACATTTTCAGATGAACCCCATTCTCATCTGGCAGGTCCATATATCAGTGAATTCCACTGATTTCTTCTCATTGCAGTTCCAGTAATGTTATTTAACAGTGGAGCTAAAAGTAATTTCCAAAGGGAGATTTAGGGAATTGATGTGATTCCCAAATTGAAGCCTGGAGAAAAGCATATGACTTGCTCCCTTAATTGACTTTCAGTACAATTTTTTATTTCTCACCAGTGAAAAACCATCATCTTCCTCTGAAACCTATAATATTTATGTGGGATTTCCTTGATTTCTTTCTTTTTTAATCAAAGCCTAAATTTTGTTCTGCTGTGCCAGTGTAAATCCAGGGTGGCTTCATTAATGCTCCCAGACTTGGCTGAGTGCAGCGGCTTGTATGTCAGTGACCCTGGGCACGTCTGCACCTCCTGCAAACACCTTGCCATGTCCTCTCAGATCCTGAATCAAGGAGTGGGTTTTATCCTTGCAAGTCACCTGCAAAGGAGTTTCCCAGATGTGGACATCAGCAGTGGGGCACAGTGTAAGGCTGTGCCCGGGAAGGAAACATGGTCAGCAGTCTGTGCACCCTGCTCTGGAGTGAAAAGAAAATAGAATGGATGTGATCAGACTCTAACACAAGCTGATCTAGGGGGCAGAGGGAAAGGCATGAAAAGGACCTGGTTCTTTTTGGCATATGAGGCTGCAAGTAGCTGCAGTTTATCATAGGTACTAGGTTGAGGAATTTGGCATTTGAGAAATGTCACTGCAGAAGTTGTACTTCCCATTAAAAAAAAAGGAGAAAAAGCCTCATGAAACAGCTTCTCATTTGTCAGAGATGATCATGGGAAGAGTTGAATAAACAACCCCTGATTTCCAAACAAATGCAGTCTCCAGTCTACACTTTCCCAGGGTGTAACGAATAGCTGTCACACCACCCAAAATCTTGGCGCAGAGACTCAGGGACTCAGCCAGTGCCAAATATTGTAAGCATTTGTGGAGGAGTGTACCTTGGCCAAGGGAGCCACCTCTTCGGATGGGAGCCAGGGTACAGCCAGCTCCGGCACGGGTTTAGCCACAGCCCTGCCTTGATCAGCACGTTTCCAGCACAGGCAAACCTCTGGCACCCCAAATCCTTCCAGAATCTGGGAGATGGGGCCTGGAATGACCTTCAGGGTGGCTCTGGATGGTTTCATGCTGGGCAGCATGGCTTTGCTGCACAGGATGGTGGACAGGACCAGGGCCTAGGCAGAGGTCAGGTGCCTTGCACACGTGGAGCACGGGCACCTCACCACCCTGCCGGACCCTGCCAGGGCTGGGTCCCACACGCCGGGCAGGTGTGCCCAGCCTCACCTCCTGCCTTGCCCGCAGAGCATGGATTAGAGCACAGACACCAGTAATTAATGCCATGTGCACTGAAAACATAAACAGGCCATTTCATCAGCACCCAGCCCTCAGCCCTCGCTGTGGTCAGATGCCTGGGAAGCCGCTCACTGAGATGTGTGGGCTCCTTCTCCCACGTTTTACAGCCTGTGGGCAGGAACAGCATTATTTTTTGCTGGCTCCATTGCTCTCAGGGTTTGCAAAGGGCCGGGGACAGCCAAAAGAAGGTGCCACTTTATGGCTGCCCTGCTGTAGGGGGGCTGTGAGCATCTTCGGGGTACACAACAGACAGTGCATGGACATGGACCTCCTACAGCTGCTGGCAGCTGGCTAAGGAAGGTTTTTCAGTCTAACACTACATGTCCTCCATTCAGAACAAGTAGAGCTGGAACTGGGTCTGGGATAATCTGGATGTTGCCCTGTGTGGGATAGGTATTAAGTCAAATGGGGCTTTTGCAGCCCTAAGGTAGAAAGACTATTCCTTGTGCCTTCAGCAGCCAAATAAGCACAACCTTCCCCTTTGCTGCCCCTCTTAGTGGATTTTTCCTGAGATCCCACCATGCCCTGTGGGTAGGCTTGGACTTTTTTGCTACCCTACACCTGAGCCGTGAGGGCCATATCCATTGGCTAGAGGTGTTGAGACAGCTGTATCTGGGATCCTAAAACACTGCAACAAAGCATGGTGAGAGACAAGTAAACCAGGGATTGGCTGCATGTGACAGAGGCCGGGCAGGGGCCCTTTCAAGCAGCCACAGAGGTTCTGCACCAGGAGCCAGAGAGAGACAGGCACACAAATATAGTTCAGGACAGAGGAACAAGCCATGCCTTTGGCCAGCAAATGGAGGTGGAAGCAAGACATGATCTGGTTGCAAGGCAAGTCCCCTGCAACCTTCTTCAAGATGTGAAGGCTGAGGAAGTACAATGAGTTGGACATGGAAAATACAACTGGGATGGACATTTCACCCGTGGGAATTTCCCTTGGGTGGTGGAAAAAAATGACACCACCATGCACAAAACGGAGCAAGCGTGTGACTATTTATACTGCTGCCCAGGGCTGTTCCTGTGCCTGGGATGCCATTTCTGCTTTCTGCCACTAATCTGTGTTTCTCATCTCTCCAATTCAACTGTGGTTTGACACAGTGCTGCTCCTGGTTTTGGAAAAGGAGAGGTCCATGCCAGGCACAGCACTGAGGAGGCAAACAGCAACCTGGTGGGCGCAGCTACCTGAGCACCTCTGAGGTGCTTTTATTCTGGGCTGTGTGAGTGTCCTGACTCGTGATAGTACCTTTTCACAGACAGGAGCATGAAATTGGGAACAGCCTGCTGAAACCCATTAGCAGGCAAGCAGAACAAGCTGCCCCATCTGCTGTTTATTCCTTTCAGCTTTTCCCAGAGGGAAACCTAACTATGGGATAACGGCTTCACAGCCCCAGTCCTCCAGGCTCAGCTTGGAGCTGCCGGGGATCAAAGCTCCCTGCAGAGCTCCGGCAAGAGCCTGGATGATGGTGGCCTGGGATGGTCATAATTTTGTGCCTTCAAGGGAAGCCCAGGGCTGAAAAGCTTCCTTGCTTCCAGGTTATTTCACACAGGAGAAGCCCAAAGCATCACAGTTCCATGGCTGTGCGTATGTGCATCCCAGAAACAAAAGCTCTGCAGTCAGCCCTGACAAGCCAAAAGTGGGTCAGGTGGAAATGCGGGAGACCAGTGACTCATCTTGTGGTTGACTGGGCAATTTGGGAGGAGAAAAAAGCAGCCGTCTCTAGGAAATGGAGCACATTTCCAACCCTTTCTTTCCTCTGCCCCTAATCCTAACATCTCTTCCGTCAACAAAATGATAATGCTGGAGTCAGCCCTTAATGCCAAAGAGCACTGTCCCTCAGAGGGAGCATCTATGGCCTGAATATGCCAGCAAGGCTCAATATCTGTTTGAGTTGAAGGGTTTGCCCCCTTCCTCCCTACCCCACACTTGAGTGAGATGGGCATTCAATTGGCCTAGGTGGGTGGTAGTCTGGGCTCAAACAGATGCATCCCCACAGCATCACATGCTGGCCCAGAGGTTGCAGGGCTAAGGGAAGGTGAAAAGGGGCCACTGGCTGGTGTGGCTCTGGAGAATATCTCTGCTGATCCCGGGGAGGAAGCACACAGGGTATCAAGGAGGGACACATCTTCCCTGACACCCTGACATCACCTCTGTGTGTGGAACAGCAGGGGGGAGTGCACACAAAGCCAGGAGATTACAGCTGCTTGTTAACAATATTTGCTCATTACATCGAGCAAGCAGCGGTCGTTCATGAGCCTGGCCAGCCTTCCCTGCTGGGACTTTGTGTCTCATGGCCAGTGGCCACAGCAGCTATACAATCTCCCTGCCGGTGCCTGCAGTCACGCCAGAAAACTTCCCACTGAGCAATGAACAATGCAGGATGGCATAGCTTCTGGGGGAGAAAGGGACAAAGAGGACTTTTTGCCTGCCAGGGATTTCATACCATCTCTGCTGTGGGGGGGTGGGGGTAGGTCTGCAGCCAGCATTGCTGGGCAGTGAGGAGCAATCTGTGCTGCTGTGACAGTCAGATGAGGATGAAGAGGGTGTGTGGCAGACAGGGCTGACCCTTGGCTGTGTGGTGGCAGATTAAAAGCTGAGTCTGACACACTTTAAGTGGATGCCATGAGGAATTGGGCCCCCTCTGCTTCCTCCCCTACGGCCCAGGGCCCCCTGCACCAGGGCCAGCCTTCAGGGAAGGGGATGTGGCCACCACCCACTTCTTCCTTTCCAAGTGGGTAGGAAACAACGCTAATGCAAGACAAATTTCTCCTGTCTCAGGGAAAAGGAAATGGACTAATGCAAAGCCAATCCGTGCTGGCTAAGCGTGCCTTTGCTCCCCATGCAACAGGTGCCGGTGATGCTGAAGCATGTATGTGCCCCAAAACAGCACTCGGTTGGTAAGAGTGGGGCAAAAAGTTGTGTGTACAATTAAAACTACTTGTTCATCCCAGTCCCTTTCCCCATGAGACCCTGATGCAATGGGCACGTGTGTGTCAGTGCTTGCTGCATGCCCTGGTTGTACCTTGCTGGCAAGAAGGATGCTGTGCCCTCACGGTTTTGGTGTTTCCAAGCTCTTTACAGACCCTAATGCTTTGGCACAGCTGTTTTTCTTCCAACAGGCTCAGTCAAGAAAGTTCAGCAAAAAAGAATGAGTGGCATAAGAAACGTCCTGACAGAAGGACAGGGCAGCAAAGCTGACAGGGACATGTGAAACACAGGGACGAAAAGGCGAAAATTATCACAACAGATTTGATAAGAATTAGAAAGCTCAGCTTTGTCCTGAGACCTTTGCAGATTTTCCCAAGCACACAGAAGGAGAGAGGCCAGCCCTCACGTAAGGAAGTAAAAGCATATCACTGCCAATTTGCTCGCAAAATACAAGGAAGGGAAGCCAGACAGGTTTTCCCTTGGCCCTGGAGGTCTGCAGGAGAGATGCCATTGTGGCCCTCAAAATTTTTCTGCAAGGTAGTTCTGTGACCAAATGTACAGAAATTTTCCTTGCAGATAAAAGTGAGTTTATACAAGGCCAAACAAACACAAGGGGCAGCTCTAAAAAACCCTCCTGCTGGAAATTTTCCTTTCCTCTTCTGGCTTACATGACACAAGTCAGGCCAGGAGGAGTTTGGGTGGAACTGAAACCAACACATGGTGCAAGGGACTGCCATGGGTTGCAATTTCACCTTTGGCTTTTACCTCAGAGGGAGACCCCAGGCACTAATCCTGATGAATGAGGTTCCCTTAATGTGGTGGTAGCCTCGTTGAGGTCCTTGCTTCTGGGAAAATTGTCTCAGTTTCCCATCTTCAAAGCTTCTTGGTGGCATCACTGGTGCTGGCAGATGGGCCCATCCCTTCCTCACAAAAATTCCTATTTCCACTGGGGTAGTCTCAAGGCTACTTCTCTTGAAAAGTGTCTGGCCATCTTTTTATGGCAACATTTGAAATGATAGTTCAGATTAACTTCTCCAAGCAGTGCATTCAGACCTGGGCCAGGCCCACCAGCTGGGTGTTCCTCTATTCAGAAGAGCCTCAAGGATACTCAGAAGATCGTAGGATGCTGCAAAGGCAGCAGCTGGGGCTGTGTCTCCCAGCAGGGCTGCCAGGTCCTTTCTCTGCATGAGGAAGCCTTGCAAATACCGGGAAGGAGGGAGCCATCCCCAGGAGTCCCTGCGATTGCAGACCACCCCTCTCCCCTTCCAACAAGGCATGTGGGATCAACACCAGCCAAAGGGGGTGCAGGTTTGTGGTATAGCAAGGGCAGTGTCTCCCAAGAAGTCTTCCAGGGGTGGCACAGTACTGGAGCCGGCAGCTGTGACACCCCTAGCCACCAGCTGGCCACACACTGCTGCGTAACTCACTCTGGGGACTTGGTCTTGCATATCTTCCCCAGAGGATGCCCAACGGAGGGCTGGAAGTTCCCCATTTTTTATTTTTCTTCCTCTTTCATGCACTTTGTCACCACTGCTCTGCCCTTTGGAGAGCCGATGGGGCCGCACTGTCTGCACCCCTTCCTTCTCCACGCTTCGTTTCCTATGTCAGTCTTTCCTCACCCCCAGTACCATTACTCACCACACTCTTTCGACCACTGAGCAGTGCTCACACCAGGGATTCTGAAAGAGAGGGATGGGAAAACCCTTCATTTTTCAAAAGAAAATTTTTAAAACCCCAAAGAAACAGTGAAAGTTCACCCAGGGCAAAAAGCTCTACTGTAGCTTCTCCCTGCTAAAATGCAAGGGTGAAAAGAGATGTCGCTGGGAACCTCCTCTGTCCCAGGGTACTGCTGCCTTGCAGCACAAGAGAGATGTGGTGGGAAGCTGGGAGAACCTGGTGCCATGGTGCCCACACATGCTATGCCTTTGGCTGGGGCAGCAGGTGGCTTTCATCTGACATGGCTGAAATTGCTTTTCTTAGCAAGTTTGGCTCCAGAGGAGGCAGATTATTCATACTGGCCTCTGCTAGCTGCCAGCTGTCATGGCAAAACAGATGGCCTTGTCTCTGGAGCTGTGTATTGAAGACTCGCGGCAGTGATGCTGAAAACAGGCGAGAACAACCCCCAGACCTGACATTCTCATTTGTGTGTGTTCATGACTTGTCACACCCTTATATTTTGCGTCCTATGCAAAGCTTGCTAGAGTCTATCCTTTCTTTCATCTTTGCCTTCAGAGGGGATTGTTCGACCACCTCTCCCTTTATTATCAGCCCCTGGGAAGGTGTGCTGGCAGCACAGACCAGCGCAAATGTGCATGGGCTCCCACGTCATGCCAAACTCTACAAAAACACAACTTCCTCTCTGCGAATCATGTTACACCCCATGAGCTCACTGGGCTGGAGCTCAGAGCCCAGAGTGACAGAGCTTGAAGAACCAGCAGCCTGGGGAGCCCTCACTGCCGTAAATCGTTCTCAGCCCCTGAGAAGAGCGTGGTGCTCTACACTGTCACCCTCAAAGATGATCTCCTGACAAGTCTTGATGGAGTTGAAACAGGTCAATGCAACCTTTGTGTGACAAAGCGAGTTGCCCTGAAAAAAGAGCAGTATTTTTCAATCTGTTGGGCAGAATTACAGTTTGATCTTACTAGGTAATTCAATGCAAAACTGTTAGGTCCCCAAATAGGGCAGCAAGTAAGATGCCATTTCTTCTGCTCCCATGGCTGAGAGGAGATGGGTTTGAGATGACCATCTCTTCCAGGACAGAAATGGAGAGGAGCAGTGAAACAAGGGGGTGGCAGGTTCAAAGCAAGCCCAAGGAAGTGGCTCTGGCATAATGAAGCAGTGGAACTCCTCGCTGCAGGATGCTGTGGATGCTGAACATTTGCATGAGTTCAAAAAGCGCCCAGGCCTATTCATGGAGGAAATACCTATTAGGGGTTATTAGGGGCACAGATCCCAGCGCTGGCTCAGGAAGTCCCCCAGGCACATTGCACAAGATGGGAAGACTCGCCTGGGAAGCACTGGCTCACTTGCTCAGGTTTGCGCTGTTTCCAAGTTGCCTGAAGCAGGTTAGCTGCCCTTGCAGCCAGGTCATTGATCCAGCTGGACTTTTTACACCTCTTTATTATGGCTGGAGTACGAACATCCTTTGAGTGCTTCCCATGTTATTGGACTGGATGGGACATCTACTAAATGCACCTATTCAGCACATAGTTTCAGTGTTTCTGCTGTTCCTGCTGTTCTACTACTTACTGTCTTTACTGGTTTTTTTCTGGATTTCTGCTGCTGGTGCTTGATAACACTCCTGGGGTGGCTTAAACCCTCTGGTTTGAAAGGGCTGCTTAGAGGGTCATCAGGTCAGTGATGGGCTCTGGCTGGCAAGTAGTCTGTCAGAGCGTTTCCTATTCTGCTGAGGTTTTCTTTTCCCTTTGTTGAACGCATTGGGCAAAGCAGAGTGCAGAAAAAGTGAGCTTCTGGGAGAGATTTTCAAGGGCATAAACTCTTGCCAGTGAGGCTGTAGCATGTCTGCATGATCTATCTGCTGCATGCCAACTGCTGTAGAAGTTGATTTCAGCCCTGAGAGCATGTTTGGCAGCAGCCTGAAAGCCTGAGGTCTCTGCTGCTTCCCTCTGTCCCTGATGGAACTACCAAGGCAAAGGCAGCAGGATCAGGCCTTTCTCAGATAAGGTCTTTTTTTTCTTTTTTTTAACAAGACAGACCTCACACTGGCACAGGAAGCCACTCTGAAGTGAACTGAAGGAGGCTGGGAGAGTTGTCCAGCCTCATTTCATGTTCCTCCGGATGCACAGAGCATCGCCAGTAAAGGTGTCCCATCTGTTCCACCTCTCAAAGAGGGCTCAGCTTTAAAGTTCAGTGGGGACGCCTGGGGCAAAGTCCATGAAGACCTTCACGGACACAATCATCTGACGTATTTTTGGGTGTGAGTCAATGCCTGATGCACCAAGACAGGAGGTGAATCAGTCACAGGGCTCTGCTGGGGGTGTCTAGGAAAAAATTGTGGCAGCTGCGGTCACTTCTGACCCCCTGGGCCATCCACACTTGACCCTCTGGCTGCCTCATCTCCGGCAGGGGACAGCAGGACGTGACAAGCCAGGGCCACGTGTCCCTGCCAGATTTGTGTGATCAGGTCGCAGCGGGAGCTGAGATCATCTGTGGAGCAGAGAAGGGAGATTAACCGGAGGCACAAAGAAGCCCCACAGGGATTTCAGACTTTCTCCTCTTGCCACAACCTCCTGTGGACGGCTGTGATGCTCAGGTCGCTGGGGTCCATGGCTGCTGGCACAGGGCCCGTGACAGGGATGTGTGATTGTTTGCTGTGCTGAGACAGCGCTCAAGGCAGAGCCCAGACTGGGTGGCAATGGAGAAGGAAAAAGCCTGTCTTTAAACTTGAAGCTGATTTGGGGGTTTGTCTTGTCACAATTACGATGACTGACTCTCTGTGCCTCAGGAGAAATTTCTGGGTCTAAATCTTCCTTTGATATTTTTACACAAGTTGCCATTGTCTTGGTCCCAGGCAGGCATCAGGCCATGCCAACCAAGTTAGACACACACAGAGCTAAGGCTGCACTGGCCTACGTGAGGCCACTTTGATTCTAAGCCCTCTGCTCAACAACTGTACACTGAGCAACACCACTATCAGGGACAGACACACAGAAACAGCACAAGTGTTGTGCCAGAAAGAGTTCAGCTACACTCTGGCCTCTGAACAGTTTCAGCTCAGCAATCTCCCTGTGTTTAGTAACCACCAGTGCTTTACTTCCAGGACTTTATCCTTTTACTTTTGACGCCCTGTAAACTCAGAGCACGCACAGGGTCCCACAGCAGGGTGTTTCCCTGGTTAACATCTCATGTGAGCTGGTGCTCCTTATGTGGGTTTGACCTTGCCAGATGACTCTTTTGGTTCCCGTGTCCTGCCACCTGGGTGAACCCTCAGCATCTCCACGCCTCACAACAGGGCACAGTCCTGCTGAAAGAGCCTCCAAGGAGCCCAGGCTCCTGCCTGGCCCACTGCTTGAGAGACAAGAGACAGGGATTGTGCCAGGAAAAGCGGCAGGTTTCCATTCCCCTGGTGCCTGCCACTTGGGCCTTGGGATCAGGAATGGGTACAAGGGAGCTGCCTGAAGCCAAGTGCACCCTCTGTGTCTGTACAAGAAGTGCCAAACACAAGTCATCCCTCCCTCAGTGTAACTTGGAGGGGTGTCCCAGTTACTGCTGGCACAGAACAACCTGCATTTCCACTGCCGTTTCAAAACTCATACAGGTACCACTGTTACATTCATAAAAATTAGTGGGAGATTTGTCATTCATAGCCTGAGTGTATGAGTCTGACACTATGTATAAATAGGTTATAGTCACACTTACATAACACTGCCTTATTTATGATCTTAAGCCCAAGGGAGAAATGTCTCTTTCCCAGCCCTTTCTTCCTAGCAAAAAACGTCATTCAAAGCTCAGCTTCAATCCTATCACTGAGGCCGGATGCTTAACCAAACACTGGGAAATTCAAGCGAGGCATTTCTCTTTCAACTTGCAAACAGTGATGGCCCCAAAGAAGGCAGCTGCTAGGATCTCTATGCCCATGATTAAATACTGCACCAGGGCTGCAAAGCTTTCAGGAGTGATCCCTGGCTTCACAGCCATGGGGGATATAATGCGTGTTAAAGGCAAAATGTCACAGGCTATGTTAAAGGTTAAAATGCCACATCCCTTACTGGCTTCAATCTAGTTTTCAAAGCAGATCCCTTACACTGCGTTTGTCTTACAGCAAACTGAGAGGAGGGGATCAACTTCCTTTCACAGATTCACTTCTCTGGCTCTGCTGCATCCCCAAATCCTGCAGCCAAAGATATAAGACTAATCCCCATGGCACTTAAAATTCTGGGATTAAGGGACCCATGTGCCTGTTTTATCCACCTCACATACATCTGCTCGGTAATCCTTGGTTGTAATAACATGACCACAGACCGCGGGTATCCTGACACCTGGAATGGGGAAAGTTTCAGGGTTTTTGTGGAAGGTAGGAGATGGAAGGGGTTGTGCAGAGGATGCTGATGGGGTCTGGCAGCTGGCACAGCACCACATTTGTATAAAAAAATGACAAAATGGTAAGGATAGTTCATGCAGATTCTTATGTCAGGAAGCAGCTTCCCAGTGCTGGAAGATGCTATGCCCAGGGGACAACCAGGCTGGCTCTGCACCTGCTGGGACCCGAATCAGGGCTGGTCTCTGGGGCCTGGTGCTATGGAAGTGTGATATCGAGGGGCAAGTCTGCCACATCTGTGGGAACATTGGGCTCTTAAGTCCTTCAGAGTGGGAGGGATGCATCAGTGACCTCACCTGCCATCCAGTCCTCAGGAGTCCCGCCAACAGCTGACCTCCAAACCCTGCAGTTGGTGTCCCCTCACGCTTCCTGCCAAAACCAGGCAGGTCAAAAAGAAACAGCACGGGATTTTGGAAGGCTCCCTGTTTCTGCAGGCAGCATTCAGGCCTGTTACTGAACAACCCTTCCCTACCAGAAGCCATTGATCTTCTTAAAATCTTGCTCCTATTCACTGACCATGCTGGATCAGACCTCATGTTCCTCACCCAGAGTAACTGGAGCTGTGCTGGCTTTTACAAGCAGAGATGAAGCGGTGGCAAAAAGCAGGGGGATGAGAGAGAGGGGAAACCAAATCTGCAGCAGAAAATCTGCAGGCCACTTTGTATCCTGCTAATTTGCATGGGTCCTGCCCTGATCTCATTTGCATGGGCATAACTCATTTGTAGCTGCTGAGGTACACAGAGCACCCATCGCTGTTCTGAAGAAGTGCTCCTTTGCTTTCAGGAATAAAGGCTGTTTTTTCCATCTTCCAATCTAAATCAGATCAGGGGCTCAGTAATTAGTCTCCTATCTAGTGATTTATAGCTCCATCTGATATTGCAGGGCAAAAGCAACAGATTATTTGTTCTTCTTGAGATAAAATCTGTAGGGCAGTTCACTGGAGTGGGGATTGCACACTGAAGCCTCAGCAGCAAGCAGAGAAGGCAGACCTGGCAAAGCTCCTGGCATTTTTCATGTGCTGTCAAAGGATTTTGGGCTGGCACACAGAGAGCTTTAGGGCTCGAGGCATCAAAGATTGTGGCAGGGTTCAAGCAGCCTGGTGTGAAGGAGCAGGGATGGGAGAGGGAGGCACTTCAGCCCAGCCTGGGACAAATCCCCTTTCCGGGCTCCCATGCCTCTTGCACCAAGCACACACAGTGTTGCTGAAAAGCCCTGAGAGATTGGCTGCTGAAAACTAGTTGTGGATGAGCTGCTCTTGTGACTGCCCACCAAGAGCTGCATTTTCTCTGGATGTCTTGGAGGATGGGGTGATGATTTGAGACATGCTTGCTGAAATATGCTGTTGTGACCCTGGGCTTAAAATAACATCTGAGACAGTGTGAAACTCAGCTGTGTGGAAGGGAATGGATGCAGGTGGGTGCGAATAGCTACCTGCCCTCTGGTACTCCGTTCACTCCCGGAGGTGTCCCATGCTAGGCAAGGCGCTGCCCTGGAGCCTAGGGTGGTCACATGCTTTTGCAGCTGAGGGGTTGGAAAGCACTGAAAATGAACATTTTCCCCTCCTCCACCTTCTCAGCCAACCTTGCATAATTTCCCCTTTAGCCTCCCTAGACAGGTTCATTACAATTCCCCTCCATTAATATGTAAATATGCCCTAGAGGAAAAGACAGCCTGAATTTATTAACATGAATCTTTTAACTCTTTCACTGCTGCACTTCCGTTTGTGGACAGGAGGGTGCATTCCGCAGCCCGGAAAGCTGTGATGAAGGGAGATTGCATGAAAGGAGAACCGTAAGGTGCTGCAAGAGGACAGAAGGGAACCATGCCCCTGTGGCACTCCATGAGGGACGGGGTTTGTTGGTAAGTGCAGACTTGAAAGTTGCTAAGACCTTGATTCTGCCTTTCATTTCTGCCAAAGGCTTTCTGCACATGCCAGGGCAAACCACTCAACCCTTTGGCCAACTGCTTGGAGCTGCCAAGGAAAGGTGGCAGCATCTTGACGCTGCAACTTCTGTCACGTGCCTAGAGCAGTGAGGATGTACCTCTGTGCTTTGTCCGTCCACAGCTGGACAGCCACTGACTGGCTGACCAGGAGGGTGGAGGGAGTCCAGCTCTTGGGAAAACTCCAGCATCACAAAGTCCTGGCCAGTGTTCCTGCCCAGTGGCACAGAGGCAGGCACATGTCAGGTAGCTGAGACCTGCAGTGTGACACAGCACACCAGGACTCCATGAGTGCACACTGGGGCCAGGAGCCAGGGGAGCAGAGCCAAGGAAGCCTGGAGGAGCGCAGAGGGCTTGCAGAGCTCAGCAGCTTAGAGCTGCCCACGGCAGCTATTGCCCACCCAGGGGAACTCATGCTTCAGCCTTTGTCTCAGCAGAAAAAGCCTTTAGGTAGCCAAACAAATTGGTATCTATTGGCTGGCAAATTTACAGTCTGACTCTAATTTGGTTTTCACTGCCACAGTGAAATGAAGTGTAGATTCTTTTTTCTTAATTCAAGGTACATATTGACATTTAATCATCCAAATATGTGCCTCCTTTGACAATTCATTTCCCTTCAGCCTCTTTCAACAATTGCCTCTTCTGGCCAGGGCCCTATAAAAGATGATTCCTTGACTCTGCTGCAAAGGAAATGAATGTCTCTTGCTCTCTCTCTCTCTTTTTTCTTTTGGTGGTTTGTTTTCCAGTGGGATATATTTCAGTTTGCACCACACGGATGCTGTTTGACAGGAATATTAGCTTTCGCACTTCTCTGGGTTTACATTCAGGACATGAAGCTGTGTGGTCTTCTCCCATCCCCACCCCCTTTCCCCAGTCCTTTCCATACACCCTGCCCCTCCACCCCACGTAACTGTGCTGCTTCTTTTGCCTTGTGGCTTCTGCCTTGTGAGCATTTTTGGTGACTCCCATATTAACACCTCCATAAATAAAGTTAATTAAATCTCCTCTTGAGCTAACTGCAGTGAGGGAGGTCACTCTTCTCCTCCAGTGGTGTATCCTGGCTGGGTGGCATTGACTTGGTTCATTCTGGGCACTCCTGCCTTTGGGTTCAGTTTCTCCACTGGCAGCTGTCTGTAAGCCACCATCCCCAGCACAGCACCAGCTCCAGACGTGACCAGCCAGGAGCATAGCCGTGACAATGCCCGGTGTGCGTGCACAGTGGTATTCCCAGCAGTCTGGCTGGGTACTGTTTATTTTCCAGGAAGAAAGAGCCAAGAACCTGCCACATCTAGACAGACAGCAGGAAGGGATGAAGAGTGGGTAAAGGGTTCAGGCACATGGAAACACTTGAAAATCTCCACCAGATGATCATATACACACATCCCTCCACACTCCACCCTGAAATAATGTCCTCCATCAGTGCTCTTGTAAAAACCCAGGGACAGCAGTCCAAATGCCCCTTCCTAAACCCATGACAGTATTGCCTTCCTCTCCCACCTCAGATCATTTGTCCCAGTCACATGCTGGACCAGAGAGGGAAAAATTAGGATGATAGGCCTGTGTCCAAGGACATACACTTTGTGCCCTTGATTATCCAATCTTCGTGTAAAAGCTAGATTGAATAGTGCAGAAGGCATTGGAGACGGCAGGCTAGCTCATCACATGGTAGTGGCCAGCATCTGCCAAGAGGAACAAAGGAAACAACATATTTTGGCATCAGGCCTTGAGCAAAAGTTTTTAAGACATTTTGATGATCCAAGCTGAGTTCAAGTATTGTTGGTATGAGAGCATAGTTTTCAACTAGTTTGTAATCGAATTCTCAGTTTGAGTTTTTTGTCACTGACAGCATTCTCCAAAGGAAGAAAGAATGTCTCTGGCATGTCACTGGCCACCCGGAGTCCGCTTTACTTCAGTGGAAATAGGCTTTTGCTGTCCTTGTGTTCAATGCAGGTTGGAATGGGAGACGATTAGCCTTCCACCCCTGTTGTATTAGGCAACAGGCTCTAATGCATTCCTGGAGTGGGGTGTATTACACAAATGGCAGCTATGTTTCCCCCACAGCTCATCTGATTCCACTTGGCTGGCAAAGGGTTGGCACAGCACCCAAAAGCCACAGGTGCAAAGATCAGGCTGACTCAGACCGAAGGGAGAATCCAACAGCGGTCAGAGAGCAGAGTGTAAAGGAGAGGCAGCAGCGGGATGCAGGAGTGTCACCAGCTGTAAGTCTTGAACGTGCGAGGTAGGTTGGATTCCTCCCAGGCAGGCACACGCAGCAAGGTGTTACCCTGCCTTGCCCGAGTAAACAGTGGCCGGGCACGCAGTGCCCAAATGCTGCCCTCTGTGAAAAACAGTGACGGGGCAGATGGGCGTGAATAACCACTGGGCCCCTAAGCTTACACCCACCACATCCAGGTCCACATCGGGATAGCTGAACACCTTCAGTTCTCTGAAGCAGACTCACCTGGGACTGGCCGGCATCTCTTTGCAGGAAATGCCCTGAGCACTGTTGCCGGCGTTGTGGTTTGCGGCACTGCTTCTGTTTGAAAGCAGTCCAAAAGGGGACTTCGGGGTGAAATGATTGCTCGGTGTTTGGGTGGTGGTTATGGGGAGACCCTCCTGGGACACTTCAGGGCTGTGCATTTACTCCTTAGGCTTTTAGCCGAAAATAGAGTTCCTCTGTGTGAGGAATTAAATCGAAGAGCCCCCTCCACAGAGTCCCTTCACAGGCAGGGAGCTGTAGTGTTTTTAAGGCTCTGCAGCTAATGAGATGCCATTTTCTGACAGGGGAAGCGTGGCCGTGGCAGATACGTGGTCAGAAGGACCCAGAGGGACCCTGCAGAGCTGACAGCGGGCTCTGCTTAGTGCCCCACCCCCCCGGCCCCCCCGCGGCGGCAAGCAGTCCAAACAAAACAGTAGCAACGGGACAAAGGAAGAGGAATGTGCGCAGCGTGTGCCCGGCCTT